>JAODXP020000011.1:752119-892861 GCA_027497455.2 Sardinella longiceps
GGGGGGCGAGGGGTGTGCAATGCACAATTCTCCGATTGACTCAAAATGCATATGCTTGAAATGTGCAGTCAAGGGGGAGATGTGGGGGGACAGGGGAGAATTGGGGGGACAGGGGAGAAATGGGGGATAGGGGGAGAGGGGTGGGCAATGCAGTTCTATGCTTGCCATGCACAGTCAAAAGGAGAGATGTGGGGAATGAGGGGGAAGTCAGAGGTTGGGGGTAAGTGGGGGCTGAGGGGGGGACTGGGGGGCTGGGGGGAGAAGTGGGGGGAAGGGGGAGGAAGTGGGGGATGGGGGGCGAGGGGTGGGCAATGCAGTTCTATGCTTGCCATGCACAGTCAAAAGGAGAGATGTGGGGAATGAGGGGGAAGTCAGAGGTTGGGGGTAAGTGGGGGCTGAGGGGGGGACTGGGGGCTGGGGGGAGAAGTGGGGGGAAGGGGGAGGAAGTGGGGGATGGGGGGCGAGGGGTGGGCAATGCAGTTCTATGCTTGCCACGCGCAGTCAAGAGGAGAGATGTGGGGGGATGAGGAGGAAGTCGGAGATTGGGGGTAAGTGGGGGCTGAGGGGGGGGACTGGGGGGCTGGGGGGAGAAGTGGGGGCTGGGGGGGAGTGCGGGGGATGATGGAGAAGTGGTAGGCTGGGGGAGAAGTGGGGGCTGGGGGCATTAGGGAGACTGTCAGTTCTGTGCTTGCGCTTATATTTTCTTGGAACATTCTCAGATAGACTCGACCTTTCGCACGTTACCTCAACACACCCCCGCAAATCAGCCAGCTTCGCTGCTTGGCCCCCTCATTGCTGCTTGCAGCTATATTTATTATTATTATTCCTCTGCCATTGAAGTCTATGGCAGCCCATAGAACCGCTTACGGGAAAATGCTGTAATTTGGCACACTGATTGGGGACACGCCCCTGATCATTCTGACCAAGTTTCAGGGTCCCATCACACACCCTGTAGCGCCACAGCCTGGTCAAAGTGAAAAGTGCAAAACATCAACTTTTGACTCGTGCGACCCATCTTCGAGCAACCAGTACCGTTAGAGTCCTTGGACCAAGCCCACTCCAACGCACTCTGTGACATAATTTTCCGCCATCTTGGAATGACGCCATCTTGGATTGAGTGGAAAGTGAAACTACTTTTTCAGCGGTCCCATACTTTGTCCGAATTTGACGAAACTTGGTATACAGGGTCTTCAGACCACGCCTCACAAAACCTATTCGGAATTTGTCTTCGGGTTCGAAAGCGTTCGGCCACAACAGCCAATGAAATTTGACGGCGAAGCCGCCAAACAGGAAGTGACCTCAGATCTCGGAGACCCTTTGACCAATCTTGACCAAACTTGGTGGGTGGACTCCTGACCCGGCCCTGACCACTCCCACCTATCCTCGTTCCACACTCTAGCGCCACCAGCTGGTAAAAATCGAAAATGCATTCTTACATGCTAGCTTAACATAACTAGTATCTTTGGAATCCTTGGTCCACGCCCATTCCAACGCACTCAATGACATCACTGTCCGCCATATTGGAATGACGCCATCTTGGATTGTTTCGAAAGTGAAAGTAATTTTTCAGAGGTCTCATACTTTGTCCGAATTTGACGAAACTCGGTATACAGGTTGTTCAGACCAAGTCATCATGAAAGCTATAGAAAATTTGTCCTCGGGTTTGAAAGCGTTCGGCCACAGCAGCCAATGAAATTTGACTTTGATGCCGCCAAACAGGAAGTGAGTTCATCTCTCAATGATACTTCCATGTATCGCAATGAAACTTGGTACGTGGACTCATGATCACATCCTGAGTTAATATATAAAAACAGTTCACCACTAGGGGCGCTATAATTTCTTGAATATTCTCCGATTGACACCAAATTTGGTACATAGACTCAGGACACTGTCCTGAACAAGCTCAAAAAATTTGGTGAACACTGACCACTAGGGGCAGTATAATTTCTTGAACATTCTCCGATTGACACCAAATTTGGTATATAGACTCAAGACACTGTCCTGAACACACTCAAAAAAGTTGGTGAACATTGACCACTGGGGGCAGTATAATTTCTTGAACATTTTCCGATTGACACCAAATTTGGTACATAGACTCAGGACACTGTCCTGAACATGCTCCATTAATTTGGTGAGCACTGGAGAAGGGGGGGGGGTTTGGTGTAATGGACACTGGACAACAGTTTCAGTGGACAATGTTTGCTGGGGTTTCAAGGGGTGCTAGGGTCACTGGGCACTGGGTCTTTGTGGTGGGGGGTGGGTGGGGCAGCGTTGGGTTTAATGGACACTGGACAACACTTTTAGTGGACACTGATCGCTGGGGGTGCTGGGGTCACTGGGGCTTGTGCAACACTGCGACAAACTCAATAAAGCGCTGGGGATGCCAGGGGTGCTGGGGTCACTGGGCACTGGGTCCTTGTGGCGGGGGGTGGGTGGGGCAGTGTTGAGTTTAATGGACACTGGACAACAGCTTTAGTGGACAATGTTTGCTGGGGGTTCAAGGGGTGCTGGGGTCACTGGGTGTTTGTGGCGGGGGGGTGGGTGGGGCAGTGTTGAGTTTAATGGACACTGGACAACAGTTTTAGTGGACAATGTTTGCTGGGGTTTCAAGGGGTGCTGGGGTCACTGGGCACTGGGTGTTTGTGGCAGGGGGTGGGTGGGGCAGTGTTGGGTTTAATGGACACTGGACAACACTTTTAGTGGACACTGATCGCTGGGGGTGCTGGGGTCACTGGGGCTTGTGCGACAAAGGCAACACTGCGACAAACCCAACAATGCACTGTGGGTGCTGGGGTCTCTAGGCACTAGGTCTTTGTGGCGGGGGGTGGGTGGGGCAGTGTTGGGTTTAATGGACACTGGTCAACACTTTTAGTGGACACTGATTGCTTGGGGTGCTGGGGTCACTGGGGCTTGTGCAACACTGCGACAAACTCAATAAAGCGCTGGGGATGCCAGGGGTGCTGGGGTCACTGGGCACTGGGTCCTTGTGGCGGGGGGTGGGTGGGGCAGTGTTGAGTTTAATGGACACTGGACAACAGCTTTAGTGGACAATGTTTGCTGGGGGTTCAAGGGGTGCTGGGGTCACTGGGCACTGGGTGTTTGTGGCGGGGGGGTGGGTGGGGCAGTGTTGGGTTTTATGGACACTGGACAACACTTTTAGTGGACACTGATCGCTGGGCGTGCTGGGGTCACTGGGCACTGGGTACTTATACCTAGGCTGACACTGTCGAAACATGCTCGATGCGCTTTTTGGGGGTGAGATAATGTCACGTTGTGGTTAGGAGCTTGGGAGTGTTGCGCGGGGGGCGTGTGCGACAAAGGCGATACTGCGACAAACTCGACGATTGCTGCTTGGCCCCCTCATCGCTGCTCGCAGCTATATTTGGGGGCCAAGCAGCGCAGCTGCGGGGCACCCTTAGTGTTTCTACCTTTTCTTATTATTATTATTATTATTATTATTATTATTATTATTCCTCTGCCATTGAAGTCTATGGCAGCCCATAGAACCGCTTACGGGAAAATGCTGAAATTTGGCACACTGATTGGGGACACGCCCCTGATCATTTTGACCAAGTTTCAGGGTCCCATCACACACCCTGTAGCGCCACAGCCTGGTCAAAGTGAAAAGTGCAAAACATCAACTTTTGACTCGTGCGACCCATCTTCGAGCAACCAGTACCGTTAGAGTCCTTGGACCAAGCCCACTCCAACGCACTCTGTGACGTAATTTTCCGCCATCTTGGAATGACGCCATCTTGGATTGATTGGAAAGTGAAACTAATTTTACAGCGGTCCCAAACTTTGTCCGAATTTGACGAAACTTGGTATACAGGGTCTTCAGACCACGCCTCACAAAACCTATCAATTTTGTCTTCGGGTTCGAAAGCGTTCGGCCACAACAGCCAATGAAATTTGACGGCGAAGCCGCCAAACAGGAAGTGACCTCAGATCTCGGAGACCCTTTGACCAATCTTGACCAAACTTGGTGGGTGGACTCTACACCCGACCCTGACCACTCCCACCTATCCACGTTTGACACTCTAGCGCCACCAGCTGGTAAAAATCAAAAAATGCATTCTTACATGCTAGCTTAACATAACTAGTATCTTTGGAATCCTTGGTCCACGCCCATTCCAACGCACTCTGTGACGTAATTTTCCGCCATCTTGGAATGACGCCATCTTAGATTGATTGGAAAGTGAAACTAATTTTACAGCGGTCCCATACTTTGTCCGAATTTGACGAAACTTGGTATACAGGGTCTTCAGACCACGCCTCACAAAACCTATCAATTTTGTCTTCGGGTTTGAAAGCGTTCGGCCACAGCAGCCAATGAAATTTGACGGCGAAGCCGCCAAACAGGAAGTGAGTTCATATCTCAGTAATACTTCCATGTATCGCAATGAAACTTGGTACGTGGACTCATGATCACATCCTGAGTTAATATATAAAAGCAGTTCACCACTAGGGGCGCTATAATTTCTTGAATATTCTCCGATTGACACCAAATTTGGTACATAGACTCAGGACACTGTCCTGAACACGCCCCATTAATTTGGTGAACACTGACCACTAGGGGCAGTATAATTTCTTGAACATTCTCCGATTGACACCAAATTTGGTATATAGACTCAAGACACTGTCCTGAATAAGCTCAAAAAATTTGGTGAACACTGACCACTAGGGGCAGTATAATTTCTTGAACATTCTCCGATTGACACGAAATTTGGTATATAGACTCAAGACACTGTCCTGAACACACTCAAAAAATTTGGTGAAGATTGACCACTGGGGGTAGTATAATTTCTTGAACATTCTCCGATTGACACCAAATTTGGTATATAGACTCAAGACACTGTCCTGAATAAGCTCAAAAAATTTGGTGAACACTGACCACTGGGGGCAGTATAATTTTTTGAACATTCTCCGATTGACACCAAATTTGGTACATAGACTCAAGACACTGTCCTGAACACACTCAAAAAAGTTGGTGAACATTGACCACTGGGGGCAGTATCATTTCTTGAACATTCTCCGATTGACACCAAATTTGGTACATAGACTCAAGACAGTGTCCTGAACATGCTCCATTAATTTAGTGACCACTGGAGAAGGGGGGGGGGTGTTTGGTGTAATGGACACTGGACAACAGTTTTAGTGGACAATGTTCGCTGGGGTTTTCAAGGGGTGCTACAGAGGTCACTGGGCACTGGGTCTTTGTGGCGGGGGGTGGGTGGGGCAGTGTTGGGTTTAATGGACACTGGACAATACTTTTAGTGGACACTGATCGCTGGGGGTGCTGGGGTCACAGGGGCTTGTGCGACAAAGGCAACACTGCGACAAACTCAACAAAGCACTGTGGGTGCTGGGTTCACTGGGCACTGGGTCTTTGTGGCAGGGGGGTGGGTGGGGCAGTGTTGGGTTTAATGGACACTGGTCAACACTTTTGGTGGACACTGATTGCTTGGGGTGCTGGGGTCACTGGGGCTTGTGCAACACTGCGACAAACTCAATAAAGCACTGGGGATGCCAGGGGTGCTGGGGTCACTGGGCACTGGGTCCTTGTGGCGGGGGGGTGGGTGGGGCAGTGTTGAGTTTAATGGACACTGGACAACAATTTTAGTGGACACTGATCGCTGGGGGTGCTGGGGTCACTGGGGCTTGTGCGACAAAGGCAACACTGCGACAAACTCAACAAAGCACTGTGGGTGCTGGGTTCACTGGGCACTGGGTCTTTGTGGCAGGGGGGTGGGTGGGGCAGTGTTGGGTTTAATGGACACTGGACAACAGCTTTAGTGGACAATGTTTGCTGGGGGTTCAAGGGGTGCTGGGGTCACTGGGCACTGGGTGTTTGTGGCGGGGGGGTGGGTGGGGCAGTGTTGAGTTTAATGGACACTGGACAACACTTTTAGTGGACACTGATCGCTGGGCGTGCTGGGGTCACTGGGCACTGGGTACTTATACCTAGGCTGACACTGTCGAAACATGCTCGATGCGCTTTTTGGGGGTGAGATAATGTCACGTTGTGGTTAGGAGCTTGGGAGTGTTGCGCGGGGGGCGTGTGCGACAAAGGCGATACTGCGACAAACTCGACGATTGCTGCTTGGCCCCCTCATTGCTGCTCGCAGCTATATTTATTATTATTATTCCTCTGCCATTGAAGTCTATGGCAGCCCATAGAACCGCTTACGGGAAAATGCTGAAATTTGGCACACTGATTGGGGACACGCCCCTGATCATTTTGACCAAGTTTCAGGGTCCCATCACACACCCTGTAGCGCCACAGCCTGGTCAAAGTGAAAAGTGCAAAACATCAACTTTTGACTCGTGCGACCCATCTTCGAGCAACCAGTACCGTTAGAGTCCTTGGACCAAGCCCACTCCAACGCACTCTGTGACGTAATTTTCCGCCATCTTGGAATGACGCCATCTTGGATTGATTGGAAAGTGAAACTAATTTTACAGCGGTCCCAAACTTTGTCCGAATTTGACGAAACTTGGTATACAGGGTCTTCAGACCACGCCTCACAAAACGTATCAATTTTGTCTTCGGGTTCGAAAGCGTTCGGCCACAACAGCCAATGAAATTTGACGGCGAAGCCGCCAAACAGGAAGTGACCTCAGATCTCGGAGACCCTTTGACCAATCTTGACCAAACTTGGTGGGTGGACTCTACACCCGACCCTGACCACTCCCACCTATCCACGTTTGACACTCTAGCGCCACCAGCTGGTAAAAATCAAAAAATGCATTCTTACATGCTAGCTTAACATAACTAGTATCTTTGGAATCCTTGGTCCACGCCCATTCCAACGCACTCTGTGACGTAATTTTCCGCCATCTTGGAATGACGCCATCTTAGATTGATTGGAAAGTGAAACTAATTTTACAGCGGTCCCATACTTTGTCCGAATTTGACGAAACTTGGTATACAGGGTCTTCAGACCACGCCTCACAAAACCTATCAATTTTGTCTTCGGGTTTGAAAGCGTTCGGCCACAGCAGCCAATGAAATTTGACGGCGAAGCCGCCAAACAGGAAGTGAGTTCATATCTCAGTAATACTTCCATGTATCGCAATGAAACTTGGTACGTGGACTCATGATCACATCCTGAGTTAATATATAAAAGCAGTTCACCACTAGGGGCGCTATAATTTCTTGAATATTCTCCGATTGACACCAAATTTGGTACATAGACTCAGGACACTGTCCTGAACACGCCCCATTAATTTGGTGAACACTGACCACTAGGGGCAGTATAATTTCTTGAACATTCTCCGATTGACACCAAATTTGGTATATAGACTCAAGACACTGTCCTGAATAAGCTCAAAAAATTTGGTGAACACTGACCACTAGGGGCAGTATAATTTCTTGAACATTCTCCGATTGACACGAAATTTGGTATATAGACTCAAGACACTGTCCTGAACACACTCAAGAAATTTGGTGAAGATTGACCACTGGGGGTAGTATAATTTCTTGAACATTCTCCGATTGACACCAAATTTGGTATATAGACTCAAGACACTGTGCCTGAATAGGTTCAAAAACTTGGTGAACACTGTACCACTGGGGGCAGTATAATTGGTGGAACAGTCTCCGATTGACACTAAATTTGGTACACTGGACTCAAGACACTGTCGCTGAACACTGACTCAGCTAAGTTGGTGAACATTGAGCCACTGGGGGCTAGTGCAACATTTCTTGAACATTCTCCGATTGACACCAAATTTGGTACATAGACTCAAGACGGTGTCCTGGGCGTCACTCGGCACTAGGTCCTTAGTGACGCGGGGGTGGGTGGGGCAGTGTTTGAGTGTAATGGACACTGGACAACAGTTTTAGTGGACACTGATCGCTGGGGGTGCTGGGGTCACTGGGGCTTGTGCGACAAAGGCAACACTGCGACAAACTCAACAAAGCACTGTGGGTGCTGGGTTCACTGGGCACTGGGTCTTTGTGGCAGGGGGGTGGGTGGGGCAGTGTTGGGTTTAATGGACACTGGACAACAGTTTTAGTGGACAATGTTCGCTGGGGTTTCAAGGGGTGCTAGAGTCACTGGGCACTGGGTCTTTTTGGCAGGGGGGTGGGTGGGGCAGTGTTGGGTTTAATGGACACTGGACAATACTTTTAGTGGACACTGATCGCTGGGGGTGCTGGGGTCACAGGGGCTTGTGCGACAAAGGCAACACTGCGACAAACTCAACAAAGCACTGTGGGTGCTGGGTTCACTGGGCACTGGGTCTTTGTGGCAGGGGGGTGGGTGGGGCAGTGTTAGGTTTAATGGACACTGGTCAACACTTTTAGTGGACACTAATCGCTTGGGGTGCTGGGGTCACTGGGGCTTGTGCAACACTGCGACAGACTCAATAAAGCGCTGGGGATGCCAGGGGTGCTGGGGTCACTGGGCACTGGGTCCTTGTGGCGGCGGGGTGGGTGGGGCAGTGTTGAGTTTAATGGACACTGGACAACAGCTTTAGTGGACAATGTTTGCTGGGGGTTCAAGGGGTGCTGGGGTCACTGGGCACTGGGTGTTTGTGGCGGGGGGGTGGGTGGGGCAGTGTTGGGTTTTATGGACACTGGACAACACTTTTAGTGGACACTGATCGCTGGGCGTGCTGGGGTCACTGGGCACTGGGTACTTATACCTAGGCTGACACTGTCGAAACATGCTCGATGCGCTTTTTGGGGGTGAGATAATGTCACGTTGTGGTTAGGAGCTTGGGAGTGTTGCGCGGGGGCGTGTGCGACAAAGGCGATACTGTGACAAACTCGACGATTGCTGCTTGGCCCCCTCATTGCTGCTCGCAGCTATATTTATTATTATTCTTCTTTTTCTCCGCTAAAAGTGGTTGGGCAGCCTAAACCGCAAGGCCAAAACTCCTGTAATTTTCCAGAAAGACCAGAAATTGCCCCCACTACTCAGAGCCTAAAACTAGTGGTACTGCACACATAGGTGGCGCTATAATTCAACAAATTCCATTCAAGCCCATAATTCCTGACCAGTAGTGCATACACTCAAAAGTCCTGTAGTCCCTTAATCCTTGGACTTGACTGCATCTTTCTTACAATAGTCTTATTTTACAAAAAATGTTTAGTTTGCCCAGAATTTCTGACTTTAGCCAAAGTGAAACTAAAGTTTCACAGGCCACAAAATTAGTCCTATCATGACCAAAATGGTCAGACACAATCTACAGACCAAGCCACTCTATTCTATTCACTGTCACTTGCATATGTCTATCGGTATTAATATTATAGTTAATTAAAGTTTGAGCACTTTGATTAAAATCAACCAAACCCTTTGAAATTTTAATAGTTTAATCATTTTATAAGTTCAAGTAACTGTGCAAAATCTCCCTTGTCTACTCTTTGTCAAAATGCTTTAATTTTAGTTTGAAATCAGTGGTCTGCTTGTAGGCTAACCCTTACAACTTTGAATGAGTGACTGTCAGCAGTATTGCTGTGCAGGCAGACTGGCTCAGTGAGCATAGGCCTAGCACTTCAAAGTGAAAGGCTATGAGATCAAGGGTTCAAATCCCATCTCCGACATGACAAGGTTGATGAAAATGCTAATTCTGATGTCAAAACTCACACACATCATTTGCAAATAACACACACAAAACTACTTTATGGCAATATCAAACACAATCTAAATCAAACAGCACAGTTACCAAACAATAAAGATATTCAGTGTTTCTATCCTGACTATTGAAGTCACCTTGTCTTGAACATGCACCTTGAAAGTGACAACTCAGACCATTCAACTGGCTTTTCAGTCAACTTCATGATCACTGGCACCTGTGGAATTGATTGGCAATCAGCACTCACTGAACACTAAACTCATTCTTCTCATTCATCTTGGACTGTTACATTCCTCACTAGTTTAACTAGGTAACTGAAAGTAGTAGTGGGAGCAAATCTCATTAGCTCAGTGGGTTAATGCGTAGCTTTTCAAAGTAGAACATTGTGGGTTCAAATCCCACCTCTGCCATCTCATGCCAGATCAAACCACTAATTATCATGCTGGCATAATCTTGATGGCTGAACTTAACATAGTATGCACCATCTACATAAAATAATTTGTAAAGAATTCTCAACTCACAATAATATATCTTTATTGAGCTAAAAAAATATTCAGTATTTCTATCCTGACTTGCTTGAATTCACCTCATCTTGAACATCTGCCTTGAAAGTGACAATTCTGATCATTCAACTGGCTTTTCAGTCAACTTCATGATCACTGGCACCTGTGGAATTCATTGGCAATCTGCACTCACTGAACACTAAACTCATTCTTCTCATTTCAGCTTGGACTGTTAGGTTCCTTGCTACTTTAAGTAGGTAAATGAAAGTAGCATTAAGAGCAATTCTCATTAGCTCAGTGGGTTAATGCATAGCATCTCAAAGCAGAACATTGTGGGTTCAAATCCCAGTTCAGCCAGATCAAACCACTAATTATCATGCTGGCATAATCTTGATGGCTGAACTTAACATAGTATGCACCATCTACATAAAATAATTTGTAAAGAATTCTCAACTCACAATAATATATCTTTATTGAGCTAAAAAAAATATTCAGTATTTCTATCCTGACTTGCTTGAATTCACCTCATCTTGAACATCTGCCTTGAAAGTGACAATTCTGATCATTCAACTGGCTTTTCAGTCAACTTCATGATCACTGGCACCTGTGGAATTCATTGGCAATCTGCACTCACTGAACACTAAACTCATTCTTCTCATTTCAGCTTGGACTGTTAGGTTCCTTGCTACTTTAAGTAGGTAAATGAAAGTAGCATTAAGAGCAATTCTCATTAGCTCAGTGGGTTAATGCATAGCATCTCAAAGCAGAACATTGTGGGATCAAAACCCAGTTCAGCCAGATCAAACCACTAATTATCATGCTGGCATAATCTTGATGGCTGAACTTAACATAGTACGCACCATTTACATAAAATCATTTGTAAAGAATTCTCAGCTCACAATAATATATCTTTATTGAGGTATCCTGACTTGCTTGAAGATTTGAGTTCACCTTGTCTTGGAACATGCGCCTTGAAAGGGACAACACAGATCATTCAACTTCATGATCACTGGCACCTGTGGAATTGATTGGCAATCGGCACTCACTGAATGCTAAACATATCCTCGCTAGTTTGAGGTAACTGAAAGTTGTAGTCAGTGCAATTCTCATTAGCTCAGTGGCTTAATGCCTAGCCTCTTAAAGCAGAACATTATGAATTCAAATCCCAGCTCGGTCATCTCATGCTGGAAAATGATCCAATCACTAATTATCATGCTGGCATAATCTTGATGACTTCACATGTCACTCACTGTGAAATCATTTGTAAATTACTCACAGCACACAAAGAGACATCTTTATTGAGGTAAAAAACCACACACAATCTCAAACATTTTGCACAGTTCACAAACACATACTCATTGGTTACAGGTCTATGAATCTTTGGTAGGATACATCAACATTGAAGTATTTAATAAAATCCACCATTCCTTGTGCTTTGAAGCTCTCAACACAGGATACAGGATCAAGGACAGTCAGGTTACAAGTACAGTTCTTTTATTTCCAGATCAACACAACATCCAAGAGTGTGTCCAGGAGAGATGAAAGTGATACATGTCTGAAATGTGTGTATTGTGTGTACAATGTGTGTGTGACACATATGAATGTGTGTGGGGGTCTGTGTGTATGTGGTTTTCAGGGAGGGAAATGAAAAGGCAGCAATTAGGCCCATGCCACAATAAGTCAATACAAAATACAAACATAAAACAGTAGCACACAAGATACACATCACCTGGCCCATCAAACATGCTAGAAGTAGGTACGTCACATAAATTGAACTACACAGTCAGAAGATATCAGTCTGATGGGCTATGTTCTGTTCCACAAGCAGAAACCAAGAAATCAATCAATTCAACAAACAAATACAGCTTAATCATCAAACACAGAATGCACAAGTCTGCTCAAAGATTCAGTAATATTAGATGAGCATAAACAGGACAAACTTACACAGTCAATAATGCACACGAAAAACACAGAAGATTCAACAGCAGCTTTCAGGTTTGGAGTCTGCGCAGACAAAGAGTTCAGCATGGGCACAGGTGTCCTTAATAAGTGGTATGGCCTAAGGTAATTGGCTGAAGGTGAGCTGGAAGGGGGTGTGGCCAACAGAGACTGCATGGAGAGACACTTGTGCTTTGAAGCTCTCAACACACATGAGAGCTAGAAGTATTCAGTAAAATCCACATTAGCTTGTGCCTTGAGACTCTCAAGCAGTCATTTCAGTCAACTTTAATCTTTGCAATCTGCAGTCACTAGAGTTTAAAAGTTCTTCCTCACCACTACTTAGATTGCAAGAAAGAACTCCTACTACAATCCATCATGGAGTAGTGGATTAGCTTCAGTCTTGTAATCCAAAGATGATGGGTTCGAATCCTGACAGTGACGTGACATCATCAGCAGATTTCACACATCTGAGTATTGTATAGGGATATTGGAAATGGAAGAAACTTTCCTTTCACTGGTAACATATAGTTTTAATCTTAACTTCTTGAATCCTGACAGTATAGCATTTAGATTTAATGTTCTTAACTCTTAGGCTAAATGTTAAATGTTAACATTTAGATTTAGCATTTAGATTTAACATTTAGATTTAGGATTTAGAGTTAAAATTTACATGTAGCATTTAGATTTAAAATGTTCTTAAATCTTAGGCTAAATGTTAAATATAAATCCTAAATATAAATCCAAGGCTTGGATTTAACGTTTAGATTTAGCATTTAGATTTAACATTTCGATTTAGGATCTAGATTCAACATTTAGATTTAGAATTTAAATTTAACATTTACATTTAAAATGTTCTTTAATCTTAAGTTAATTGTTAAATCTTTCTGTTCTAGAAAAACGTAACAGGCAGCCTAAGTATCCGTGGTGTACCGGTCAGGGAGTTGGACTGGGGACCGAAGGGTGGCCGGTTCGACTCCCGGCCGGTGCAGAGAGTAGAGTGGGGGGAGGGAATGAGCAGCACTTCCCCATTCAACTGACTGGCATATAGAAACTTACCCAACTAACTTGACTGACTCAGAGGGAACCAAGAACTGAAAACAAGTCAAGTATTACAGCTCTATTAGAGCCTTCAGCCAAGCTGGTAGCAAGTTCCCCAAACTGGGATTTGGAAAACGAGTCAAAGTTGTCTTGTAGCCAGAGAGGGCTGCACAGGACTTCTGCTTGGACCCCGTTAATTGCTGCTTGCAGCTATATTTTTGTTATTATTTTTGTTTGTTTGTCTTATTTGGTCATTTGCATATTATTATTATTTGTTTATTGTTTATTATTATTTTTATCATTATTATTTTTAAAGCACTTTGGATCAACTATGTTGTGTGAAATGTGCTATATAAATAAAAGTGACTTGACTTGACATTGATGGCACACACAATGCAGTACATTTATTTACGTCATCAAATCTGAACCTGGTACAAAGAAAACCGCTTCAAAAACGCATGAGCTGCATGTTTATCACAAACGGAACAAGGCGATTAACAAAGGCTACACGTTAGCTTGCTTTCAGATAGGTTAGCCAGGTTACGATACTAGCCTACTCCAATCAATAAATCAATAAATCCAACAACACAAGCAAATTGTTTCTATATTACACAATATCACAAATGTACCGTTACAAGTAGTTTCAAACACACACACACACATTATGATATCCACACACCGGCTTTGGAAGCTTTACATGTGTTATTTGAATTAATCTACATACCCTAACAAGCTCCAGCAATCCCAGATGTCGAAGACGCCATCGCCTGATGGTATTCCTTCTATTTGATTCAAATATCTGTAAAAAAAATACCCGAATCGCCCAGGACAGCGCTAAAGTCACAGCAGCAGGCATGTTTGTTTATCTATTGTATATCTATTATCTATCTTTTGGTTACGTTACCAACTGACGGCACGGACCTATGACGTACGTGACTGTGAAGGGGTATCCCAATTCATAGGGGTACAGTTTCAAGCCCTACGCCTTACAGCTCCGTTTGAAAGGACGAGGGGTAGGGGTAAGGGGTAGAGGTAGGGGTAGAAAAATAGAATTGAGATTGGGCCTTAGAAATGTGAGAATATAGGGCTGTGGGAACATAGAGTTGTGGGAACATAGAGCTGTGGGAACATAGACACGCTTCCAGGCCGGGCACCAATATGCTCCACTCCCGGGAGGGGTTTGTCTGCTGGCAAGCCGAGTGAACCATCCAGCAAAGCCTGACTAAGACACTGCTGGACAGAGTTCCACCGTCGCTGTTCCCCCCTAACTTCCAACATTGATGACCCTGAAGTTGTACTCGGCATCCACAACAGCTAAGAGGACGATAGAAAATGTCCCCTTGTAATTGAGGTACATTGATCCCAAGTTGAATGGGGGCTGGATGCGAACATGCTTGCCATCGATGGCAGCAACGCAATTCAGGAAGTCCCAGCGATGGAAGAATTCCTCCGTGATAGACTTCCAGTCATCCGTGGTTGGAACTGCCATGAACTCGCCAACAAGTGCGTCCCAGATAGCCCTGGTCACTTCGGAGACTATGCCAGAGACAGTGTTATGTCCCACACGGTAACTGAACCTGATGGTGTGGTACGAGTCACCGGTCGGCAGAAACCACAAGCATATAGCAAGTCTCTCCGCAGGTGCGATTGCAGAACGGCACTGGGTGTCTTGCTTGGCGATGCGTGGTCCCCTCTGCAGCAACTCCTCGAACTGAGCCCTGGTCGAGCGGAAATATTGCTGAAACCGCTCCTCGTCCAGTCGAAGTTCCTGTACCAGATGGTGGTAGTCGCCGCGTTGCAGGCGCGTCTGCAAGGTTTCATGGACCCAGATGCGCCATCTTCTCTGCCGTCTCTTCCAAAATATGTACACTGCCGCTATATTAATGAGGCTTCGATCCATATTGATGAAACTGATGTTATTAACAAGACATGCTGTATTTTTACACATTGAGTTACCATTATAGCATTATAGCGGGAATTTATCAGATTGGTTGGGATGTCTATAACAAGTGTGGTGTTATTGGCTCTTTGGTAAGTACGGAGAGCCTATCATATATTGATTAAAACCACATATCCAATCTCCAGTCACCAATAACATTGTATCAGATTGAAGAATTTTTTATTTACTAAATAAATTTAAAATCACTTAATTTCCACCATTCTCGTCCATCATTGACACCCTTCTCCCAATCTTTTTGAGATTCATTCAAAGTGGAAAGATATACTGTACATTCAATAAACTGTGTGTGTTTAAGAACACAAATTCCATCAGCAAACTGACTAATTTTATTATTTTAAAGGAGAAAGCCGTTGTGATAAAATATGTTAAATAATGATCGGAGGACAGACTTGTCACACATAGTTCACTTGCACCTGACCCCCTCCTCTCGGGAAAACGGCTAGTTAACCGATTGGCTACAAACAGGCTTAACGTTGGAGTCAACCGGGCACCTCATAGTTTGAGTTGAAAACTGTAGCTTACCTCCATAATTTCCACAATTGACGAAGCTCAAAGTTACTCCAAACTTCATTCTGTAGATTCCCAAGGGTGTTTACATTTAAACCGAGGCATAGAGAACTTTGAAAGTGCACATTTAGGTTAGATATAAGGTTATATTTACAGCGTGTTTCGTCTGAACTAACGCAAGATCAACATTACTGAGTAGTGAACTACTCTTGATCTCGCGTTGGTACATGCACTCATGACACCATCCTTAGTGTAGGCATAAAATCATTTCACCACTAGGGGCGCTCTAATTTCATAAACATTCTCCGATTGACACCAAATTTGGTACATAGGGTACATATCAATATGCTTCCTCAGGCTCGGTCCTCTGTCCTCCGTACTTGTGCCCCGGAAATTGTTCGAGGCTCGACGTCACTGAGGATGTCTCAATTGTCTAATTGCTGCGAGAAGGAGAGAGGAATGAGGACGGAGGAGAGAGGAGAAAGGTCCGATAAGCGAGGAAGCACAGGTGTACCCTTCGCGGAGAAAACGCGGAAGCGGGAACATGCGTTCATTGGCTTGATTCAAGAGTCTAAAAAATTTAAATGCCCTCCCATTCTGTCACCTCAACATCCAATTAAAAAAACGAGTTTGCTATTTGCGAAAAGGGAGTTCAAATGACTGTTTGGTGCAAGGGAAAAGCATAGAAATAATAATTCAGCAAGAAAGTTGATTGTTTAGTCAAGTTTATTATGATCTGCATTGTCCGTGGTTATAAGACAAAAGTAAACTGATGCAAAACAGATTGTGGTTTAATTGTCTTGGTTTAATTACATTGAATTATGATGAATAAAATTGTTTGGTGGTTGTTATAGCCTATGTTTGATGAAGATAGCCTTTATTTTGGTCAGTTGTTTCAGAGATGTCATCTGTAATGGACGTCTCATACTAGTGATGCATGAATCAGGAGGACATCTCATTTCTTATATCTGTCTGCCCTTGATTCCTCCATCCTCCGATCGTTCCTTCCTTGCTTCCTTCACGGGAGGAGGGGCTAGGTCAGAGGAAAGGTTGGAAGTGAGAAAAGGAGGAATTATGTATTGAGATGTACCCATAGACTCAAGACACTGTCCTGAACAAGCTCAAAAATTTTGGTGAACACTGACCACTAGGGGCAGTATAATTTTTTGAACATTCTCCGATTGACACCAAATTTGGTATATAGACTCAAGACACTGTCCTGAACACGCTCCATAAATATGGTGAGCAATGACCACTGGGGGGGCGCTATAATTTCTTGAACATTCTCCGATTGACTCAAAATGCATATGCTTGAAATGCGCAGTCAAGGGGGGGAGATGTGGGGGGACTGGGGAGAAGTGGGGGGAAGTTGGGGATGGGGGGGAGAGGTGGGCAATGCAGTTTTATGCTTGCCATGCACAGTCAAGAGGAGAGATGTGGGGGATGAGGGGGAAGTCAGAGGTTGGGGGGGTAAGTGGGGGCTGGGGGGAGAAGTGGGGTCTCGGGGGGGAATGGCGGATGAGGGGGAAGTGGTAGGCTGGGTGAAAAGTGGGTGCTGGGGGGTTGGGAAGACTGTCAGTTCTGTGCTTGTGCTTATATTTTCTTGGAACATTCTCCGATTGACTCGACCTTTCATACATTACCTCAAGACACCCCCGCAAATCAGTCAGCTTCTCTGCTTGGCCCCCTCATTGCTGCTTGCAGCTATATTTATTATTCCGCTCCCATTGAAGTCTATGGCAGCCCATAGAACCGATTGGTAAAAAGTTATGAAATTTGGCACACTAATAGGGCACACTGTCCTCATCAACCTCAGCAAATTTCATGCACCCATCTCAAACTATCTAGCGCCACCAACAGGTCAAAGTTGGAAGTGCATTCATAATTGTAACTTCTGACTCGAGCAACCGATTTGGACAAGCCTGGTATCATTGGAATCCTTGGATCAAGCCGATTCCAACGCACCCTATGACGTCATGTTCTGCCCGACTAGATTTTCCGCCATCTTGGATTATGTTGAAAGTGAAACTGTTGTATCTCCTCGCTCAA
Organism: Sardinella longiceps; assembly: GCA_027497455.2. NCBI lineage: Eukaryota > Metazoa > Chordata > Actinopteri > Clupeiformes > Clupeidae > Sardinella > Sardinella longiceps. The sequence goes on from JAODXP020000011.1 coordinate 769,703, forward strand.
ATTTTGTTCAATCTTCATGAACCTTGGTACATAGTATCTTCAGACCAAGCCGGAAAAAAGTTATCCCCTGGCGTTGTCCAATTCATAACCGTTCGGCCGTAACAGCCAATCGAAAACGGCGGCGAAGCCGCCAAACAGGAAGTGAGCCCATATCTCGGAGACCCTTTGACCAAATCAAATCAAATCAAATTTTATTTGTCACATACAATTAAACATAGTAAAAACTGTAGTGAAATGCTTGGTCCACTGACTCCAATGACTGTGTGCTTCAATGTAAAAACAAAACAATAATAATAATAAATATAGCTGCAAGCAGCAATTAACGGGGTCCAAGCAGAAGTCCAGTGCAGCCCTCTCGGACTACAAGACAACATACACTAGACTTGTTTACCAAATCCCAGTTTGACGGACCCAGGATGGGAACTTGCTACCAGTTTGGCTGAAGGCACTAATAGAGCTGTAAATTTTGACTTGTTTTCAGTTCTTGGTTCCCTCTAAGTCACATGAGTCAGTCAAGTTAGTTGGGTAAGTTTCTATATGCCAGTCAGTTCAGTCACTTGAATCAGTTGTGTTACTTGAGTGGCAGTAGATTTGAGTAATGGGTGTATGGGTTTACAACTACAAGATATTTTTTGGGCTTTTTGCCTTTAATCAGACAGGATAGTGTAGAGATGACAGGAAATAAGTAGGAGAGAGTAATGGCCTGACTCACGAGCCCGTTTACGTCGAGCCACTGCGCACTCACTATTAACGCCATTCTAACCTGCAGATGGTGCAATTGCAAATCCGCTAAGGAGCGATCGCGAGTCAGTGGAAACTGAGTGGATAATCAATGGGCACCTATGAGGTATAGGGCTAAATGTATAATGTTCACATATTTAGGGACTAACATATCCACAGATTGCATTTTATTTTAAGCAACTTTGACATGGATTCCAATCAACTAATGAAATATATTCTAATACATATGACCAGTTACGTTTGTTCATCTTGTGAGCTGTTTATTGCCCATGACTCACTAGCAGTCTGCGTACTCGTATTCTGGTGAATGGCCATAGGGAAAGACTTGCATGTGTCACGTGACAGACACTTCTGGAAGGGATGTTACAAATGAACAGAAAAATGCTAAAAATATTATGTGTGGACTGAGAATTAAATCAAATTACTCTGAACCGCATGCATGAATACATTTATTCAAGAAAAATTGTATCTAAAGAAATGCAGCATTTGAGAGTGCAGCTTCTTTAAAAATTATTTTATGTAGATGGTGCATACTATGTTAAGTTCAGCCATCAAGATTATGAGTTTAAGAGATTAAGAGTTAAGAACATTAAATCTAAATGCTATACTGTCAGGATTCAAGAAGTTAAGATTAAAACTATATGTTACCAGTGAAAGGAAAGTTTCTTCCATTTCCAATATCCCTATACAATACTCAGATGTGTGAAATCTGCTGATGATGTCACGTCACTGTCAGGATTCGAACCCATCATCTTTGGATTACAAGACTGAAGCTAATCCACTACTCCATGATGGATTGTAGTAGAGGTTCTTTCTTGCAATCTAAGTAGTGGTGAGGAAGAACTTTTAAACTCTAGTGACTGCAGATTGCAAAGATTAAAGTTGACTGAAATGACTGCTTGAGAGTCTCAAGGCACAAGCTAATGTGGATTTTACTGAATACTTCTAGCTCTCATGTGTGTTGAGAGCTTCAAAGCACAAGTGTCTCTCCATGCAGTCTCTGTTGGCCACACCCCCTTCCAGCTCACCTTCAGCCAATTACCTTAGGCCATACCACTTATTAAGGACACCTGTGCCCATGCTGAACTCTTTGTCTGCGCAGACTCCAAACCTGAAAGCTGCTGTTGAATCTTCTGTGTTTTTCGTGTGCATTATTGACTGTGTAAGTTTGTCCTGTTTATGCTCATCTAATATTACTGAATCTTTGAGCAGACTTGTGCATTCTGTGTTTGATGATTAAGCTGTATTTGTTTGTTGAATTGATTGATTTCTTGGTTTCTGCTTGTGGAACAGAACATAGCCCATCAGACTGATATCTTCTGACTGTGTAGTTCAATTTATGTGACGTACCTACTTCTAGCATGTTTCATGGGCCAGGTGATGTGTATCTTGTGTGCTACTGTTTTGTGTTTGTATTTTATATTGACTTATTGTGGCATGGGCCTAATTGCTGCCTTTTCATTTCCCTCCCTGAAAACTACTCACACAGACCCCCACACACATTCATATGTGTCACACACATTGTACACACAATACACACATTTCAGACATGTATCACTTTCATCTCTCCTGGACACACTCTTGGATGTTGTGTTGATCTGGAAATAAAAGAACTGTACTTGTAACCTGACTGTCCTTGATCCTGTATCCTGTGTTGAGAGCTTCAAAGCACAAGGAATGGTGGATTTTATTAAATACTTCAATGTTGATGTATCCTACCAAAGATTCATAGACCTGTAACCAATGAGTATGTGTTTGTGAACTGTGCAAAATGTTTGAGATTGTGTGTGTGTGTTTTTTTTTTTTTTTTTTTACCTCAATAAAGATGTCTCTTTGTGTGCTGTGAGTAATTTACAAATGATTTCACAGTGAGTGACATGTGAAAGTCATCAAGATTATGCCAGCATGATAATTAGTGATTGGATCATTTTCCAGCATGAGATGACCGAGCTGGGATTTGAATTCATAATGTTCTGCTTTAAGAGGCTAGGCATTAAGCCACTGAGCTAATGAGAATTGCACTGACTACAACTTTCAGTTACCTCAAACTAGCGAGGATATGTTTAGCATTCAGTGAGTGCCGATTGCCAATCAATTCCACAGGTGCCAGTGATCATAAAGTTGAATGATCGGTGTTGTCCCTTTCAAGGCGCATGTTCCAAGACAAGGTGAACTCAAATCTTCAAGCAAGTCAGGATACCTCAATAAAGATATATTATTGTGAGCTGAGAATTCTTTACAAATGATTTTATGTAAATGGTGCGTACTATGTTAAGTTCAGCCATCAAGATTATGCCAGCATGATAATTAGTGGTTTGATCTGGCTGAACTGGGTTTTGATCCCACAATGTTCTACTTTGAGATGCTATGCATTAACCCACTGAGCTAATGAGAATTGCTCTTAATGCTACTTTCATTTACCTACTTAAAGTAGCAAGGAACCTAACAGTCCAAGCTGAAATGAGAAGAATGAGTTTAGTGTTCAGTGAGTGCAGATTGCCAATGAATTCCACAGGTGCCAGTGATCATGAAGTTGACTGAAAAGCCAGTTGAATGATCAGAATTGTCACTTTCAAGGCAGATGTTCAAGATGAGGTGAATTCAATCAAGTCAGGATAGAAATACTGAATATTTTTTTAGCTCAATAAAGATATATTATTGTGAGTTGAGAATTCTTTACAAATTATTTTATGTAGATGGTGCATACTATGTTAAGTTCAGCCATCAAGATTATGCCAGCATGATAATTAGTGGTTTGATCTGGCATGAGATGGCAGAGGTGGGATTTGAACCCACAATGTTCTACTTTGAAAAGCTACGCATTAACCCACTGAGCTAATGAGATTTGCTCCCACTACTACTTTCAGTTACCTAGTTAAACTAGTGAGGAATGTAACAGTCCAAGATGAATGAGAAGAATGAGTTTAGTGTTCAGTGAGTGCTGATTGCCAATCAATTCCACAGGTGCCAGTGATCATGAAGTTGACTGAAAAGCCAGTTGAATGGTCTGAGTTGTCACTTTCAAGGTGCATGTTCAAGACAAGGTGACTTCAATAGTCAGGATAGAAACACTGAATATCTTTATTGTTTGGTAACTGTGCTGTTTGATTTAGATTGTGTTTGATATTGCCATAAAGTAGTTTTGTGTGTGTTATTTGCAAATGATGTGTGTGAGTTTTGACATCAGAATTAGCATTTTCATCAACCTTGTCATGTCGGAGATGGGATTTGAACCCTTGATCTCATAGCCTTTCACTTTGAAGTGCTAGGCCTATGCTCACTGAGCCAGTCTGCCTGCACAGCAATACTGCTGACAGTCACTCATTCAAAGTTGTAAGGGTTAGCCTACAAGCAGACCACTGATTTCAAACTAAAATTAAAGCATTTTGACAAAGAGTAGACAAGGGAGATTTTGCACAGTTACTTGAACTTATAAAATGATTAAACTATTAAAATTTCAAAGGGTTTGGTTGATTTTAATCAAAGTGCTCAAACTTTAATTAACTATAATATTAATACCGATAGACATATGCAAGTGACAGTGAATAGAATAGAGTGGCTTGGTCTGTAGATTGTGTCTGACCATTTTGGTCATGATAGGACTAATTTTGTGGCCTGTGAAACTTTAGTTTCACTTTGGCTAAAGTCAGAAATTCTGGGCAAACTAAACATTTTTTGTAAAATAAGACCATTGTAAGAAAGATGCAGTCAAGTCCAAGGATTAAGGGACTATAGGACTTTTGAGTGTATGCACTACTGGTCAGGAGATATGGGCTTGAATGGAATTTGTTGAATTATAGCGCCACCTATGTGTGCAGTACCACTAGTTTTAGGCTCTGAGTAGTGGGGGCAATTTCTGGTCTTTCTGGAAAATTACAGGAGTTTTGGCCTTGCGGTTTAGGCTGCCCAACCACTTTTAGCGGAGAAAAAGAAGAATAATAATAATAAATATAGCTGCAAGCAGCAATTAACGGGGTCCAAGCAGAAGTCCTGTGCAGCCCTCTCTGGCTACAAGACAACTTAGACTCGTTTTCCAAATCCCAGTTTGACGCACCCAGGATGGGAACTTGCTACCAGCTTGGCTGAAGGCACTAATAGTTTCTATATGCCAGTCAGTTGAATGGGGAAGTGCTGCTCATTCCCTCCCCCCACTCTTCTCTTTGCACCGGCCGGGAGTCGAACCTGCCACCCTTCGGTCCCCAGTCTAACTCCCTGTCCGGTACACCACGGATATGTAGGGTGCCTGTTACGTTTTTCTAGAACAGAAAGATTTAACAATTAACTTAAGATTAAAGAACATTTTAAATCTAAATGTTACATTTAAATTCTAAATCTAAATGTTGAATCTAGATACTAAAGCTAAATGTTAAATCTAAATGCTAAATCTAAACGTTAAATCCAAGCCTTGTATTTATATTTAGGATTTATATTTAACATTTAGCCTAAGATTTAAGAACATTTTAAATCTAAATGCTATATGTAAATGTTAACTCTGAATCCTAAATCTAAATGTTAAATCTAAATGCTAAATCTAAATGTTAAATCCAAACCTTGGATTTATATTTAACATTTAGCCTAAGATTTAAGAACATTAAATCTAAATGCTATATGTAAATGTTAACTCTAAATCCTAAATCTAAATGTTAAATCTAAATGCTAAATCTAAATGTTAACATTTAACATTTAGCCTAAGAGTTAAAAACATTAAATCTAAATGCTATACTGTCAGGATTCAAGAAGTTAAGATTCAAACTACATGCTACCAGTGAAAGGAAAGTTTCATCCATTTCCAATATTCCTATACAATACTCGGACGTGTGAAATCTGCTGATCCTGTCATGTCACTGTCAGGATTCGAACCCATGATCTTTGGATTACAAGACTGAAGCTAATCCACTACTCCATGATGGATTGTAATAGGACTTCTTTCTTGCAATCTAAGTAGTGGTGAGGAACAACTTTTCAACTCTAGTGACTGCAGATTGCAAAGAATAAAGTTGACTGAAATGATTGCTTGAGAGCCTCAAGGCACAATTTAATGTGGATTTTACTGAATACTTCTAGCTCTCATGTGTGTTGAGAGCTTCAAAGCACAAGTGTCTTTCCATGCAGTCTCTGTTGGCCACACCCCCTTCCAGCTCACCTTCAGCCAATTACCTTAGGCCATACCACTTATTAAGGACACCTGTGCCCATGCTGAACTCTTTGTCTGCTCAGACTCCAAACCTGAAAACTGCTGTTGAATCTTCTGTGTTTTTCGTGTGCGTTATTGACTGTGTAAGTTTGTCCTGTTTATGCTCATCTAGTATTACTGAATCTTTGAGCAGACTTGTGCATTCTATGTTTGATGATTAAGCTGTATTTGTTTGTTGAATTGATTGATTTCTTGGTTTCTGCTTGTGGAACAGAACATAGCCCATCAGACTGATATCTTCTGACTGTGTAGTTCAATTTATGTGACGTACCTACTTCTAGCATGTTTCATGGGCCAGGTGATGTGTATCTTGTGTGCTACTGTTTTATGTTTGTATTTTGTATTGACTTATTGTGGCATGGGGCTAATTGTTGCCTTTTCATTTCCCTCCCTGAAAACCACACACACACAGACCCCCACACACATTCATATGTGACACACACACATTCTACACACAATACACACATTTCAGACATGCATCACATTCATCTCTCCTGGACACACTCTTGGATGTTGTGTTGATCTGGAAATAAAAGAACTGTACTTGTAACCTGACTGTCCTTGATCCTGTATCCTGTGTTGAGAGCTTCAAAGCACAAGGAATGGTGGATTTTATTAAATACTTCAATGTTGATGTATCCTACCAAAGATTCATAGACCTGTATCCAATGAGTATGTGTTTGTGAACTGTGCAAAATGTTTGAGATTGTGTGTGGTTTTTTGTTTGTTTTACCTCAATAAAGATGTCTCTTTGTGTGCTGTGAGTAATTTACAAATGATTTCACAGTGAGTGACATGTGAAGTCATCAAGATTATGCCAGCATGATAATTAGTGATTGGATCATTTTCCAGCATGAGATGACCGAGCTGGGATTTGAATTCATAATGTTCTGCTTTAAGAGGCTAGGCATTAAGCCACTGAGCTAATGAGAATTGCACTGACTACAACTTTCAGTTACCTCAAACTAGCGAGGATATGTTTAGCATTCAGTGAGTGCCGATTGCCAATCAATTCCACAGGTGCCAGTGATCATGAAGTTGAATGATCTGTGTTGTCACTTTCAAGGCGCATGTTCCAAGACAAGGTGAACTCAAATAAATCTTCAAGGAAGTCTGGATGGAAATACTGAATACTTTTTGTTTTACCTCAATAAAGATGATTATTGTGAGCTGAGAATTCTTTACAAATGATTTTATGTAAATGGTGCGTACTATGTTAAGTTCAGCCATCAAGATTATGCCAGCATGATAATTAGTGGTTTGATCTGGCTAAACTGGGATTTGAACCCACAATGTTCTGCTTTGAGATGCTATGCATTAACCCACTGAGCTAATGAGAATTGCTCTTCATGCCACTTTCATTTACCTACTTAAAGTAGCAAGGAACCTAACAGTCCAAGCTGAAATGAGAAGAATGAGTTTAGTGTTCAGTGAGTGCAGATTGCGAATGAATTCCACAGGTGCCAGTGATCATGAAGTTGACTGAAAAGCCAGTTGAATGATCAGAATTGTCACTTTCAAGGCAGATGTTCAAGATGAGGTGAATTCAAGCAAGTCAGGATAGAAATACTGAATATTTTTTTTAGCTCAATAAAGATATATTATTGTGAGTTGAGAATTCTTTACAAATTATTTTATGTAGATGGTGCATACTATGTTAAGTTCAGCCATCAAGATTATGCCAGCATGATAATTAGTGGTTTGATCTGGCATGAGATGGCAGAGGTGGGATTTGAACCCACAATGTTCTACTTTGAAAAGCTACGCATTAACCCACTGAGCTAATGAGATTTGCTCCCACTACTACTTTCAGTTACCTAGTTAAACTAGTGAGGAACGTAACAGTCCAAGATGAATGAGAAGAATGAGTTTAGTGTTCAGTGAGTGCTGATTGCCAATCAATTCCACAGGTGCCAGTGATCATGAAGTTGACTGAAAAGCCAGTTGAATGGTCTGAGTTGTCACTTTCAAGGTGCATGTTCAAGACAAGGTGACTTCAATAGTCAGGATAGAAACACTGAATATCTTTATTGTTTGGTAACTGTGCTGTTTGATTTAGATTGTGTTTGATATTGCCATAAAGTAGTTTTGTGTGTGTTATTTGCAAATGATGTGTGTGAGTTTTGACATCAGAATTAGCATTTTCATCAACCTTGTCATGTCGGAGATGGGATTTGAACCCTTGATCTCATAGCCTTTCACTTTGAAGTGCTAGGCCTATGCTCACTGAGCCAGTCTGCCTGCACAGCAATACTGCTGACAGTCACTCATTCAAAGTTGTAAGGGTTAGCCTACAAGCAGACCACTGATTTCAAACTAAAATTAAAGCATTTTGACAAAGAGTAGACAAGGGAGATTTTGCACAGTTACTTGAACTTATAAAATGATTAAACTATTAAAATTTCAAAGGGTTTGGTTGATTTTAATCAAAGTGCTCAAACTTTAATTAACTATAATATTAATACCGATAGACATATGCAAGTGACAGTGAATAGAATAGAGTGGCTTGGTCTGTAGATTGTGTCTGACCATTTTGGTCATGATAGGACTAATTTTGTGGCCTGTGAAACTTTAGTTTCACTTTGGCTAAAGTCAGAAATTCTGGGCAAACTAAACATTTTTTGTAAAATAAGACCATTGTAAGAAAGATGCAGTCAAGTCCAAGGATTAAGGGACTATAGGACTTTTGAGTGTATGCACTACTGGTCAGGAGATATGGGCTTGAATGGAATTTGTTGAATTATAGCGCCACCTATGTGTGCAGTACCACTAGTTTTAGGCTCTGAGTAGTGGGGGCAATTTCTGGTCTTTCTGGAAAATTACAGGAGTTTTGGCCTTGCGGTTTAGGCTGCCCAACCACTTTTAGCGGAGAAAAAGAATAATAATAATAATAATAATAATAATAATAATAATAAACAGAACAAAAACAATAGGGTTCCGCGCAGCTATGCTGCTTGGACCCCTAAATATAGCTGCAAGCAGCAATTAACGGGGTCCAAGCAGAAGTCCTGTGCAGCCCTCTCTGGCTACAAGACAACTTTGACTCGTTTTCCAAATCCCAGTTTGACGCACCCAGGATGGGAACTTGCTACCAGCTTGGCTGAAGGCACTAATAGAGCTGTAAAACTTGACTTGTTTTCAGTTCTTGGTTCCCTCTGAGTCAGTCAAGTTAGTTGGGTAAGTTTCTATATGCCAGTCAGTTGAATGGGGAAGTGCTGCTCATTCCCTCCCCCCACTCTCCTCTTTGCACCGGCCGGGAGTCGAACCGGCCACCCTTCGGTCCCCAGTCCAACTCCCTGACCGGTACACCACGGATACGTAGGCTGCCTGTTACGTTTTTCTAGAACAGAAAGATTTAACAATTAACTTAAGATTAAAGAACATTTTAAATGTAAATGTTAAATTTAAATTCTAAATCTAAATGTTGAATCTAGATCCTAAATCGAAATGTTAAATCTAAATGCTAAATCTAAACGTTAAATCCAAGCCTTGGATTTATATTTAGGATTTATATTTAACATTTAGCCTAAGATTTAAGAACATTTTAAATCTAAATGCTACATGTAAATTTTAACTCTAAATCCTAAATCTAAATGTTAAATCTAAATGCTAAATCTAAATGTTAACATTTAACATTTAGCCTAAGAGTTAAGAACATTAAATCTAAATGCTATACTGTCAGGATTCAAGAAGTTAAGATTAAAACTATATGTTACCAGTGAAAGGAAAGTTTCTTCCATTTCCAATATCCCTATACAATACTCAGATGTGTGAAATCTGCTGATGATGTCATGTCACTGTCAGGATTCGAACCCATGATCTTTGGATTACAAGACTGAAGCTAATCCACTACTCCATGATGGATTGTAGTAGGAGTTCTTTCTTGCAATCTAAGTAGTGGTGAGGAAGAACTTTTCAACTCTAGTGACTGCAGATTGCAAAGATTAAAGTTGACTGAAATGACTGCTTGAGAGCCTCAAGGCACAAGCTAATGTGGATTTTACTGAATACTTCTAGCTCTCATGTGTGTTGAGAGCTTCAAAGCACAAGTGTCTTTCCATGCAGTCTCTGTTGGCCACACCCCCTTCCAGCTCACCTTCAGCCAATTACCTTAGGCCATACCACTTATTAAGGACACCTGTGCCCATGCTGAACTCTTTGTCTGCTCAGACTCCAAACCTGAAAGCTGCTGTTGAATCTTCTGTGTTTTTCGTGTGCGTTATTGACTGTGTAAGTTTGTCCTGTTTATGCTCATCTAGATATTACTGAATCTTTGAGCAGACTTGTGCATTCTATGTTTGATGATTAAGCTGTATTTGTTTGTTGAATTGATTGATTTCTTGGTTTCTGCTTGTGGAACAGAACATAGCCCATCAGACTGATATCTTCTGACTGTGTAGTTCAATTTATGTGACGTACCTACTTCTAGCATGTTTCATGGGCCAGGTGATGTGTATCTTGTGTGCTACTGTTTTTATGTTTGTATTTTGTATTGACTTATTGTGGCATGGGCCTAATTGTTGCCTTTTCATTTCCCTCCCTGAAAACTACTCACACAGACCCCCACACACATTCATATGTGTCACACACATTGTACACACAATACACACATTTCAGACATGTATCACATTCATCTCTCCTGGACACACTCTTGGATGTTGTGTTGATCTGGAAATAAAAGAACTGTACTTGTAACCTGACTGTCCTTGATCCTGTATCCTGTGTTGAGAGCTTCAAAGCACAAGGAATGGTGGATTTTATTAAATACTTCAATGTTGATGTATCCTACCAAAGATTCATAGACCTGTAACCAATGAGTATGTGTTTGTGAACTGTGCAAAATGTTTGAGATTGTGTGTGGTTTTTTTTTTTTTTTTTTTTACCTCAATAAAGATGTCTCTTTGTGTGCTGTGAGTAATTTACAAATGATTTCACAGTGAGTGACATGTGAAGTCATCAAGATTATGCCAGCATGATAATTAGTGATTGGATCATTTTCCAGCATGAGATGACCGAGCTGGGATTTGAATTCATAATGTTCTGCTTTAAGAGGCTAGGCATTAAGCCACTGAGCTAATGAGAATTGCACTGACTACAACTTTCAGTTACCTCAAACTAGCGAGGATATGTTTAGCATTCAGTGAGTGCCGATTGCCAATCAATTCCACAGGTGCCAGTGATCATGAAGTTGAATGATCGGTGTTGTCCCTTTCAAGGCGCATGTTCCAAGACAAGGTGAACTCAAATCTTCAAGCAAGTCAGGAATACCTCAATAAAGATATATTATTGTGAGCTGAGAATTCTTTACAAATGATTTTATGTAAATGGTGCGTACTATGTTAAGTTCAGCCATCAAGATTATGCCAGCATGATAATTAGTGGTTTGATCTGGCTGAACTGGGTTTTGATCCCACAATGTTCTGCTTTGAGATGCTATGCATTAACCCACTGAGCTAATGAGAATTGCTCTTAATGCTACTTTCATTTACCTACTTAAAGTAGCAAGGAACCTAACAGTCCAAGCTGAAATGAGAAGAATGAGTTTAGTGTTCAGTGAGTGCAGATTGCCAATGAATTCCACAGGTGCCAGTGATCATGAAGTTGACTGAAAAGCCAGTTGAATGATCAGAATTGTCACTTTCAAGGCAGATGTTCAAGATGAGGTGAATTCAAGCAAGTCAGGATAGAAATACTGAATACTTTTTTTAGCTCAATAAAGATATATTATTGTGAGTTGAGAATTCTTTACAAATTATTTTATGTAGATGGTGCATACTATGTTAAGTTCAGCCATCAAGATTATGCCAGCATGATAATTAGTGGTTTGATCTGGCATGAGATGGGATTTGAACCCACAATGTTCTGCTTTGAGAGGCTATGCATTAACCCACTGAGCTAATGAGAATTGCTCTTAATGCTACTTTCATTTACCTACTTAAAGTAGCAAGGAACCTAACAGTCCAAGCTGAAATGAGAAGAATGAGTTTAGTGTTCAGTGAGTGCAGATTGCCAATGAATTCCACAGGTGCCAGTGATCATGAAGTTGACTGAAAAGCCAGTTGAATGATCAGAATTGTCACTTTCAAGGCAGATGTTCAAGATGAGGTGAATTCAAGCAAGTCAGGATAGAAATACTGAATATTTTTTTAGCTCAATAAAGATATATTATTGTGAGTTGAGAATTCTTTACAAATTATTTTATGTAGATGGTGCATACTATGTTAAGTTCAGCCATCAAGATTATGCCAGCATGATAATTAGTGGTTTGATCTGGCATGAGATGGCAGAGGTGGGATTTGAACCCACAATGTTCTACTTTGAAAAGCTACGCATTAACCCACTGAGCTAATGAGATTTGCTCCCACTACTACTTTCAGTTACCTAGTTAAACTAGTGAGGAACGTAACAGTCCAAGATGAATGAGAAGAATGAGTTTAGTGTTCAGTGAGTGCTGATTGCCAATCAATTCCACAGGTGCCAGTGATCATGAAGTTGACTGAAAAGCCAGTTGAATGGTCTGAGTTGTCACTTTCAAGGTGCATGTTCAAGACAAGGTGACTTCAATAGTCAGGATAGAAACACTGAATATCTTTATTGTTTGGTAACTGTGCTTTTTGATTTAGATTGTGTTTGATATTGCCATAAAGTAGTTTTGTGTGTGTTATTTGCAAATGATGTGTGTGAGTTTTGACATCAGAATTAGCATTTTCATCAACCTTGTCATGTCGGAGATGGGATTTGAACCCTTGATCTCATAGCCTTTCACTTTGAAGTGCTAGGCCTATGCTCACTGAGCCAGTCTGCCTGCACAGCAATACTGCTGACAGTCACTCATTCAAAGTTGTAAGGGTTAGCCTACAAGCAGACCACTGATTTCAAACTAAAATTAAAGCATTTTGACAAAGAGTAGACAAGGGAGATTTTGCACAGTTACTTGAACTTATAAAATGATTAAACTATTAAAATTTCAAAGGGTTTGGTTGATTTTAATCAAAGTGCTCAAACTTTAATTAACTATAATATTAATACCGATAGACATATGCAAGTGACAGTGAATAGAATAGAGTGGCTTGGTCTGTAGATTGTGTCTGACCATTTTGGTCATGATAGGACTAATTTTGTGGCCTGTGAAACTTTAGTTTCACTTTGGCTAAAGTCAGAAATTCTGGGCAAACTAAACATTTTTTGTAAAATAAGACTATTGTAAGAAAGATGCAGTCAAGTCCAAGGATTAAGGGACTACAGGACTTTTGAGTGTATGCACTACTGGTCAGGAATTATGGGCTTGAATGGAATTTGTTGAATTATAGCGCCACCTATGTGTGCAGTACCACTAGTTTTAGGCTCTGAGTAGTGGGGGCAATTTCTGGTCTTTCTGGAAAATTACAGGAGTTTTGGCCTTGCGGTTTAGGCTGCCCAACCACTTTTAGCGGAGAAAAAGAAGAATAATAATAATAAATATAGCCGCTAGCGGCAATGAGCGGGGTCCAAGCTATGGGCACTTGGACTAGGCCTTTGGCCCCTCTGCTCCTGCCCCCTACTGCCCAACTACTTTTTGTTGCTTCATCTGGGATGCGAACCTGGGACCATTTGCATACTAGACGGTAACCAAACCACTGCGCTATGCTGTCCCACACATTACATGTGACATTGGTTTCCTGTGTAGTTGTGCTGTGCACAGGGATTACAAATGGAATTCAGGTGTGAGTGACGAGGACAGGTGAAGTTGATTGAGGACAGCAAACGAAATGCAATGTCTTTGAACCTTGGAAAGACATAAGCATCATAGAAAGTAAATTTTGAGAAACTCTGTAACTTCAGTGAGTTTTTGAATTTTGGACATTAATGGCATTTAAGAAAAGATGCCAATGAGTGTACAGATTAATATGATGCGAGACTTTGGAGTCCAGGCTAATGATGTCTTGAGATATGGGCTTAAATGGAATTGGCTTTATTATAGCACCACCTCTGTCCCTACTCTAGCTCACATTTTTGTTGTTTCACCTGGGATATGAACCTAGGACCTTCTGCATGTTAGGCGGCAACCAAACCCCTGTGCTACGCAGACTCAGCGAAACTGCCTGTCTTTTTTGTGTGTGTGTATTGGCTCTGCATAGGATTGCAAATGGAATTCAGGTGTGAATGATGAGGACAGGTGAAATTGATTGAGGACAGCAATGAAATGCAGTCGCTTTGGACCTTGAAAAGACACATCTATGCATCATGGAAAGTGAATTTGAGAAACTAACTTTCAACCCTAAAGAAATACTTCAATGTTGGTGAGGTGCTTACTGTTTGTGTTTGTGTTTCTTTATTGACTACTGGTGAATACCTATATGGTACTTGTTTATTTATTTATTTATTTGTTGATTTCAATGAGGACTTTTTTTAAATGACTGGCTGGAACTTAATTTCCCTCTAGGGAATAATAAACTGGACTTGTCTTGAATTGCAGAATTTTGAGTTTGGCACATTGGTCTTGATCATCACCAAAGTATCACTATGACCACTTTTTCTATCCATTTGTGTTCTGTTCATTGACAAATGATGTGTTTTCAATTTAGCATGTTGGGCTAGGGCCATCACGAATGTGTGACTATGACAATGAGGTTTATGAAACTATGGCATTCTGAACACATGATTTTTGGGTCACCGTATTAAAGCAGTAACACTGCTTGTCTCTTCTTACCTTGGAAGATTTGGCCACTGAGAAGGTGAGTGCCGGAGATGGGTTTTGAACCTGCGATCTCATGGTCTTTGCTTTGCGCTCCTAGGCCTGAGCCCACTGAGCTAATGGGCCTACAATGTCTTTCTCTTTCAGTCACCTACTCAAGGTGGTAAGGAATAGGTCCCAAGCCAGGTACAGATTTCATAGTAAAATTAAAGCATTTTGGTAAAGTGTTGACCAGCGAAATTTTGTACACTTGCTTGTACACTTGCTTGCTTGCTGTCTTTGTTTTTTTTTTTTTTTTTTGTGTGTGTGTGTGTGTGTGTGTGTGTGTGTGTGTGTGTATTGGGTCTGCATAGGATTGCAAATGGAATTCAGGTGTGAATGATGAGGACAGGTGAAATTGATTGAGGACAGCAATGAAATGCAGTCGCTTTAGACCTTGAAAAGACACATCTAAGCATCATGGAAAGTGAATTTGAGAAACTCTAACTTTCAACCCTAAAGAAATACTTCAATGTTGGTGAGGTGCTTACTGTTTGTGTTTGTGTTTCTTTACTGACTACTGGTGAATACCTATATGGTACTTGTTTATTTATTTATTTGTTCATTTCAATGTGTCTTTTTTTAAATGACTGGCTGGAACTTCATTTCCCTCTAGGGAATAATAAAGTGGATTTGTATTGAATTGCAGAATTTTGAGTTTGAAGTATCACTATGACGACTTTTTCTATACATATGTATTCTGTTCATTACCAAATTATGTGATTTGAATTTAGCATGTTGGGAAAGGGCCATGACACATGTGTGACTATGACAATGAGGTGTATGAAACTATTGTGAAGATGACTATGGCATTATGAACACATGATTTTTGGGTCACCTCGTCAAAGCAGACACACTTGTCTCTACTTACCTTGGAATATTTGGCCACTGAGAAGGTGAGTGCCGGAGACGGGTTTTGAACCTGCGATCTCATAGTCTTCGCTTTGTGCTCCTAGGCCTGGGCTCACTGAGCTAATGGGCCTACAATGTCTTTCTCTTTCAGTCACCTACTCAAGGTGGTAAGGAATAGGTCCCAAGCCAGGTACAGATTTCGTAGCAAAATTAAAGCATTTTGGCAAAGTGTTGACCAGCGAAATTTTGTACACTTGCTTGAACTGACTTGATCATTAATCACATTAAATTTGGTATTGATTGGTCAATGTTGATCAAGGTGGTCTAACTTTATTGCACTATAATATTAATATGGATCGGCATATGAAAATTTCATTTGATAATATTTATGAGGCTTGGTCTGAACATGATCTGTATAAATTTTGATCATGATATGACCAATTTTGAGGCCTGTGATAGTTTACTTTCACTTTGGCTTTTCAGTG
Source organism: Sardinella longiceps (assembly GCA_027497455.2). NCBI lineage: Eukaryota > Metazoa > Chordata > Actinopteri > Clupeiformes > Clupeidae > Sardinella > Sardinella longiceps. Next base: position 785,688 of record JAODXP020000011.1, read on the forward strand.
AATTTGTGAAAAAACTAAATATTTTTTGACATTAATGGTATTTGAGAAAGGATGCTATTGGATGTAGAGATTAATGTGATCTAAGAATTTGGAGTCTAGGTCAATGTGATCTTGAGATATGGGTTGAAATGGAAATTGCTTTATTATAGCGCCACCTATGGATGCAGTACCTCAGGAATGGGTCTCTGAGTAGTGGGGGCAATTTGGGACCAGACCCTAAAGTTTCATGTTCCTGGGACTTATGGTTTAGGCTCCAGCATGACTTTTAGCGGAGAAAAATAATAATAATAAAAAACGGAACAGAAACAATAGGGTTCCGCGCAGCTTCGCTGCTTGGACCCCTAATAAACAGAACAAAAACAATAGGGTTCCGCGCAGCTATGCTGCTTGGACCCCTAATAATAATAAATAGAACAAAAAACAATAGGGTTCCGCGCAGCTATGCTGCTTGGACCCCTAATAAATATATTAAAAATAATAATAATAATAATTTAAGTATATTCAAAAATTGCTGTTAGGCTATGCTTTGTGATCCTCATTCAAAGTCCGAATGGCTTGAGGATAGAAACTTTTCCTCAATCTCTCTGTTCTGACTTTCATACACCTGTAGCGCTTCCCAGATCTCAGCACAGAGAAGAGGCTATGGTTTGGATGGCTGGAGTCCTTTATTATCTTCTCCGCTCTGGATCTACATCTCCTGGCATAGATGGTATCAAGCTTAGGTAGTGTAGTCCTTATGGAGCGTTCTGCTGATCTCACCGCTCTTTGTAGAGCTTTACATTCTTGCTGTGTGCTGTTTCCAAACCAAGCAGTCAAATTCCCTGTGAGAATGCTTTCAATAGTTAGCCTGACACACCAGACTATATCATAATAATGTATAGTCTGAAGACCACTGATAGACTGTACCGCAATGGAGGGGCGGGTGATTGCGTTGTCTTTCAAACTGCCTCTCCACGTAATAGGCTAGTGTTCCGGCCACTGGTACCAGCTGGTATATCAAACTTTTTCCCGTAGCCCGTCGGTAACACGGCAAAGACATCTTTTTCAAAACGAAAAACTTCAGTGCACTTTCTTGTTTCACTTTCAAAGAAAACGACAAGTGCAATTCGTCCAAAACTAAAGCCAAAAACGATTCTGCTCTGATTTGAGCAGGGCTGTCGTCATCGTACAAAGCCCGCCTTTCGATTTCCTGTACACATACTGCGCTGTGATTGGTTATCCGCCGCCAGAGGAAGGATACAACGGGTTTCTATCAGTGGCCTCTAGACGTACCTGCTGTGCAAATTAAAATTTGCTACCGCTAGGGGTACGTCTAGAGTTCTAGGCTATTCAATAGTGGCACTGTAAAAGTTTTTGAGCAGATGTTGCGGTAGCTTAAACTTCTTGAGATGTCTCAGATGGAAAAGACGCTGCTGTGCCTTCTTCACAAGGGAATTTGTATGCGTGGTCCATGTCAGGTGTTCAGTCATATGGACACCAAGATACTTAAAGCTCTCCACCCTCTCCACCTGGGAGCCATTAAGCTGAACATTAAGCTGATGATAAACCCCCAGTTGATTACGTCCAAAATTAATGATCATCTCTTTTGTCTTGGTAACATTAAGGAGTAAATTATTATCTTGGCACCAGCATGTTAAACTATCCACTTCATCCAGATAAAGTTGCTCATTGTTATTTGAAATGAGGCCTACTACTGCTGTGTCATCGGCAAACTTGACAATAATGTTGGAATCATGTCTGGCAGTACAGTCATACGTTTCATAACGTGTACAGGGAGTACAGTAGCGGACACAGCCCTGTGGTGCCCCTGTATTAGGGGTAATAGATGAAGAGATGTGGTCACTCACCTGAGGTCTACCAGTGAGGAAGCTGAAAATCCAGTTACACAGAGAGGAGTGCATACCAAGATCTGCAAGCTTGTTTATAAGAGTGTCAGGTTTGATGGTGTTAAACGCTGAACTAAAATCTATAAACAATATTCTCACATAGTTCCTGTGGTTGTTGTCAAGATGAGTCAGTGCAGAATGTAGAATATAATTAATAGCATCATCTGTGGATCTATTGGGCCTATATGCAAACTGTAGAGGATCAAGGCTTTGGGGCAGTGTGGAGCAGATATAGTTCTTGACTAACCTTTCAAAGCACTTCATTGCAATAGGTGTCAGAGCGACAGGACGATAGTCATTTAGGCAGGCTGGATTTGGCTTCTTCGGTACAGGAACAATTGCTGATCTTTTCAAACACAACGGTACTGTGGTCAGGGCTAGGGAGAGATTAAATATTTCAGTGAACACGGGTGCAAGTTGGTCCGCACAGGCTTTGAAAACTCGTCCCGGAATACCATCTGGGCCGACTGCCTTCCTAATGTTCACTTTCTTGAACGCTCTGCGCACGTCATGCTCTGACAGAATGAGCGCAGTATCTTCGGCAAAACCGGCGCAAACATCCTGTTGCAGGAAGAGATCCGCCCCGTCTGAGTCAAAGCGCGCATAGAAAGCGTTCAGGTCATCTGCCAGTGTTGCATTGGTGTTCATGATGGTGGATCTCAGCGCTTTATAGTCCGTCATTTCCCTTAGTCCTTGCCACATGCCTCTGGTATCAGACTGCTCAAATTGGGATTGAATCTTCTCTCAATAGCGTTTCTTCGCTTCTTTAATCATCCGGCGCAGATTGTAAGAGGCCGCTTTGTATCCCTCCATATCACCAGACAGAATACCTGAGTTGTACGCAGCAGTGCGTTTATTCAGGGCATCTCGGATGGAATGATTTACCCATGGTTTCTGGTTTGGGTAGGTTCTGATGGTGATTTTAGGGACGGTGTCCTCAACCAGCTTTCCGATAAACCCCACTACTGCGTCTGTGAACTCATCGTTGTCAGATGAGCTGCATCTGAACACATCCCAGTTTACGATGTGATGCGCGTCCTGGAGTGTGGCCTCAGACTGTTCTGTCCAGTGCATGATCTCTCGCACAGCTGGAGGTTCTTGTTTTAGCCTTTGTTTGTATTTCGGCATGAGGAATATTGCAGCGTGGTCTGATTTGCCGAGTGGAGGCAGTGGTTGTGCTTTATATCCTTCCTTGAACAGTGTGTAGCAGTGGTCAAGTGTCCTCTCCCCTCTGGTGTTGCATGTGATGTGCTGGTAAAAGTTCGGCATCACCTTTTTGTGACGGGCCTTGTTGAAATCACCTGTCACAATCAATGCTGCGTCCAGGTTGTCACTCTGGTGTTTGCTGAGAGTTTCATGCAGCTTATTCAGTGCTGTGTCGGTGTCTGCTTGGGGTTGGATGTATACATTTGTCACTATGACTGATGTGAAATCCCTTGGAAGATAATGAGGTCTGCATTTCACGGTGATGAATTCCAGATCGGGCGAGCAGTACCTGGATAACACAGTCACATTTCTGCTGTCGCACCAGTTCTTGTTTACCATGATGCACACGCCCCCTCCCCTAGTTTTGCCAGACTCCGCTGTTCTGTCCATACGATATACAGAGAGGAATTCAGCAGGCAGTATTGCATGGTCAGGCACAGAGGGAGTTAACCACGTCTCGGTAAGACAAAAGATGTTACAGTCACGTATGTCTCTCTGGTATTTCAATCTCCCCCTCATGTCATCCAGCTTGGTCTCCAAAGACTGGACATTGGCAAGCAAGATGCTAGGCAGTGACCAATCTTAACCAAACTTGGTGCCATGACAACTGACACCCTCTAATGGGGCCAAAACAAATTTGGCGCAGTTTGGCCTCTAGGGGGTGCTATGATTAGCAAAAACGTGTTTTGGCTAATAGCTCATGAGGGGTATGACCAAAATTCCACTGTTAGGTCGTACCATGGGATGTCCCATTTACACCCAATAAAGTTTCAAAAGCTTTCTGGCCTCTAAAGCCTGTCATATTCGACGGCGAAAGTCGCCAAACAGGAAGTGAGCTCATATCTCGGCAACGCTTTGACGGAACTTCACGAAACTTGGTCAGGTGTTTACTGGTCCACTCCTGAAAGGGCTCACCAAATTTGGTGCAGTTGCACCACTGGGGGGTGCTATAATAGGCAAAAAGGTTATTTTGGCTAATATTTACGTTTTCTGACCCATACCACTGATTATCAAATGCCTGGTTCCTCTGGAATCCTTGGGCCAAGCCGATTCCAATGCACCTCATGATGTCATATTCCGCCCAAAAAGCCTTTCCGCCATTTTGGATTTTGTCGAAAGTGAAACTAAACTATCAGAGGCCGCAAATTTTGTCCGATCTTCATCAAACTTGGTAAGTAGTATCTTCATACAAAGACAAAGCAACGGTATTCGTTTGTTTTGTCCATTCGCAACCGTTTGGACGTAACACTGAGTCAAACACGGTGGCGAAGCCGCCATACAAGAAATGGCCTTATCTCAGTCAAACTTTGGTCTGCTGACATGAAACTGCTTTTGGTGGCTTAGAGCCATCTTGCTAACTTAACTACATCCTTCTGCCTTTTGCAAACCAGTTAGCCTTCAGCTGCTTGGCCCCCTTATTGCTGCTTACAGCTATATTTAGCATTGAATTTGTATCAAAATTATGATCACCAATACAGTTCTGCATCCATGTCATACATGTAATACCTCACAGATTAACTCAACTATGGCAAAACGCATATCAAAATAAACAGGAGATCCTACAGATTACAATGCTGCATAGCAGTCATCTTGTTGATAAACGTTTCCCGATTAAACGGTTAACGGTTCCCGATCTTGAAATAATATAAAATTTTTGCATTGCCTTTAACAGTGTCATCCCAAAATAGAGACTTATTTTACATAGTGAAAGTTGTTTTTAGCTCCCTGTTTGTCAGGACTAACTTTTAACTAACTGTTTGTCAGGACAGATGCTAGAATATATTGTATTCATAACATATAATTATTGATTAAATAATGTCAGCTCATATATTGTTGCAAATTGCAAAGAATAGATAGAACTAGATTTGCAATTCCAAGGAATTACACAGTGCATGCAAACGTTTAAAAAAGTACACTTAGAAAGTGATCGTAGAAAAAAAGTAGAAAAGTAGAGTAAAGAGGAAACTTGTTTAGGCAATCAAAGTTACTAGTCAAGTAGCAAAGAAAATGTTGCTACCTTGATCATGTTGTTGAATAGTTGAAAAAAAAGAAAATGGTGCTGGTTGCTGTATTGGTTGTTATGTTGATTGCAAGGGTACTTTTGGTTGTTGTTAGGCCATTGCTAGGGCGGATATGGTGGTTACTATGCTGGTTGTTACATTGATCATGTTGGTTGCTATGTCTAGTGCTTGGTCATCAGTGTGGAAGCGGTTCCTAGGACATTGCAGGGCTTCTTGAGGTTGTTGCTAGGCTGTTGCCAGGTAAGTTATGGTGGTTGCTACGTTGATCATGTTGGTTGTAATGTTCATTGCTAGGTCATTGTGGAAGTGCTTCCTGGAAGGTGGCATTGGTGCTTAAGGTTGTTGTTAGGCAGTTGCTAGGGTGGACATGTAGGTTGCTATGCTGGTTGCTACGTTGATCATGTTGGTTGCCATGTTCATTGCTATATCATTATTGATGGAGTGGTTCTAAAGACATTGCAAGGCTGCTGGAGGCAGTTGCTAGGCTGTTTAGCATGTTGGTTGCTATGTCAATTGCCATAGGGGTGTCTGAGGTTGTTACTAGGCCATTGCGAGGGCGGATATGTTGGTTGCTACATTGATCTTGTTGGTTGATATATTGCTAGGTCATCATGGGAGTTGTTAGCAGTGGCTATTGTTAATGTTGATGAATGGGTGATTATTGAATAGTTGAAAAAAAAAAAGATAGTTGATGACAGTTCGAATGAACATGGCCCGTATCAGTAGTTAAATTAGTGATAAAAGGTGGACGCAGCCTTTGGCTGCGTCAAATGGTTCGTTGTTGATGATTACATAAAAAGTTGCTTTGTGTAAATTTGTTTAAAAATGTTGAAATAGGAAATAGTTGAAATAGGAAAAGATGTGGAAAAAAAGTTGCAAAAAATGTTGAATATAATACAGAGAATTGAAGAGAAAAAAGGCAAATATGTAGGCTAGGCCTGAAAGGTTGCCAAAAAGTTGAAGAGATAATACAGAGAATTGAAGAGAAAAAGGCAAAGATGTACAGTAAAAAGTTGGCAAAAAGTTGAAGGGAAATAGGCAAAAATGTAAAATGTCGATGAAAAAGTGAATAGATAATTGAAGAGAATTGAAGACAAAAAGGTGAAGACGTAAATAGTTGCCAAAAGATGAACAGATAATATAGAGAATCAAAGAAAAAAATGGCAAAGATGAAATAGTTGTTAAAAGTTGAATAGATGATACAGAGAATTGAAAAGACAAAGACAGTAGAAGAGGGAAAAGGCAAAGAGGCTCGCTTCGCGAGCCCTTTGCCTCAGCAAATGGAAGTGAAATAAGCTTAAATAGCCCATTAGGTTAATAGAAATGAAGTGGAAAGGTTAATACAGCAGATAACAGAATGTTCGTGGAAATAGAATCCTAGAAGTTCCACTAGTCTGCTGTAAGTTCTCTGGAATGTTTACAGTAGTCAAGAAAGCAACAATATAATGTTTACAGTAGTTAAGGTAGCAACAATAGGAAGTAGAATTCTGTTGTGGAACTCTGAAAATTCCATAATTTGTGAAAAAAAGCACTTTTTTCGCTCGTTTATCGCAGATAGTAGAAAAAGTAAAAATAGTAGAAAAGTGAAATGTCATAGCATAACAACACAAATCGAGACCTACGAGATGAAGTTTGAATGAAGTTTCTAGGTGAAACGGTTATTGAGAAAAAGCGAGCATTGAAGAATAATAATAATAACTAGATTTGCAATTCCAAGGAATTACACAGTGCATGCAAACGTTTAAAAAAGTACACTTAGAAAGTGATCGTAGAAAAAAAGTAGAAAAGTAGAGTAAAGAGGAAACTTGTTTAGGCAATCAAAGTTACTAGTCAAGTAGCAAAGAAAATGTTGCTACCTTGATCATGTTGTTGAATAGTTGAAAAAAAAGAAAATGGTGCTGGTTGCTGTATTGGTTGTTATGTTGATTGCAAGGGTACTTTTGGTTGTTGTTAGGCCATTGCTAGGGCGGATATGGTGGTTACTATGCTGGTTGTTACATTGATCATGTTGGTTGCTATGTCTAGTGCTTGGTCATCAGTGTGGAAGCGGTTCCTAGGACATTGCAGGGCTTCTTGAGGTTGTTGCTAGGCTGTTGCCAGGTAAGTTATGGTGGTTGCTACGTTGATCATGTTGGTTGTAATGTTCATTGCTAGGTCATTGTGGAAGTGCTTCCTGGAAGGTGGCATTGGTGCTTAAGGTTGTTGTTAGGCAGTTGCTAGGGTGGACATGTAGGTTGCTATGCTGGTTGCTACGTTGATCATGTTGGTTGCCATGTTCATTGCTATATCATTATTGATGGAGTGGTTCTAAAGACATTGCAAGGCTGCTGGAGGCAGTTGCTAGGCTGTTGCTAGGGCGGATATGGTGGTTGCTATGCTGTTTGCCATGTTTAGCATGTTGGTTGCTATGTCAATTGCCATAGGGGTGTCTGAAGTTGTTACTAGGCCATTGCGAGGGCGGATATGTTGGTTGCTACATTGATCTTGTTGGTTGATATATTGCTAGGTCATCATGGGAGTTGTTTTAGCAGTGGCTATTGTTAATGTTGATGAATGGGTGATTATTGAATAGTTGAAAAAAAAAAGATAGTTGATCACAGTTCGAATGAACATGGCCCGTATCAGTAGTTAAATTAGTGATAAAAGGTGGACGCAGCCTTTGGCTGCGTCAAATGGTTCGTTGTTGATGATTACATAAAAAGTTGCTTTGTGTAAATTTGTTTAAAAATGTTGAAATAGGAAATAGTTGAAATAGGAAAAGATGAGGAAAAAAAGTTGCAAAAAATGTTGAATATAATACAGAGAATTGAAGAGAAAAAAAGGAAAATATGTAGGCTAGGCCTGAAAGGTTGCCAAAAAGTTGAAGAGATAGTACAGAGAATTGAAGAGAAAAAGGCAAAGATGTACAGTAAAAAGTTGGCAAAAAGTTGAAGGGAAATAGGCAAAAATGTAAAATGTCGATTAAAAAGTGAATAGATAATTGAAGAGAATTGAAGACAAAAATGTGAAGAGGTAAATAGTTGCCAAAAGTTGAACAGATAATACAGAGAATCAAAGAAAAAAATGACAAAGATGAAAAAGTTGTCAAAAGTTGAATAGATGATACAGAGAATTGAATAGAAAAAGACAGTAGAAGAGGGGAAAGGCAAAGAGGCTCGCTTCGCGAGCCCTTTGCCTCAGCAAATGGAAGTGAAATAAGCTTAAATAGCCCATTAGGTTAATAGAAATGAACTGGAAAGGTTAATACAGCAGATAACAGAATGTTCGTGGAAATAGAATCCTAGAAGTTCCACTAGTCTGCTGAAAGTTCTCTGCAATGTTTACAGTAGTCAAGAAAGCAACAATAGAATGTTTACAGTAGTTAAGGTAGCAACAATAGGAAGTAGAATTCTGTTGTGGAACTCTGAAAATTCCATAATTTGTGAAAAAAAAGCACTTTTTTTCGCTCGTTTATCGCAGATAGTAGAAAAAGTAAAAATAGTAGAAAAGTGAAATGTCATAGCATAACAACACAAATCGAGACCTACGAGATGAAGTTTGAATGAAGTTTCTAGGTGAAACGGTTATTGAGAAAAAGCGAGCATTGAAGAATAATAATAACTAGATTTGCAATTCCAAGGAATTACACAGTGCATGCAAACATTTAAAAAAGTACACTTAGAAAGTGATCGTAGAAAAAAAGTAGAAAAGTAGAGTAAAGAGGAAACTTGTTTAGGCAATCAAAGTTACTAGTCAAGTAGCAAAGAAAATGTTGCTACCTTGATCATGTTGTTGAATAGTTGAAAAAAAAGAAAATGGTGCTGGTTGCTGTATTGGTTGTTATGTTGATTGCAAGGGTACTTTTGGTTGTTGTTAGGCCATTGCTAGGGCGGATATGGTGGTTACTATGCTGGTTGTTACATTGATCATGTTGGTTGCTATGTCTAGTGCTTGGTCATCAGTGTGGAAGCGGTTCCTAGGACATTGCAGGGCTTCTTGAGGTTGTTGCTAGGCTGTTGCCAGGTAAGTTATGGTGGTTGCTACGTTGATCATGTTGGTTGTAATGTTCATTGCTAGGTCATTGTGGAAGTGCTTCCTGGAAGGTGGCATTGGTGCTTAAGGTTGTTGTTAGGCAGTTGCTAGGGTGGACATGTAGGTTGCTATGCTGGTTGCTACGTTGATCATGTTGGTTGCCATGTTCATTGCTATATCATTATTGATGGAGTGGTTCTAAAGACATTGCAAGGCTGCTGGAGGCAGTTGCTAGGCTGTTGCTAGGGCGGATATGGTGGTTGCTATGCTGTTTGCCATGTTTAGCATGTTGGTTGCTATGTCAATTGCCATAGGGGTGTCTGAAGTTGTTACTAGGCCATTGCGAGGGCGGATATGTTGGTTGCTACATTGATCTTGTTGGTTGATATATTGCTAGGTCATCATGGGAGTTGTTTTAGCAGTGGCTATTGTTAATGTTGATGAATGGGTGATTATTGAATAGTTGAAAAAAAAAAAGATAGTTGATCACAGTTCGAATGAACATGGCCCGTATCAGTAGTTAAATTAGTGATAAAGGTGGACGCAGCCTTTGGCTGCGTCAAATGGTTCGTTGTTGATGATTACATAAAAAGTTGCTTTGTGTAAATTTGTTTAAAAATGTTGAAATAGGAAATAGTTGAAATAGGAAAAGATGAGGAAAAAAAGTTGCAAAAAATGTTGAATATAATACAGAGAATTGAAGAGAAAAAAAGGAAAATATGTAGGCTAGGCCTGAAAGGTTGCCAAAAAGTTGAAGAGATAATACAGAGAATTGTAGAGAAAAAGGCAAAGATGTACAGTAAAAAGTTGGCAAAAAGTTGAAGGGAAATAGGCAAAAATGTAAAATGTCGATTAAAAAGTGAATAGATAATTGAAGAGAATTGAAGACAAAAATGTGAAGAGGTAAATAGTTGCCAAAAGTTGAACAGATAATACAGAGAATCAAAGAAAAAAATGACAAAGATGAAAAAGTTGTCAAAAGTTGAATAGATGATACAGAGAATTGAAAAGAAAAAGACAGTAGAAGAGGGGAAAGGCAAAGAGGCTCGCTTCGCAGGCCCTTTGCCTCAGCAAATGGAAGTGAAATAAGCTTAAATAGCCCATTAGGTTAATAGAAATGAACTGGAAAGGTTAATACAGCAGATGACAGAATGTTCGTGGAAATAGAATCCTAGAAGTTCCACCAGTCTGCTGAAAGTTCTCTGCAATGTTTACAGTAGTCAAGAAAGCAACAATAGAATGTTTACAGTAGTTAAGGTAGCAACAATAGGAAGTAGAATTCTGTTGTGGAACTCTGAAAATTCCATAATTTGTGAAAAAAAGCACTTTTTTCGCTCGTTTATCGCAGATAGTAGAAAAAGTAAAAATAGTAGAAAAGTGAAATGTCATAGCATAACAACACAAATCGAGACCTACGAGATGAAGTTTGAATGAAGTTTCTAGGTGAAACGGTTATTGAGAAAAAGCGAGCATTGAAGAATAATAATAATAAGAATAACTAGATTTGCAATTCCAAGGAATTACACAGTGCATGCAAACGTTTAAAAAAGTACACTTAGAAAGTGATCGTAGAAGAAAAGTAGAGTAAAGAGGAAACTTGTTTAGGCAATCAAAGTTACTAGTCAAGTAGCAAAGAAAATGTTGCTACCTTGATCATGTTGTTGAATAGTTGAAAAAAAAGAAAATGGTGCTGGTTGCTGTATTGGTTGTTATGTTGATTGCAAGGGTACTTTTGGTTGTTGTTAGGCCGTTGCTAGGGCGGATATGGTGGTTACCATGCTGGTTGTTACATTGATCATGTTGGTTGCTATGTCTAGTGCTTGGTCATCAGTGTGGAAGCGTTTCCTAGGACATTGCAGGGCTTCTTGAGGTTGTTGCTAGGCTGTTGCCAGGTAAGTTATGGTGGTTGCTACGTTGATCATGTTGGTTGCAATGTTCATTGCTAGGTCATTGTGGAAGTGCTTCCTGGAAGGTGGCATTGGTGCTTAAGGTTGTTGTTCGGCAGTTGCTAGGGTGGACATGTAGGTTGCTATGCTGGTTGCTACGTTGATCATGTTGGTTGCCATGTTCATTGCTATATCATTATTGATGGAGTGGTTCTAAACACATTGCAAGGCTGCTGGAGGCAGTTGCTAGGCTGTTTAGCATGTTGGTTGCTATGTCAATTGCCATAGGGGTGTCTGAGGTTGTTACTAGGCCATTGCGAGGGCGGATATGTTGGTTGCTACATTGATCTTGTTGGTTGATATATTGCTAGGTCATCATGGGAGTTGTTAGCAGTGGCTATTGTTAATGTTGATGAATGGGTGATTATTGAATAGTTGAAAAAAAAAAAAGATAGTTGATGACAGTTCGAATGAACATGGCCCGTATCAGTAGTTAAATTAGTGATAAAAGGTGGACGCAGCCTTTGGCTGCGTCAAATGGTTCGTTGTTGATGATTACATAAAAAGTTGCTTTGTGTAAATTTGTTTAAAAATGTTGAAATAGGAAATAGTTGAAATAGGAAAAGATGTGGAAAAAAAGTTGCAAAAAATGTTGAATATAATACAGAGAATTGAAGAGAAAAAAAGGCAAATATGTAGGCTAGGCCTGAAAGGTTGCCAAAAAGTTGAAGAGATAATACAGAGAATTGAAGAGAAAAAGGCAAAGATGTACAGTAAAAAGTTGGCAAAAAGTTGAAGGGAAATAGGCAAAAATGTAAAATGTCGATGAAAAAGTGAATAGATAATTGAAGAGAATTGAAGACAAAAAGGTGAAGACGTAAATAGTTGCCAAAAGATGAACAGATAATATAGAGAATCAAAGAAAAAAATGGCAAAGATGAAATAGTTGTTAAAAGTTGAATAGATGATACAGAGAATTGAAAAGAAAAAGACAGTAGAAGAGGGAAAAGGCAAAGAGGCTCGCTTCGCGAGCCCTTTGCCTCAGCAAATGGAAGTGAAATAAGCTTAAATAGCCCATTAGGTTAATAGAAATGAAGTGGAAAGGTTAATACAGCAGATAACAGAATGTTCGTGGAAATAGAATCCTAGAAGTTCCACTAGTCTGCTGAAAGTTCTCTGGAATGTTTACAGTAGTCAAGAAAGCAACAATATAATGTTTACAGTAGTTAAGGTAGCAACAATAGGAAGTAGAATTCTGTTGTGGAACTCTGAAAATTCCATAATTTGTGAAAAAAAGCACTTTTTTCGCTCGTTTATCGCAGATAGTAGAAAAAGTAAAAATAGTAGAAAAGTGAAATGTCATAGCATAACAACACAAATCGAGACCTACGAGATGAAGTTTGAATGAAGTTTCTAGGTGAAACGGTTATTGAGAAAAAGCGAGCATTGAAGAATAATAATAATAAAAAGAAGAAGAAGCCAACGGAGAACAGTACAGTGCATCGCTTTGCATGCACTGTAATAAAAAGAAGAAGAAGCCAACGGAGAACAGTACAGTGCATCGCTTTGCATGCACTGTAATAAGAATAATAAAAAGAAGAAGAAGCCAACGGAGAACAGTACAGTGCATCGCTTTGCATGCACTGTAATAAAAAGAAGAAGAAGCCAACGGAGAACAGTACAGTGCATCGCTTTGCATGCACTGTAATAATAAGAAGAAGCCAACGGATAACAAGACAGTGCATCGCTATGCATGCACTGTAATAAAAAGAAGAAGAAGCCAACGGAGAACAGTACAGTGCATCGCTTTGCATGCACTGTAATAAAAAGAAGAAGAAGCCAACGGAGAACAGTACAGTGCATCGCTTTGCATGCACTGTAATTAGATAGAATAGAATTAGATAGATAGAATAGAATACCTTTTGTCATGACTCTTATATTACCAGATTCCAGACAATGTCCTATATTTAAAATTGAAAAGATATTTGTTCTAGCAGGCAATGCATTCAGTGATGAGATACAGGCCTAAAATTGAATATCACATCTTTAGATTAAAAAAAAACATGCAAACACGCACATAAATAATTGCAAAGGATTTCCCATTAAATTATTTACTTTATTTTCATGACTGTTGCCTTCAGTGACAATCTACAAAATAAACAAACTTGAATGAACACGTGGCATTATGTACTTTATAAAAAAAGTGTGAAATAACTGAAAACATGTTTTATATTCTTGTTTCATCAAAGTATCCTTCTTTTGTTTTGATAACTGCTTTGTACTCTTTTTATTTTTTTGATGAGCTTCAAGAGGTAGTCACCTGAAATGGTTTTCCAACTGTCTTGAACAGTTATTCATTCCCAGAGATGCTAAGAACTTGTCGGATCTTTTGTCTTCACTCTGCGGTCCAGCTCGCCCCAAACTATCTTGATCGGGTTCAGGTCCAAAATTCTGTCATAACCTCACACTTTTTTGTTAAGTACATCATTTCATATGAGTTCATTCATAGTTTTGATGCCTTTAGTGAGAATCTACAATATAAATTGTCCTGGAAATAAATGAATCACATTGAATGAGTGGGTGTGTCCAAACTTTTGGTCTGTACTGTATATATATATATATATATGAAGAGTTCAGATGCAAAACCCCCTAAACACCATTTTTGTGAAAACTGAGTTAATGATATTTTGTGAATCCTGTATAAATCTAGAATATGTAAATGAAATGTTTTGTGAAAAAATAAAATAAAACCTGCTCCCCGCCGTGTCTAAAATATCTGTTTACAATCAAAACACTGTAAACGCCTGATAAAAATGGCCTTTTTCTCAAAAAGTGGTCAAGTGGAGTTAGGGGGTTTTGCATCTGAACTCTTCATATATATATATAAACGGGTGTTGTACCGTAATTACATTGACCGCGGAAGTGGCCCTGCAGTCAGATAATGTTGTAAAGTAAAATGTAAAGTGGCCCCCAGCTCATTTGAGTTTGAGACCCCTGCTCTACATTATGCCACATGCAGAAGTTTTCTGATGACATTGCCATCATGGGGTGTGTTAGGAAAGGACAAGAGCAGGTGTACAGGTGCCTGGTGGAGGACTTTTTGGGATCCATCTGCATCTGGGAACCATCTGCAGCTGGATGCCACCAAACAAATAAAATGAGGCCTGTTTCCATTGATGGACTAGATGTGGTGGTGAACGCATACAAATACCTTATCTTGCATCTTGACAATTAACTGGACAGGTCTGCTAACGCTGATGCTGTACAAGAAGGGGCAGGAAAGGCTCTATTTCCTGAGGTGACTGAGGTTCTCCAGCTGATGTTCTACCAGTTTGTAATGGCCAGTGTCTTGTTCTTGACAGTGGTGTGTTGGGGCGATAACACTGGACATTTGGACAAGCTAGTATTGAAGGCTGGCTCTGTAGTCAGCAGTGAGCTAGAGTCACTAACCCAAGTACAGGAGAAAAGGACCTCTGAATAGGCTCCCATAGATTGCCAGTTCTGTCATCCACACATCCCTTCAGAAGTAAAAACATGAACAAAAAATATGCCTGCAACAGCATATGCCTGATTAACTACGGCTATGGCTTCACAACATGAGAAATAGGCTTTTTTTTTTTTTTTTTTTTTTTTTACAAAGCTCCGCCCACAATGACATGACCACCTCCCCACACAATGACCACACCCCATCTTACTATAAACATCCTACTATGTAAACAAACACAAGATAAGTATGCTGTAGACCCTTGAAAGAAAACATGGTGAGAAATGTTATACACATCAAGACTGCAGGACGTCCCAGTAATAAATGGTTAATATCAGAAATTGCTCAAGGGATATCGCTGGGTACAGTCTCTTATCTTAATGAGTAGACTTTGGATAACAAGAAACGGCAAAAAAGAAAACTTTTACCGATGACGGCAGGTTGGGCCAAATTTTGTGCTTTGGCTCCCAAACTGTGCGTAATAATAGGCTTTTTAAGACAAAGTCCCACCCCCATCCACAAGCCACGCCCCCAAAACAACGACCACACACCTACCCTCGGCCTTATACACATCCTACTATCTTAACAAACACAAAAATAACTATGCTGTAGACCCCTGAATGTACACATAATGCATAATGTCAAAAAAATTATATTCGTTAAGACTGCAGGACATCCCAATAAGAAAGAAAATTGCTCAATTGCTATCAGAAATTGCTCAAGGGATATCGCTGGGTACAGTCTCTTATCTTAATGAGTAGACTTTGGACAACAAGAAACAGCGAAAAAAAAAACTTTAACCGATGAAGCCAGGTTCAGCCAAATTTTGCCATTTGGCTCCCGGACTATATGGGCTTGGTACTTGGATGGGAGACCCCTAGGGAAACTTGCTTGCTGCCCTCAGTGGGTGGCCAGTAGGTGGCTCTCTTACCTGTGTGTGACCTGAGTCACACACAAACTGCTTGTTCGCAGTCCGTGAGCTATGTTGTCTGTGAGCTGTCGATTCGCTGTGCCTGTGGGCTTGTGCATTCACACCAAAAATTGTCTCTGCACTTACTGCACTGAAAACGCTTGGAAAAATAGAACTCCTTTCTATTTAAAAAAAGCAGCTCGGGAGCTGCACGGTTCACCGTTCAGAAAACGGACAGGACAGGAGCAGCGCAGAACGTATGCAGTGTTAGTCAGGGGGCCAAAACTGATATTGTAACTTATGCGGACACTTCAGGGTAAAAGCTGACAACATACACAGTGTTAATATTTGACCCCTTAACATGAAATCTAGCCAGGAAAATCATTTTTTCTCCATTTTATGACTGTATTCTTAAAAGTGGCAAAATCGGATTTTAACTCAAAGTGCTTCCTTAATAGGCCTAGCCTACATGCAATATTATCCAATTGATGTTCAAACCAGACCTTTACAAAAATGTATTTCAGTATACCAAAGGAGTACTGGCAGTTAAGTACAGTTAAGTTTATTGCAACAGGTGTTTTCATAGAATAGAACAGAAACAATGCTCTTCTACTGGCTTCAAACAAAAAACAAAAATTCTAAGACCAAAGTCTCATGGGTTGGACCTGACATGGCCTGTTATAGTTTTTTGTTTGTATTTGTTTTCTGTTCATTTTGACCCTAAGAACCAATAATTGGAGGGTCTGCTCTGACAGAAATGTCACCAAAAAAAGTGTATGCATTTTTAGTGTAATTAGTGTGTAGTATCAGATCACTGCATACTAAACTGGCTCTTGCTGATTTTATTGTCTTCGGTGAACAACGCGTTTCGTGTGTTGCTTCATCAGGTTCACTCATTCATACACTTGCCACCAACAGGTGATACAGGTGATTTGTGATGGTCACATGACCTCACCCATGTAAGACACCATACAATTACCAAATCAATTAAAACTCCTGACACACATTCAGTCTAATACACAATCCATATCTCCAGATTTAGGCTCCTATGCCAATATGTTTACATGCAATGTACAACTCCAGTGTAAAAATTAGAATCAAAGTTCATTACTAGCCCTATACAATATCCAGAAATGGCACCAGTATCTTGAATACACATCTGTTTCTATAATGCATCTACACATTATATTCTAGTACATCAATACATAAATAGCAAAGTTAGTTCACATTTCATCATTACATCATTTGCATTTTTTTGACACTGGAGTTGTATTTATGTATACATATTGGCATTGGATGTGTGTCTGGAGTTATAATTGAATTGTTAATTGGATGGTGTCTTGCATAAATCACCTATATCACCTGTTAGTGGCAAGACCAAGTGTATGAATGAGTAAACCTGATGAAGCAACACACGCGAAACGCGTTGTTCACCTGAGAAAATAAAATCAGCAAAACCCAGTACTGTGTGCGGTGATCTGATTCTTTTTGGATATTCCTATGATATCTTATCAATTTTACACAAATAACAGCCATATGTCATGCTTTTCACCAAACTGTATGTTTATATGCCAGTAATCTACAGAAAAGTTAATAAAACTGCAATCAACAGGCCTCAATGGAATTATAGGCTACTCTGAAATGTCCGAATGATACTGGATATTTTAAATAGTCGGCCGCACAGAAAATCCATATTATAGAACTGCTCTCTCTCCTGCACTGTTCACCTTTAACACCACAAACATCAAGTACAACTCGAATCATGCCATATGCAGACATTCTTTGATGATACTCCAATTATTGGGTGTCTCAAAGATGGACAGGAAGAGGGAGGGAGTACAGGAGCCTTGTGGAAGACTTTGTGGGATGGTGTAGGACTAACCAGCTCTCGTCTCAGGGCCTGTGCTGTCCAAGGGGTACCAAGTTTGACGCAAAGCTTGAACAGATCACCGGATCTGTGTAAAGTCCCCTCTTGCTTCAAAAGCACCACCATTATCCTGTGAAACCCTCCTTTATGGGATTGAATGATTACTGACCTGTGTCCTACTGTAAGTCCAGTGAATGTCTAGTAATGCCAAATCTCAAAAACATCACAAGTCACCAGTTGGATCCCCTATAGTTTGACAACAGGAAAGTGGGAGTGCATAATGCAGTAAACATGGCTGCATTTCAATCTACAACACATTGAGCAGACGTGCCTATCCTTACCAATCCTTACCATCAGCTCATAGTATCTCCTGCCATCCGTCAGTGGATCTCCATCTTCCTGACTGACAGGAGTCAACATAAGCAGCTGGGAGATATCATATCTGGAACAATGACAACCAGCACTATGTGTCTTTGCCCTACTGCTGTTCTCCCTCTAACAGCTGGGTCTTTAGAGGTATTTGTGTAAACTCCCACAATGTGCAGACCATATCAACATCATTGGGCTCATCCAGGATAGTGATGAGTGTATCGTCATGTGGATGGACGATAAGTTGGTGATTTGATGCCGACAATACAACCTAGAACTCAACATTCTAGCAGTGTACCTCTGGCATGAACCACTAGTGGGCCGTGTGTATCAGGTGGGGCACAAGACATGTCCTTGCGATTAAACAGTGGACTCTCAAGTTTCTGGGATCCATCATTTTCCAGATGCTGAAGTGGGAGAATGGCTTCAATAGTAATTCTCGAAAAGGCCTATTAGAGTAGCCTGGCATGCCCTCCCAGTGACGTAACACCTTCGGCGTTGCTGTTGCTGGTCTGGCCAGCTGCTGATCGGGCATGACTTCTGAATTCCCCAAAACGGGGGGAACTGTCCCCCTTGATCAACTTTGAGCAGCTCCAACGGCTCTCAGTCCTGTTCAAGCAATTCCCTTCGCGTCACATACGTCAGAGGAAAGAGTGGTGTGATTGGTTTTGTCGACCAGTAGCAAACCGAGGCATTTGAGGGAGGCGGGTCAACCATGCGCTTTGAGAAACTTTGTTATACGGGCTCTTGGTCAGACCAAAGTCTCGTAGAGCTTTGAAAGTCGATGGCAATCAGGCTACTATTAGAGGTACTTTCTATGAAACTTCTACAACTTCCAAATTACTAGCACATTAGTCTGGCTCCTTAACTACTATGCTACCACTGCACTACAAGAACTATTGGCCATCTTCTACACTGCTGCTCATCCATCACAGTGTGGATTGGGGCAGCCACTAAAGAGGACAAGCAGACTACAATACACAATTTGGCCGGAGATACAGTAAAGTCATTGGTGCTCCTACTAAGGATACGATTGTCTATCTTTTTAAAGTTATTATTGTTAATTACTCTAGATGCTAATATGTGTTATCTCCCCCAACCATATTAAATGTCTATGTCTTGGAATTTTCAGAGTGGTCTAAAATTCCATTGAGGTTCAGAGCTTGTTCGCTAGTTGTGAAATCATCATAGATTCAATGAATCTGGTTGGATTTTTAGGATTATTTATGTGTAATGAGTATACTATTTAGTGAAAAGAATAACATTGACGACTGTAAATCATTTTTCGCATTTTTTCTGATAAAAATAAAGGGTGTTTGGTCATTTTAATGTCTGCACCCTTTGACACCATGTTTATGTATGTGGCCCTTGTGGTTGTGGAGATATTCAACATTTACTGTATGTATGTCGTGTTGAACAAAAAAACTGAAAATTGGCATGAAATTGCTTCCAAAAGTCATAAAAATAATTTTTCAGCCTGACAACCACCCTAGTATTTCACCTATGGGTGCCTTCTAACTAAAAAAATAGGTTGTCATCTTTTATCCCAACATGTCCACAAAAGTCTTAACGGAAGCACTTTTCAGAATTGGCCCCCTGACTATGTGCATGGCCTAACCTGTTAACATGCATTCTACAAACCGAATTCCAAAAAAGTTGGGACACTGCATAAATTGTTAATAAAAATGCAATCCAATAATTTACAAATCTCATAAACCTATATATTGTTCACAATAGAATATAGATAACATGGCAAATGTTGAAAGTGAGACTTTTTGAAATGTTATGCCGAATATTGGCTCATTTGGAATTTTATGAGAGCACATTCCAAAATAGTTGGAAATAGTTGGGTAGCAATAAGAGGCCAGAAAAGTAAAATTTTCATATAAGGTCAAGATGGGCAGATCACCAGTTCCTCAAATGCCGCAGCAAAAATTAGTGGTCCGAGATCACAAAGGAGTTTCTCGAACAAAAATTGCAAAGGGTTTGAAGGTGTAATCATGTACAGTGCATATCATCATCCAAAGATTCTGAGAATCTGGAACAATCTCCGTGCGTAAGGGTCAAGGCCGGAAAACCATACTGGATGCCAATGATCATTGGGTCCTTAGATGGCACTGTATCACATACAGGAAGGCTAATGTAATGGAAATCAAAAACTGGCCTTATAGGACTACTTCCAGAAAACATTGTCAGTGAACACAATCCACCGTGTTATTCAAAAGGGAGAAGGGGCTGGAGGGCTACGGCGTTTAGCTAGTCAAACACGGTGTAGAAAAGTTTGAAGGTGCTCTTTGGCAAAAAACGTCAATAAATCCAAGCAGAAAAAACAAGTGGGATGCCAAGGCACTCTTCTTAGAATAAAAACGCTTTAATAAATAAGGCTAGTTCATGTTTGAACTTAAAAACAATGCCACTGTTTTTAAGTTTTTAAGTTCAAACATGAACTAGCCTTATTTATTAAAGCGGTTAAAGCGGAGTGCCTTGGCATCCCACTTGTTTTTTTCCACCGTGTCATTCGCCATAGCCAGCTTAAACTCTAGAGGTCAAAAAAGTCATTCCTAAACATGATCCAGAAGCACAGGCATTTTCTCTGGGTCAAGGCTCATTTAAAATGGACTATGACGAAGTGGGAAACTTTTCTGTGGTCAGACAAATAATAAAAAAAAATCTCTCCACAACTTTTCTCCACAGTCCCCAGACATTTGCAGACTGTTTTAAAAGGAAGAGTGGATGCCACACAGTGGTAAATGTGGCCTTGTCCCAACTATTTTGGGATGTGTTGATGCCATGAAATTGAAAATCAACTTATTTTCCCCTTAAAATGATACATTTCCTCAGTTTCAACATTTGATATGTCATCGATGTTGTATTCTGAGTAAAATATTGAAATTGGAAACTTCCACATCGCTGCATTCTGCTTTTATTCACAATTTGTAAAGTGTCCTAACTATTTTGGAATCCGGTTGTAAACAAAAATGGACCAAAACCGCGCACAAGGTTTTAGCCTGACTATCCAGTTTTGTTTGCCCTCTTGTTGTGCTAGTTGGTATTACTACGCCGAATAGTACCAGAATGTTCAAAATACCATGTAAAACACGACAGAAACTGTATTTCGCTATGATAATTATTTTGGAATATCAACGGACACCACTAACCACCTGGTGAGCAGCACGTTTTAAAATAAAGGTGTAAGGTTGTTTTAAGGACATTATCGGACATGCACATAGCAAGCCATTTTAAAGCAGATGGGGGATTCTAAGTCAAATATCCTAAACAGGACCAATTCTATTCTATTTCATCCGAGACACTCCAGAGAAGAGGCTAAACATGCTAAAAACCAAACTTCCCTTTAACAATAGCCAATCAATCATGTGTCCCTAACTTTGCACCCGAAATAGCTTCATCTGCCAAGATGCCTTACATCTCCACAAAAAGTAGAAGAGGGCTTAGGTCCATTTTACTGTCACTGTGTAGGCTATACATTTTGGAACATATATTGGAAAATAAACTATAAATATTTGAACCATGTATTAATTGTCTGTAATAGTCTGCGGGCTACTAGCCCACAGTGAATGAGAGAGAGCTTTAAATATATTACACCTATTAACAGAAAAACTGACACAGTCGAACTGAACGACAGTGTGACGCAAGAACGCCTTGCCTTGATGTGGGAGGACGCTAAAGAAAAATCTGTCAAACCAGAGAAATGCATTCGCCCCTATCCTCCATGGTAGTCGATTGAGAGGACTTCGAATTTTGTTATAGCCTAGCCTACTTATTGACATCAGGTGTGTCACACAAGTCTAATCCATCGACAATGTAATGTATATTTGAAATAGGTCTATGTTTTACATAGACGTATCTGAAGCAGAAAGCGAAGTAGGCTACAGCTTTTTTTTTTTTTTTTCCGTACGCCAGTGAATGTTCCATGTTCTGCAGCATGAATTGCCGCCCATGAAACGGATTTCTGCGCTACATTTTGAAAAGGACATGCATTCGGTTCATCATCCCTCAGGATGTGATTTAATTCTTATCTCCTTTACCTTCTGATTTCAGTCTGAGGTTTACGAGAACACGATAATCCGGTACGTGCCTCTCACATTTGGACCATAAGGGTACTTTTACATGCATGTCCTCTGCGATTTATTCATGAAAGCGGCGTAGGCTATACGTTAATCTAGACGGAAATAACAAAATAGCAAAAATGCTGAGTAACATCCTGCTGCTTGGCATCTTAACTGTGACCCTATCCTCAAAGACAGAAACCAACAAAATCGCTAAAGATATATGCACGGACCTCTGCTCTTGCGAGGATAAAGAAAATGCATTGAATATTAACTGTGAAAACAAGGGATTTACAACCATCAATGGAATTCACCCTCCTCAAAACAAAATATCGCAGCTCTTTCTGAATGGAAATTTTTTAATACGATTAAATAAAAATGATTTTTTCCACTATGGTAACGTTACATCACTTCACCTAGGCAACAACGGATTGCAGGAGATCAAAACAGGAGCATTTTCTGGTTTGAAAAACCTCAAGCGCATTCATCTTAACAACAACAATCTGGAAATTATAAAAGAAGACACATTGGCTGGATTAGAAAATCTGGAATATTTGCAAGCGGATTATAATTACATTAGCATTCTAGAAGCTGGGGCATTCAATAAACTGAATAAGCTTAAAGTCTTAATTCTCAATGATAACCTCCTGCTCTCTCTTCCAAACAACATATTTCGCTTCGTTATGCTGACGCACTTGGACTTAAGGGGGAACCGGTTGAAAATGCTCCCTTTCACTGGGGTTTTGGAACATATTGGTGGTATTATGGAGATTCAGCTGGAAGAGAATCCCTGGAATTGCACTTGTGATCTGATTCCACTGAAAGCCTGGTTGGATACCATATCGGTTTTTGTTGGTGATATTGTATGTGAAACGCCCTTTCGGCTGCACGGAAAAGACGTCACTCATTTAATCAAGCAAGACCTTTGTCCCCGAAGGAATGTAGCCGACCCATCTCACCGCGCACTGGAGCCTTCATCTGATTCACAGTACCACAACCCACTTCCCACTTTACACACACGCGTTACTCCAACAAGAGCTCCTAAAGCATCTCGGCCTCCAAAAATGAAGAACCGTCCTACACCACGAGTGACGTCAGGTAGAGATAAACATGTGTTCGGTCCTATTATGGTTTATCAGACGCGTGCCCCTGTGCCAGTCACTTGCCCAAGCATTTGCATGTGCACATCTCAGAATTCCGACAGTGGACTAAATATTAACTGTCAGGAACGTAAACTACATAATATATCGGATTTGAAACCCAAACCGTCCTATCCAAAAAAACTGCATCTGACTGGAAATTATTTACAGGTTATATATCCAACAGATTTAATGGAATACAGCTCACTTGAACTCTTACATTTGGGAAATAATAGGCTTTCTATTATTATGGAAGGGGCCTTTGAAAATCTGTCCAATTTACGAAGACTCTACCTAAATGGTAACTATATCGAGAGTTTGTCCCAGTCACTTTTCAGTGGTCTTCAAAGCCTACAGTATCTATACCTGGAGTACAATATTATCAAAGACATTTTGCCACAAACCTTTAGCGCACTGCACAACCTGCAGTTGTTGTTCTTGAATAACAATTTATTGAGAACTCTTCCTGATAACGTTTTCGCAGGAACAATGTTAACTAGGCTTAACCTTAGAAACAACCATTTTTCGCATTTGCCGGTGGAAGGCGTGCTAGACCAGCTGTCTCCCTTCATTCAAATTGACCTCCAGGAAAACCCATGGGACTGTACCTGTGATATCATTGCTCTGAAAAACTGGATGGAATTATCCAGTACCAGCGTAGTGGTGAATGAGATCACATGTGACTCGCCTTCTAAACATGCTGGCCGTTTACTCAGGTCTCTGCGTAATGATGCAATATGCACCGTAACCAACGAAGCTCCAGCGACAAAGGAAACCATTGGACTGACTGTCTCTTCTAGTACTGAAGTGACGGCTCGCTTTATCGACGTTACTCCTACAGAGAGACAAATACCTGAAACTCAGGCGGAGGTGCCGTTGTCGGTATTAATATTAGGATTATTGGTGGTTTTCATTCTTTCAGTTTGTTTTGGAGCAGGTTTATTCGTCTTTGTCCTTAAAAGGCGCAAAGGGATTGAAAACATCCACACAAATGTTAATAATTTAGATTTGAACTCATCTTACCAGATACAGTACAGCTCGTACAGCATAGAACCTCGTGGGAACAAAATGGACTGCCATGAATACACCTACGCTCCTCCTCTGGGTCAGATGTGTCAGAATCCAATTTATTTACAGAAAGACAGCAACCATATGACATTTTATAGGAATTTGAAAGGTCTCTCCTTCAGTACCGCCGACCCCAAAAAAGATGCGCCAACAGAGAGTCCAACTTTAACTATTAGCACAGTTGAATATCAGTCTTGTAGCAATCAAGACCCCGAACTCTATCAAAACATTGGGGAGAGAGTTAAAGAACTTCCTACCGCTGGATCCCTGAACTACAGTGCTAGCACATTACCTACAAGATCGGCAGTGCCGTCATGCGACTCCGCAAGGCGGAATAATCGAGATCTAGGCCTAAACAAAACAGCGCTGTATGCAACACCGCGGAAATATTTCAATGTTCAGTCCAAGAGTGACCAAACATGGATGCATGGAACATTTAAAACACAGCCAGACTACCTGGAGGTTCTGGAAAGACATACTATTATGAGTCAGTTGTAACATACATAACTAACCTTTTTCTTTTTCTTTTAGGCTATAGGCCTACCTAGGTGATTCCCCCAATAAAGACTTATTTTTTTTTGTTCTGAGGGTATTATCATAGTAATAATAAATATTTCTACATTCAAAAGCTTTCCTCCTATTCAGTTTATCAGTTCTAGATTAAACCTAGTATATTGGTGTTGACTTTGTCTAATGCTGCTTAGTGTTTGGTCCAATTTAGGCCCTTTGTAAGGACAACATGATGTTATGGTGAAGTGTGAGATAGCTTACACTTACACTTTAACTGTTAGCCTATTGTTAACATTCACTGGACATATCAAAATGTGGCCTAAGAATTTAAAACATTTCATGACCGCATTCTTAGAAAAGGAGACTTTGTGTATTATGCTATATTTTAAACACTGTATATTAGAATGATTTATTTATGGCATTAAGTCAGTAATGCCCATCTATCTATGTATGTTTGTATCTTAATAAATGAATTTTAAACCCTGCTGATCTATAAATACCACGTTGGATGGTGGAATTAACTAACTTTGAGCAATATTAGGCTATTTTATCCTCAAATTAGTGTGTTCAACCACTAAAAAAAGAACACATAATGAAGTCTGCATTGATTACTGTTTTCTTTCATAGGCAACAGTGGTTGGGAATTTGTACAAGTCAAGTGTATCTCCTGCAGTTTTTCGATTATGTGTTGTATTTCTGCAGTGGCACGACTCAAACATTCGATGAAGTTGAAGTTCAAGTTTATTTAGCCATATCAACAGTATAAAATACAGTTGCTAGGAATGTACTTTGGTGTGCTCACACATTCAACAATACAAGTAGGCAACACAAAGACGGGGGGCACATAAAGAACAGGGAATGACATACAACAACATTGTAAAGTGCAGTTCAAAGATTGAAAGTGCATTGGCTGTGCAGACAATTACTTGCTAAGTATATTGTTGTGTTTGTCCATTCTTCTTACTTTCAGCCAATGGGTAAGCCCCAAACAGATGCTTTCAAAAGGCTATATTTAGACCCTTAGAAGGTTTGATATCACATGACACTAAGTAGGCTATTATCAGGGTCTCTACGCATGAACTCAAGTAAACTGACATGAAGACAACACAATACCTCTTCGGAACTTGCTCTCACTATGTGAACTGTGTCAAAAGTACCAGACATCAATGTAACAACCTGTGTGAAGCTGCCCCCCCTCAAACCCAAAATGCTGAAATAACACTGCAGTTTGTTTGTACTGAAAGTGTATTTTTAAATGACTTAAAAGCTTTAATAGCACAAATGAAAATATTTACAGCACAAACTAGCACAAACGATCTGCAGTGTTATTTCAGCATTTTTTTTGGGGGGGGGGGGCAACTTCATGCAGCTA
Organism: Sardinella longiceps; assembly: GCA_027497455.2. Lineage (NCBI taxonomy): Eukaryota > Metazoa > Chordata > Actinopteri > Clupeiformes > Clupeidae > Sardinella > Sardinella longiceps. Next base: position 811,484 of record JAODXP020000011.1, read on the forward strand.
ATGTAACATTCAATTAATTTTAATTAGAGCACCAAATACAAAACATTTGTCTCGTGTCATAATAGGGGCAAGGAAAAATTCCCTTCTATTTGTAATAATTCATTACAGGAAGAAACATTGGGCAGATTCAGGGGCGCTGCTAGAAATTTTGGGCCCTATGACAAAAAATAATTTTGGGCCCCTCAAAAAAGTGGGACAATGTGGGACAGGCATGATACCTTTCAAATTAAGATATATCTAAATGGCAAGAAACAAACCTAGGCCTATTTTGGCTTTCAACTCCATAGACCAAAAGGTAAAAATGCTGAAACGTTGCTACTGGTTGCACAGCCTAATAAACCGACTATAATTTTGTCTTCATTAAGACTTTATAAAATTGTCCACACAACAGGCATTGTGCAATTCAAACGATGCTCTCAGAAAGTAGGCTATGCCACAGTTTCAACTCAGAATACAAGACAAAAACATATCAGGACCAGGCTATTTAAGTTGAACAATTTCAGGGCAAAATATTAGTCATAACATTCAAAGTTAATCACATGCTACAAATTAAGGCCCAGATGTTTATTATTTTCAAAAGAAATGGTTGTAATTGTAATTCTAAGATATTTCAACAAGTTCCACCAAAATAATTTGTAGTTGCAGAAGGTAAGATACTTTATTCTTCCCGTGAGAAATTCAAGACATATAGCGGGCTATCTTCTCTCGTATAGCGGGCTATCTTCTATCTTCTGTCGTAGGCTAAGCACTGCACGATCGTGGCCATAGCGCAGACCCTGATGAAAACTCTCTCTACTTTGCTATCCACCAAACCCAGAATAGGTTTTGTGGCAGTTCAACCGTAACTGAAAGGGCATCTTTTTTGCTTGGGACAGGTGGTCACCTTACAAGGGAGGGACCATCATGGTGCCTCTAGGAGGGAGGAGAGCTGGTCCTGGTATGGGCCTAATCTCATCATCCATGACATGTTGGGTGGGGGGTTGATGGCAGTCATGCAAGAAACGTACAGGAGACTTGACACTCATCAGAGAACATGAATTGAAACTGTCTCTGATTTACTTGAGAAAAAATGTAAAGAGCAAAATTCTTGGTTAAAGGTATAATCCGGCGTGAATCAACACCTATCCCTGCTGTTTTATGGTGCTAAGCGCTACTGAACGGCACCTCAATGATAACATTTTGTGCATTGTAGACCGAGTTTGCGAAACGGCAGCTAACACTAACTGAATGAGGCATGTCAAAAATGAAACCTAATCGATTTGCTTTCGTTTTGAAATGCCCCATTCTGTTTACGTTAGCTGCCGTTTCGCTATCTCAGTCTGCCTTGCATGAAATCCAGTGATTGAGGTGGCTAACAATAGCACTTGGCACTACAAAACAGTAGGACTACGTGTTGATTCACGCTTTAAATCGAGACTACCTAAAATATCCACCCTAATAATCATCATTGTCATCATCAATGAAAATAAAGTCTGTTTGATAAATATCACACAGTGGGTACCATTCGCTGTGTATCTGGAGTGTATTTTTACATGATAGCAAGTTAGTTTTGGCAGGTTTGTGATTTTACAGTCCCCTATGTACCCCTTATGTGCCCCTTAGTACACCTTCCTTTCAAATCCATTGAATTTTCAATCTACTAAATGCTCTTTGTGCAATACCTTAAAATAATGATGGATCTTTACCAAATATGACATTTCACCACCAAAGGGTCCAAGGTTGACCAACCAAAAGGTCAAAGGTCGTTGTTGATGATGATGATAATGATAATGATATGATTTTATTCAATATCTTTGTAAAACATTTCTACAGTTTTTACTTTCACACAAATTCTCAAAGATACTTTTTGGGAAAAGCCCCTAATGAGCCACATTATGCCGCTTTTCAGTGGGGAAACCCAAAGATAGAGAAACATATAAACATGACATGGTAAGACGAGCAAAAAGACGCATACAGTACATATAAGGAAGACAGCATGAAACTAATACACTACAAGTACAAAACACATCCGGATATCAACCCACCCCACTCAATCACATAGGGAAAACGGTACAAAGATTGAAAGTCAACTGTGATCAGATCCAAAACACACTGTAGCATTTAAAGATATTTAGAGAGGATTTTGAGGCCCAGATGTTTATTATTTTCAAAAGAAATGGTTGTTATTAGCCTATGACTAACCAATGATCAATAAATGGTGCATGTATCTAAGACATTTCAACCTTTTGCTTGGGACAGGTGGTCACCTTACAAGGGAGGGACCATCATGGTGCCTCTAGTGCTGTTTTCAGACCGGCAAGCCCGGTGCTGGAGCCGGTTCTCGCACCAGTTACAGCGGGAACCAAAGTGCCAGCCCGAGAACCGTCTGTGTTCATACCAATTTATGCGAGTCTATGACGCATTATCGACAAAAGGGCATTGCACCCCACCCAATCACATAGGGAAAACGGTACAAAGATTGAAAGTCAACTGTGATCAGAGAGGATTTTCTTTTTTAGTATTTTTTTTAATAAAAAGATTTAGATATCTTTATTTCATTGTCTTACTGATTCCACAGCTGAAATCCCCTGCTCATGACACTAAAATTTGTCATTTTGCATTTACGTTTTTCCCCCAGATCAGATGTTTATTCAAGTTCACACAGACAGGCATTGAATTGGTTTATAACTTGATAAATATTGCATACATTTAAAAAGACATTAGGTCTACAAGCTTTAATAAGTCTGAACTCTCAAAAAGTATGGTCTCTGTAATGTGCCCAGGGGATGGTATGTATAACTACCATCTTTTGGAGTGCTTTTAACCTGATTCTTTGGAAAGTGTTGCACCATGTGATATTACAGTAATGTAAATGAGGTTCAAAAAGTGATGTAAATTATAAAGGGTAAGTAGTGTTGAAAGAGGAAGGAATTCTCTAAGCTAAAAAAAATAAACCAGAGTATATAGATAGCCTCTTTGTAACTTGCTCAATATGATGTTTAAAGTTTAAGGCCCAGTTCCCCAAAACATTCTTATCGCTAAGTAGTTCTTAACCTATTCCTGAACCTTCCTCTTAACGTTAAGATGTGATTCCCGAAATGTTCGTACACTAAGTGTATCTTCTGTAATTCACACTTTCGTAAGTGCGGTCTGGACCATTCGTAAACTTTCTCTTATCACATTTTTTGGGTTAAACATACGCTTTACAACTTTAAAAAGTGTTGTATTGATCTCAATACTTGCGCACTTACTGCCAAGGAACATCTGAATTGGTTTCCTTGCATTTTGTGTTTTATTTCGCATAAATTAAAAATCACCAAAATTCACTAAGTTGCATTGCTGTTCAACCCTTCTAAAATGCAAACATGCCACATACACAACGCATATTGGGGCACATTATATTTTTTACTTATATTGTATTACGCATATTTCTTGCTAATTGCAACACCTTAATTCCGGAAAAGACATTTTCACGCATATTCTAAAGAAGGGCAAATGACAACAATCAATGCCAGAAACATGGATTTGGCACCTTAAGTGATAGCTAAGAACAATGTAGTAAAGAAGACTCAAAGAGATAGTTTTGGGAACACCCTCAGAAAAGTAAACAACTTTGGTAAGATATATCTTTCGAGTCTTCTTAGTGCGCTAAGAGTGAGCGTTATCTGGGAACCAGGCCTTAGTCATGTAGATCCCCAGGAATTGTGTTTGTTACTCTTTTTATTTCATGTCCATCAATGTTAAGGGACATGTTCTTTATCTTGTTTATGTTTAATCGAAATATTCTATATATTTCTTTTGAATGTTTAAAGAAAGCTTGTTACATTTAAGCCACACATTTACTTTCTCAAGTTCTTGATTTACAATAGATTGTAGAACACATGGATCATGGTGTCAAATGAGAAGGTTTGTATTAACTGCAAAGAGTACTTTTTAAATATCTTAGATAAATAAACAGAATTGTTCATACACATTTTTAGTACATTTCTTACCATTTATAGATACATACTGTTTTCTCTCAAATAAGTAGTTCCTAAACCAATGCAACACCTCATATTTAGTCAGTAGTTCTGTATAATAATTTCTTTTGGCCTTTCTAATCATATGTGTAACTTTATTCCTGAAATGTGTAAATTTGAATTTATTTTCTTCTGTTGGATTTTTGATGTAGTGTTTATATAATTTATTCTTAAGAGAAATAGATTTTTTAATATCTTTCGTGACACATTACTATACAAGAAGAAACACCTAAAACCACAGACGATTTCATTAAAAAAATTCCTATTCTTTTTGACCATACACCAACACATTATGATAGTCCTATCCCAATACCGACACACATCGACCAATTTACTGATCATGTTATGAACACATTACATTCAACACTTGACTTAATTGCTCCACTTAAAAAGAAAACAAAGAAGGTAGAAAAAACTGCCCCTTGGTACACTTCACATACCCGTGCATTAAAACATTCTGCACATAGACTATAAAGGAAATGGCTCACCACTAAACTCGAAGTATTTCGCATTGCCTGGAGAGAGAGCCTGTAAGAAAACAAGACTGGACTGAACAATGCTAAAACAGTTTATTATTTGTCGCTTATACATGAACACAAAGACAATTCAAAATTCTTCTTCAAAACATTATCATGTTTGACAAAAAGTAAGACTGAAGTAACTCAGTCCATTCCAAGTCACCTCAGCAGTGACGACTTCCTGAATTTTTTCAATGACAAAATTGAAACCATACGACTTAAATTTAGCAACATGCCTCCAACCTCTCTACTAACTACTGATAGCTGGAGCCAACCCGTAGCATACCTTGACTCCCTTGTCCCTACTGATATTAGAAATTTCTTCTCTTATTACTAAAGCCAAGATGTAAACATGTCTACTGGATCCTATTCCTACTCACCTCTAGCCTGACATAGCCCGACCATAATACTGCTGTTCATCCGTATTCATGGTCTGGAGGTTCTTTAACCTGACGCGATTATACTGCGGAGGGGAGGGCATTCACTCCTGGTTTGAAACGATTGGAAAGCTCGTCTAATCAGCTTCGCTTATTGGCCGGTAGACTCTCTACCGATGTAAACACGCCCCAGAGGACCGTTCCCAGACCATGGATACGGATGAACATTCGTATTATGGGCGGGCTATGTCAGGCTAACTCACCTCCTCAAGGCAGCCTTTACACTGCTGGCTGTGACTACTTCAAATTATCAATAACTTACTCCTAGAGGGACATGTACCAACTACTTTCAAGACATCAGTCATTAGGCCATTGATTAAAAAACCTAACCTTGACCCTGATGTTCTGGCTAATTACACACCTATATCCAACCTTCAGTTTATATCCAAAATACTAGAAAAAATTGTGTTCAAACAAATTTGTCGCTTCCTAGACGAGAACAAAATCCAGGAAATCTTCCAATCAGGTTTCAGAGCTAATCACAGCACAGAAACAGCCTTAGTTAAAGTCTTCAAAGACCTCCTTCACTGACCACGATATCCTACTACACAGACTTGAATATACGATAGGCATCAGAAATTCAGCATTAGCTTGGTTCAAATCTTACCTCACTTATCGATACCGATTTGTACATGCTCATAACATCTCATCTTATCATGCCAAACTTAAATATGATGTTCCGCAAGGCTCAGGACTGGGCCCCTTGCTGCTCGCTCTCTATATGTTACCTCTGGGTGTAATCATTAGGAAACATGGCATTGCATTTCACTCGTATGCAGATGATACGCAGCTATATCTCTCTATGAAGCCTAGCGACTGCACTCCGACAACCACACTCAATGCCTGTCTTGAAGACATTAAAGTTTGGATGTCAACACATTTCTTATGCTTGAACTCAGACAAAACTAAAGTTATGATGATTGCCTCTAAACAACTGAAGTTATGATCATGGACGTCGTTAAGTCCATTTTGGGGGGGCTTAAGCCTCCCTAAATTTCCCCCAAGCCCCCCTAACGCTGGGCAGATTATTTTCATTGTATGTAAATTACATCCATTCTTAGCGGTTATATTACTCGCGGAGTTAACGTCAAATACGCGATCTCCGGACACCATCGGATTCAGTAGGCTCCAAGCTTTCCTAATTGCTAATTAATAAACACTAATTGCTATGATAAACGGTCCACGAGAAAGTCCACTTTAAGTACATGTGAAATTTCTCAGTAAATTCTCCAGCTCTGCCTGCATCCACTGAGAGCATTTTTTTCTTGTTGTAACTGATGACAAACTATGCTTCAAATTGAGCAAGAAAAATAGTCTTAAATCTGAAGTTTGGTAGGCTATAGTCTGATCCAGCAAATTTCTAGGCAACATATTCTCCAAAAGACTGAACTATGAAATATACATTAGCCTGTAGTCTATGCCATATTAGTTTGTCCTACATGCATTGACGGACATATTTATTTGCTATAGCCTAGCATAATATCGTAGTAGCTATTGTATGCTCATTTTGCAGAATAAATGTTTGAGAAACTTTCATATTTGACTGTATCATCAGATGTCCCTAGGATTTGAACTAAGCTAGTTGTTACCATTGTTGTATCTTGCTCTGCATTAGACTGAAATAAATGCAGCTATATAGAAGAGCCTAGTTCATTTACACTGATGGAGATATTTGCAAACATCTCTCTTCACAAACCAGTCTGATGAATTGATTTAGACTAATTTTGTTAATAAAAATAGCCTAAGATACGAGATATTCTGATAAATGTCCTTCAAGTAATAAATAGTTGGCAATATACACACATATACACTGTAGGCCTATAATATAATTTATTTATTAAAAATTTTCTGCGCGCACATCTACATATTACCCTTCTGGGGCTAAGCCCCCCTTGACTATGGATCCTAGTGACGTCCATGGTTATGATGATTGCCTCTAAACAACTAAAAGACACCTCACTTCACCATCATAGCTCACTTAGCAATCTTGCACTCTCATTTAGCTCACAAGTTAAAAATCTGGGGGTAACTATTGATCAAGATCTCTCTCTGGATAGCCATGTAAAGCATATCTCTAAAACACCTGCATTTAAAACCTACAGCTAATCCAAAATGCAGCAGCTAGAACACTCACTAGAACAAAGAAATATGAACTTATCTCCCCCATTCTTGCATCTCTACACTGGCTTCCTGTCAAAAGCCGAATTGACTTCTATATCCTTCTCATGACGTATAAGGCACTGGCTTAGCTCCTGCATATATTACAGATTTACTTGTTCCATACCATCCTGGAAGACCTCCGAGACCTCAAAATGCTGGTCTCCTTGAAAAAGTGACCATATCTAAAACTAAAATTGGGGGAAGAGCTTTTGCCTATCGGGCACCTCTCCTATGGAATTCTATTCCTCTCTACATTCGCGAAGCGAATACCTTTAAGTCTAGACTTAAAACCTTCCTCTTTGACATTTCCTATAATTAGGAATGGTGCATGGCATATCACCACTCCCCTTGGGCTTTCCTGGGAGGGCTACCTCTGCTGCTGTTTGGCCACCGACCACCCCCTTCTGGGCTGGTGAGATGCCATACACCATACCTTGGTTATGCTGCGATAGCCTAGTGCTGCCACTTACCATCCTGTTCAACCCTCTTTCTCCTCTTTCTCTCCCTCTGACATACAATATTGAAGTAATGATGATTACAAAAATGAAGAGAGACAAGTTGGAATGGAAATGATCAATTGTCTAATTAGGGATGGCCTGTCATAGGCTACAGGAGAAATCCTCAACGTGTTGGCTGCAGGTGTCTAGTTACCAGGTGCACGCCCCCATGAGAAACAGCCTGTTCTGAACATTAGAGCTAAAAAAGTTAGCATTAAAAAAGCATAATATGGGACCTTTTGTTAAAGTCCCAATTGCCACTAGAAAATAGGGTCATAGACGCAATACAAATTCTGGATGGTGTTCTGGTTCACCACCAAAATTTAATCATCTGTTCCTTGTTATAAGTTAGTTGCACACAAACAAATAGATAGACAAACCAATGGCAACAAAAATGGGACCTCCTTGTCAGAGGTACATTTAATTCAATTCAATTCAATTTTATTTGTATAGCGCACAAATACAGTACATTGTCTCACGGCGCTTTACAGACAGTACGGGAAGCATCCATGAGAATCAGGGGCAAGGAAAAACTCCCTCGCTTTGTAAATAATTTGTTATGTAGGAAGAAACCTTGGGCAGATGATTTATGATTAAGTGACAAGAAAATGCCTTTTCTTGGAATGCATTTTGAATAGCATTTTGATTAACTACTAACAGGAGGGTATTCCTTTGTTTTTCTGACAGACTTTGCATAGTTTATCCAGACAAGTTTGTTATATTTTTCAGACTGGAATTTCTTAATTATTGTTTTAACTGCAAATTGTGGTATTTTCAAGCATGTATTTTTTTTTTATACAATTCCTCTGTCTCAAAGAAGTGAAAACCATTTCTTGAATGCATTGAAAATGTGTTATCTGGTCTTCTTTTAGAGCACTTTACCGCTGTTTGTTTACCCTTTTTTAAATCATTGTGAACCCTGAAGTGATGGAACACTGCTTGAAAGTTCTCATACACTTGGGTCAATTAAAAATGACAACTTCAGTCCATTTTAACAAGAACTCTATTGCTCAAGCTGTCTGAGACTAACCAATACTGAAGACGCAGGACATTTTGGTTCAACCATATAGGTTTTCCATGAAGAAAGAATTAGCACTAACAACTAACCCATGGGGGCAGAATTTTGAGCTGTGTTTAGGCTACATGTTAACATACTCACAATGTTACTACAAAAACTATGGAACATCAACATACACCTTACAACACAGCACTGTAGTGGGTATGCATACACATGACTAAAAAGTGGTTTAAACTGTGTGTTTATGCAAGCAACCACATATTGTTTGTTTACAAACGATTTTGTGAACAATGCATAAAAATACTGTTTTAACAACTTTGTCATTTGTAGTCATACACACTGTAGTACTGTCTTATATTGTGTCTGATGATATTTAGCTTTTGGGGTGCCATTTGGAGCATGTTAACATGTTGAAATTTGACTGAAGATGCCCCTTAATAATTCAATTCAATTTAATTTGTAGAGCACCCAAATACAAGACATTGTATGCATACAATACACTGTCTTGAATATGCGCTAATTTGAACATTCGTTGAAAATTACTAGTTATTATTAAATAATATAGACCCCTTTTGAAGCTACGTCACAATTCCATGAGTTGAGTCTTGGAGGCAGAAAATCGTTTGGTCTACTAGACATGGCTGTAAATTTGACAAGTTTCCCCATCTCACTTATATACTCACATTTTTTTTTTTGCACACAGTATCGCTACTATTGTTGGATATTATTTAGTAGAGGTGCCGTTCGGCAATCGGAGGGTTGCAGGTTCAAGCCCCGCTCCACTGAGCGAGAAACCTAACCCCAAATTGCTTCCGGTGGGCAGGTTGGCGCCTTGCATGGTTGCCTCTGCCAAGGGTTCTCTTAATGGGTGAATGTGAGGCATGAATTGTAAAGCGCTTTGTGTGCTCATAGGAGTAGAAAAGATATATAAATGCAGTCCATTTACCATTTAAGCATTATTATATAGATCTATAATAAAAGAGTTTTCTATCACCCATATGGAGAAAGGTAGTCTGGCCTTTACCTGACTGTTGACTCCGTCATACAGTCTGGTACAATACAATTGGAATATGTTTCCATTTGGAAATTATGTATTCTGTGCGCTGCTCTCACCTGGCTCTAGACTGTGTGCTGATTGGCTAAACCGTATGTTTGGGTTGGGCTAGACTGCGCACTAGACCGAAATCTTTGGGCGCAAGTATGTAGGATGGCGTCGCCAGGCTAGCAGGTAGGGAGCACCCTAGTTCATTTTAGGTGCACCTGCTTTCTGCATTGCTGAAGTCTCATACGCAACCGATGGAAGAACGGAAAGGAGGAGGGGTTTGGGGTTTCAGACCTTTTCCTTTGCTGTGTGAGGTTGACATGCATATAATAGAGTAACTAATACCATATGTGAGTTTAGCAAATCGGGTACAATTAAAGGTTGACAGAAGATGGCGTTGGTTATCCCGATTGACTAGAATTAGACCATGATTAAAGCTGTATTCTTAATTCCGAGACTTATGCAAATATATTCAAAATCATACAACTCTCCTCAAGGTTTACCAAAGTGCTCTACGTTTTACATATGTTCATCATTGTAAACTTCATGAGGGTGCAAGGTGGTCTTCTCACAGTGAAAGGAGGGAAAGAATAAACAATGTTAGACACAATGTTAGATGTCATTACGAGACAAAGCTCGAAAAGACCTTCAAATATCAGGCAGATAGGAACGATACGATATTTCAGACACACAAGGGAGTTCAGGCTACTTCCAACCACATTGACACATATCTGTGAATACATGCACCAGCTTCAGTCAGAGTTCGCAGAGCGCTTTGGGGACTTTCAGAAGTATAGCGCAATGTTCTCTTTCTTGATCAAGCCAGCTTTGACGGACATGAAATTGATTTGGCTCATGAAATTGATTTGGGCACATATGGAAATGCAGATGATTGAGTTGAAGAGCTCAACATTTTGGGTGAGCAAGTTGACAGAGCTACGTGTTCAATTAACTTACAGAACACATCGCAGGGTCAACATCACTTACGCCTGCTGGGCATCTTTACCGAAAAGTTCAACTGTCTTCGCAATATCGCACTTACCCTGATATAGCTCGCCCATAATACGAATGTTCATCAGCAGTAGGCCTATTATGGTCGGGCTATGTCAGGCTATATCGCACTGGCTTTAATGTCAGTGTTCGGATCAACCTATCTGCGTGAACAGATACACATGAAGTAACGTTATGTCCTTTGCCCCTCCCGAAGTCATCTGACAGCGGAAGCATGCGTCCAACTTAAAGAGACCAATTACCAACCGCACATTTAAGGGGAAGACCAGGGATCACATTGACTATTAGGCCAAACATTTATTTTCTAACAAGGCAAGGCAGGCCTCTTTCAAATTGGCAGGTTATTGTTAATTAAGTTACTTTATGTGGCCTATTATCATCAGTTCCATTTTCAGTAGGCTCTGTGAATAACTGCTACTACTACTGTCAGATTTTGGATGTTAGGCCTACTTTGTGAATTTGTTGCCTATATGGTTGCTATATCTAATGGGACGAGAGGGAGAGGGAAACATGGGTGTTCTAAATCCATGAAGTCTGTGAGGATAAAACAGTGTAATTACATTTGCTAAATGCATTAAATGTCCATATCCATCTAAATCTGTCACCAGTATTTAACATCACGTAGTTAAGGACACCGACTGGCACACTAACTAATATGAAAATTTCTAAATGGCACACCATGGCAAAAAGGTTGCCGACCCCTGTTGTAGGGTAAATTACCTCCTTACCTTACTTCACTTACCCTTTGTAGGTCACCCCCCGAAAAATGTAATTAAAAAAGTAATTAAAGCTGCGCGCGGCGATGATGGGCCCTCGTACCAGGTGCACCGCAAAGAGTGCATACCGCAAGAATGGTGCACAGTGAATGCACTTTCACTTGGAACAGCTGTGCTCTCTTTGTGTCACCCTCATTTTTACACTCGCACACACTCACGCCATACCTCACACACTCACTCAGTCTGACTTTTACACTCTTTCCCTTAGTAGGGGCGCTACAAAGTGTCATATAAGTCATACTGCATGATCAGAAGATGGTCCACAGTCTGTGTACCAACTTTGGCTATGATAGGTCAAACCGTTTCCAAGTTATAATGTTTGACCACAAGGGGGCGCTAGAGACTTTCGATAAATGGTTATGCGTAGTCAGATCACGGTCTGGAGTCCATACACTAAGTTTGGATAAGCTACGTCAAACCGTTTCCAAGTTATAATATTTGACCACTAGGGGGCGCTAGAGACTTTCGATTTATGGTTATGCCACATACCATTAGAATCAGGAGATTTCGCTGTTTATTTCGGTATGTAGAACTCCACATTTGATTGAAGCACTTGTGAGTTAAAATCCGCAGTAAATAGGCATAGGCCTAATACAAGCGCAGTTTATTAATTGATCCAATTTACACATCTCTTTTAAGCCATGTACATCGTTAAGTGCTGAGTAGCCCCCAGCTGCGGCCTTGCAGCCTCAATGTGGGCTGGGCTCAATGTTGAGCACAACCCGAATTGTTAAGCTTCAGCCTATGAGCGCAACGCCTGGTCGAAAATCCTTTCTTCCATGGCCATTGTAAAGTTGTGCGTGTTTTTAGGGCCACGACCCACGGGGGGAGCGAATGGTTAAACTATTGGCAACAAAACTAAACACATAACGTTAACAAGATGAAACTAAATTTGCTCTGTGCAAATGATACATGCAAAACAGACAAGATTGAGTCAAGTTTAAACAGGGTCACTGCTGAGAATGATTAAACCGTGTATAGGCATGAAACATAAATCATAACACGAAACAGTCACTCAGTCCATCGGAAACTTATGTGTCGTGAGGAAGTAATGAATGACGGTAATGAATGGTTAATATATTATAATCGAAAACTTGGAAACATTAGTTCCCTGATGCATTTGCCTATCCGTGCGTAAAACACTGTGTCCATTTTTGACCGAACATTTGAATCGAACACTTGCATGTGCAAGTGTATGAGCAAGGTATTTCATGATGCTGCTACCAATCTCCATATAATAACATAAAACTATCCATTGCCTTTCCAATCCAACTTCAAATGTGTGACACATGTCTCAGAAAACTTAGCAACCGGTAGCCTACGTTTTTCATTTTTCTGTTAGCCTGTCTTACCCAGAGCCAGAGATTTTTCCATACTACTCTAGTCCTACCATAGATAGGCCTCAGGCCTTACAGTAGGCTACAGGGAGGGTTGTGCCCAACATTGAGCTGCATAGGCTACAGCAAGGGTTGTGCTCAACATTGAGCCCAGCCCACATTGAGGCTGCAAGTCTGCAGTTGGGGATACTTAGAAGTGCTCATCCCTCAATCTAGACAATTTTACCTTAACCCAGGATAACCCAGTAAGCCTGGGGGGTATTTCACAAAACCAAGATAGGGGATTTAGGCAGGCTTACTTGGTTATCCTGGATGAACATAGCCTTGACTTGGTTTCACAGAAGAGATCACATATAAGTTACCATGGGAATTTATACTTGGAAGCTAGCCTGCTCCTGACCAGGCTAAGTGCCAGGCTTAGTTTATTCTGATGATAATTCTGGTATCTCATTGGTTCACTCAGTTGTCACTCCAAACAGAGCCTCAGTGTTAGAAGGATTCAATAGCCTGTAAACTTCTCACAATTGTACTAACTCGAAAAGCTGTCAGAAAATCACCATTTTGCAAAATGGCCGTTCGTTTTACAAGTATTTTATTTTACAATAATTATTTATCATGTTAACCATTGCTTCCTTATTGTTAATATTCATATGATGAGAAGACAGCTGCCAAAGTAGAAATGTGGGACATATTGGCTAAAATATCTGCCATAGATTTGTTGAGAAAGATGATGTAAAGTTTTACTGTTTCAGTGGCGTGCTTTTAAAAGAAACAAACTATGTTGCGTTGCAAGATGAGGAGCAATCACAGGTGGGAGCATACGCCACGCCTTCTCAAGTTTGCAGATGTTATTGAATTTCCCGTCTTTAATATACATTGTTTTGCTTCCTTGTAAGCGTCAGGCAATTACACTTTTTTTCTTCACGCAAACTATTATATTACATGCGTGTTTCAAATTCACACCGCGAGTGAGTTTGTTGAAAAACAAGCACGCGCGTGCATGCAGAATAACTTAGACCCGGCTTGACCTAGACTCCTCAACTCATCCGTGCTTGACGTTCATGAAACGTTTTCAGCTTGTTTACCTAGAAGAGGCTTGGTCAAGCCCCGTCTTCGTCACTTATCTTGGATCTACTTACTCTGGTTTTGTGAAATACGCCCCTGCCTAAATCCTTTATCTTGGTTTTGTGAAATACCCCCTGTATAAAAATATTTATTTATCTAACCCTAGGTGCAGATCTCATCATAATCACATTAACTGTAGTTTGATTTTATGACACATTTCCTGTTCCTATAGCAGGATATTTAAATTCATAATATTGCCATTTCCACATATTACAAGATATCAAAAATCCCTTCGCAATTTAAAACCCTTAGAACTCTATTCACGCAAAATGTGGTCAAAAACACACCCCTTTTTCTCTAGCCCCGCCTACGCAATGTGTACATACCGTAGGGGAGAGTCACATAGTTAGATAGGGCTCTCTTGAGGTTAAGTCATTTGGGTTGAATGATTAACAATTCCCAAATTACATGGTTTAAAAAAAACGTGCAAATTTGATCAAATAATGATCTGCATTTGAATAATGCTTAAACTTATACTTTTGCTTATTTATTTTGGAACTGGCTCACAATTGTTTTAATCATATGTGAAGTTCTGCAAAATTTCAACTTCATGTTTATTAGGCATATAAATACTTGCTAGGTAATTGGGCTTTTATGCGTTTGGACACATTGTAAATTTGAACGAACTCCTCCTAGACGGTTCATCAGACTCATGTCAAACTTGTCGTACATGATGCCAAGACATTGCTGATACTAATGTAACAGGGTGAAGTTACAAGAGTGGGGTTTAAAGGGGATTTCCGACTACGCCACCCTGGGAAGCTGGTCCCATCCAACACCCAGGGAACTATGACACCACTAGATACACTTTACACATTGAGTACTGACACAGGACGTGAATTCTAGTCAGGATGACCAGTTTATTAAATATGTATATTAAAAAGGAAAGGGAAATGGGAGTGTCTGCAGGGTGTGAGGGCTTACATGGAGAGGGCAAGCTAATCTAGAACACACACACACACACACACACACACACACACACACACACACACACACACACGTTATGGCAAGCAGTGACTTAAACAGCAATGCACAGCAATCACAGCAATCTGAGTGGCACACCGGAATTTGCAGTTCCACCACATAACACTAGGTGGCTAGCCACCGCCCAAGTAGCTGCCCTCCACCTGCCAGACAAAACACAAAAGAAAGGATTGGACACTAACAAGTTAAAGAAAAGAATACAAGTAACGGACAGAGCAAGCATCAGGTATGCAGCTGCCACATGCAAGCCAGTTGCTCACAAATAGAAAGCAAAGACAAACAAAAAGGATACTACAGTACAAACAAAATGTGACAAAACCAAACAAAAAGACAAGACAGCAGCACGACCTAGATGGAGAATGGTACCAATAGACCGGTCATACTACCTGGAACACAAAAGCCCACACATTAAAACGGCCTTCCATACAAATACATTTCCTTTTTTTTATGTAGTTATAGCTGAGTCGAGGGAGTCCCTCTTACCAGTGTACAACAAAGTCAAGACTCCATGTAACATGGAGACTAAGAAAAGCTAAGAGGACATACCTGAAGGCGAAGTGTGCATGTACAGCCATAGCTGTACCAAGACAGAGGTACAGACCTTTGTGGGGCTACAACAAGAAAACACATCATTTAACACAGTGAACTTAAAAACACAAAAACAAACATTCTGAAGAGCAGCATACCGTGTGGTGGACTCCCAGCCACGCACAACCATCCGAGGCAGAACCAGCAGGGCCTACCATGCTGCTAACTAGGCCCTTTAAATACTGGTGGCTAGATTGCCAAATGGAATTACTTGCCCCGCCCCCTCGTTAACAGGGTTGTGAGAGAGAGGAACTTGCAGACTTGCAAGCAGGCAGAGTCAGCCTGCTACACTAATAACAGAGCCCGGTTTATTACAATTTCTCTGCTAATTACTTGTAGTATCATAATTATTGTCATAATTATTATTCCTGATCTAATATTAAGTTCATCTGCGACAAAAACTAACAGTAACATCTTAGTCCATTAGGCGTGTGTTGTTTGGGCAATGACCACTAGATGGCAGCAGACACCACTAGATATTATTTATTTAAGGTGAATGGAGTATAGATTGCTGTAGGAATCCTGCATAAAAATATTTATTTATGTAACTCTAGGTACAGATCTCATCATAATCACCTTATCTACAAACCTGAGAAGTTTCAACTAAATCCTTCACTGTACTATGATTTTATGACACATTTCCTGTTCCTATGGCAGGATATTTAAATTCATAATATTGCCATTTCCACATATTACAAGATATCAAAATTCCCTTCGCAATTTAATATCAGCAATGTCTTGGCATCATGTATGCCAAGTTTGACATGAATCCGATGAACCGTCTAGGAGGAGTTTAAAATGTGTCCAAGCTCATATAAGCCCAATTACCTCACTTCCTGTTGGGTGTGGCTAATGCAATGTATACACAAAAGTTGTTCAACTTAGTGAGTCCTACAACCCTACCAAATTTGGTGTCTGTAGCTGAAACTATATGCCGAGTACATGACTCCATGACAAAAGGGGGCGCTGTGGAGTCATTTGACCACACCCAGGTCCACGCCCCGGTGAGACTTAAGTGTGACATAGACAGACATACAGGGATCACAGGAGGGAGTATGCAGATGCCCTGAGGGTGGCTCGCTCCAGGTTTTATTCCTCCATCATCAATAAAAATCCTGGCAACTCCAAACAACTTTTCACAACAATAAACCATCTCCTCAAACCTCCACCACCTTCTCACACAGAGAAAACTGCAGAGAGGTGCAACATGCACATAAACTTCTTCAAACAAAAAGTCAATACCCCCCCCCCCCCCGGCTACTGTCTAGGATTTCCCAGCCCCTGGACTCCTTCTCTGATGTCTCACAGAAGGAGGTGGAGGACATCATGGCCAAAATGAAGCCGTCTACCTGCACCCTGGACCCTCTCCCCTCAGCATTGCTGAAGGCCAGCATTTCCATTGTCTCCCCCCTCATCACAAAGATCATTAACCATTCCCTCCAAGCCGGTCATATCCCATCTGCTCTAAAGACTGCTGTCATCAAACCCCTACTGAAAAAGCCCACCCTGGATCCAGAAGTTCTCTCCAATTACAGGCCCATCTCAAATCTTCCATTCCTTTCAAAAATTTTGGAAAAAACAGCAGCAGCGCAACTCCACAATCACCTCAAGAACAATAACCTGTTTGAAAAATTTCAGTCTGGTTTCCGCCCTGGCCATAGCACGGAAACAGCTTTGGTCAGGGTCACCAACGATCTACTAATGACAGCAGACACTGGCTCCTCATCCCTCCTCATACTACTTGACCTCACAGCTGCCTTTGATACAATTGACCACAACATCCTCCTCCACCGCCTGCAATACACCATTGGACTGTCTGAAACTGCTCTAAACTGGTTCAGCTCCTACCTCACTGGCCGTACGGAGCATGTTGCCCTGGGAGAGGCAAAATCTAACCCCCACAGCGTCACCTGCGGTGTCCCACAGGGCTCTGTGCTGGGCCCCACCCTCTTCTCTATCTATCTCTTCTCTATCTACATGCTTCCCCTTGGTGATGTCATCAGCAGACATGGAATTTCCTACCACTGTTATGCTGATGACACACAGCTGTACCTCAGGACCACCCCCACTTCCTCTGTTCCCCTGCCAGCTTCAGCACTGACCACCTGCCTGGAGGAGATAGAGGTATGGATGAAGCAAAATTTCCTTCAGCTAAATGGCTCTAAAACAGAAGCCATCCTGGTTGGCACTCCCCATCAGCTCCGCTCTTCCCCCATCACCAGCATCACTTTCTCTGGCCAAACCATTCCCCTCTCTACCTCAGTCAAAAATTTAGGTGTCAAAATGGACCCCCAGCTCTCCTTTGACACCCACATCAACCACCTCTGTAAGACCTCCTTTTTCCATCTCAGGAACATTGCGAAACGCCCAACCCTCAGCTTGCCAGATGCAGAAAAACTCATCCATGCCTTTATCTCCTCCAGGCTGGACTACTGTAATGCACTCCTCATCGGGATTCCTGGCAAAAGCATCCAGAGACTACAGCACATTCAGAACAGCGCTGCCAGGATCCTGATGAGGGTGCGCAAACATGAGCATATCACCCCCATCCTGAAATCTCTTCACTGGCTCCCTGTTTCCCTCAGAATCGAATACAAGGTCTCACTTCTCACCCATCAGTGCATCCATGGTCAAGCCCCCACCTATCTCCAAGAACTCCTCACCCATCCACCCCCCTCACATGCCTCCTCACGCACCCTCCGCTCTGCATATACTAACTCTCTCCAAACCCCAAGGACTAAGCTTCGGAGCATGGGCGACCGGGCTTTTTCCTCTGCTGCCCCTAGGCTGTGGAATGCCCTCCCTGACCACCTTAGGGCACCCCAGTCTGTGGATACTTTTAAAAGACACCTGAAAACCCATCTTTTTAGAAAAGCTTTTTCTTAATTGATTAAATTGACTTTTTTAAAATTTTGCTTTCATTTCTTTTTCTTTTTTTTTCTGAACACTGTAGCACTTTGAGATTGCTTTTAATATAAAGTGCTTTACAAATAAAATGTATTATTATTATTATTATAAAATAAAAATGACTTTTCGTCCAGGCCAACTGCCTCAAAAATGCTCTGAAAAAGCCTAAAATAAAACACATATAACCCCAATTACCTCACTTCCTGTTGGGTGTGGCTAATGCAATGTAATTAGAAAGTTGTTTGTCTTGTTGAGCCCTACATACAGACCAAATTTGGAGTGTTTAGCTCAAAGTATATGTCAGCTAGAGGACTCCATGCGTTAGGTGGCGCTATGGAGTCCCTGGGCAACGCCTGGGTCCATGGCTCTAGAGTGTGTCACAGTGGCAGTGTGTGTACCAAATTTCAGGAGTTTTCGTCCATGAGAAGTACCCGAAAAAAGGGCAAAACGGTGCAGTCTAAGAAAAAAAATAAATAAATAAATAAAAATAATCCAAGGAAAACCAATAGGGCTTCGCACCGGTGCTCGGGCCCTAATTACAGTAAGCTCTAATAACAAGAATCAATGATTTTTTTTCTCAATCGACCCCTCCATTTTTATTTTGTGATCCTCTACCAAACGGTTGAGATATCCGTAAGGGGACACTGGAAACATATGGAAACATATAGAAAAAATAGATATACAACTATAAAACTTTGCATATATGCATATTTCTGCATACCATCACATCACAAAGTGCTCTTTATTGCCTTTTCAGCAAAATTATCTACTTTTGTAGGCTCCTATTGAACCCCATACTAGCGATCCCATTGAAATGCATTGGTACATGCTGCCAGGTCCAATAACCAAGGCCAGGCTGGGCCAAAAGCTTTAAAATAGCATTTGCCATATACGTCTTAAATACCCAAACATGCAGAAACCCTGATAAGTAAAATTTGTATGTTTGTTACTATGTAAATATGGATTTTTATGGAAAAGAGACTCGCCCCCATTGAAAACCATTATAATTTCGGACATACCCTATACTCCCTTGAAGTGCTTAAGTATACTTTCTAAGGGGTTGGTGGGCATTTTTAGGACCTAATGTACCCAACCATGGAGTTATAAAAGGTCTATGAAGAAATTCTTTGTTTTTTTGTTACTTGACATAACAGCCCATTCACTTCCATTCATTTTGAATTATGACCCTTTAACTCATTGACTGCCAATGACGTCTGTCGCTACCCGATTTGAGTCGAGTGCCGATGTGAGTCGCGCATGCACGACTTTACGACACTGCTGTTCTCGGGAGAGGGATCTGTCTGCGTCCTGCACAAGACTGAGGTGTTACCCAATATAGATAAAAAGTTACTAATTATGGATTTCAGGATAAAAGGTATAATATTAAGAGATAAAAAGCAAAACGTTACAACTGAAAAACATTTTAAAATAGGCCTAGTATGATTATAATATTGCGAGATTGAACATCATACGGCCAACTGGGAGAAGGAGACGCGACGGGAGCCATGATCTGTCTACGAGGTATGTTGTGTTTTGTAATTAATTGTAAAAGTCTGGTTAAGTACATTTTACACAGTTTAACTATAGATATGTTGATAATTTTGCCTAGTGTGATGAACAGTTTGCTGAAGCAGAGAAAAACTCGTCAATTTTGCTTGCTACGGCATTGTGTGGACTCGCAG
This sequence comes from Sardinella longiceps, assembly GCA_027497455.2. Lineage (NCBI taxonomy): Eukaryota > Metazoa > Chordata > Actinopteri > Clupeiformes > Clupeidae > Sardinella > Sardinella longiceps. The sequence continues at coordinate 831,564 of JAODXP020000011.1, forward strand.
TTTACTGCTAAGCCTACGGTTACTACCAGTTACTGACATAAAAACATCTTTATTTGATTTCTGTGGCTATGCCATTTTTATCATAATGAGTTTGGTTATAAAGTTTGATGCATGCACAAAGAGATGTTACCAAAACTGATCACCTAGTGATGTAGGCTTTTAACTTTGCTCATGCTCCGCTAGCATGTTAACATTATAACTATGCTATACATATTAGCAAGTCCAAGTTGATGCACTTGGTCACTGTTTGTTTTACTTTTCAGGTACAAGATGGCAGAGAGATAATCTGATAGTGTGATCCTCGTTTGAAGTAGCAGTGTCTTTGAGGATCCAGTTCACTTAGAAGAGGTAAAGGCAGAATCCAGAATACATAATCATTACTATCTGATGGCAATAATACAGCTGTGCATAATGGATCCGTTCTGGGTTGGGTTTTGCAAGGGTGCTTATCACTTAACTCCAGCCAGGGTACCATAGATGCAGACAAATGAGTGAATCATTAAAGTTTGTTAAGTGTAGTGATGGCTGAAGGGAAGAAACTTTCCTTGAAATGTGGTTTTGTCCTGTCCAAAACTCAGTATCTACAGTCATATACTAATAGAGTTCAAAATTTGTTCAGAGGGTGGTCAGGACTGTCAGCTGTAGTCATGAAAGGCGTATGGTGGCTGTGTTATTTGCCTCAGTCATACTGGGGGTGGGGAGGTTTATGATTTTGGATGCTATATGTGAAACTGAGATTTTACTGAGTTTGTTCTTGTTGGTGACAGAGGAGTGAAAAAACAGGGGGAGCAGTTAAGTAGGATGGGTTGAATGATACTCTTGTACAGTAGCAGCAGAAGCTCTTCTGTGTTATTGTTACATGCATACATAGTGATTCCAAGGTATTTGAAAGTACTGATCTGTTCAACCGGTTTCCTTGTGTCCATGGGGTGATTTTGAAGGGTGTTTCATCAGTTCTTTCATTTTGTTAATGTTGATTTGGAGGTAGTTGGCAGAACACCACAGTGCAAAGTCTGTGAAGGACTGCTGGTGGACTTTGATGGAATTGGTGTCAGTGAGTAGTCCTATGTTGTCTGCAAATTTTTGAAGAAAGTGGTGGGGAGGGAGTAGAGAATCACTATAGCATTATGTGCTCTCTTGCACGCCATGCATGACACCTTTAAAGCATCGACCTCAGGGATGATATTGCTTTTAAATGGGATAATTTTTACTTGAAATTATCGTCAAAGTCAAAGTGAACTTTACTGTCAATCGAACACTGCAACAGTACATTGCAAGCAGACTGCAATTGGGTTTCTCAAAACTCCAAATGTGCAACAAAGTCAAGATGAAGACGTACAATTAAGAAGTATAACTGTATTTAAGACATCACAACTCACTAGGACATAAAGTGCAAATTGATATCAAGATATCAGGCATGATAATATATATCAATAACATAATAATAACATGCAACATAACAGACATTGTGAGCATACATTTCTAGACTGTGAGTGTTTCAGGAGTCCTTGAGGTATGTTGCTTGAATGCCATAGTTAAAACAAGGTGCAATGAGGCAAAAGTGTATGATGCAAGTAGTAGCATGGAGATGAAAGTCTGTAAACTTTTATGCAGGGGAGTGTGCATAGAGTAGTTGGTCTTTGGTTACAGTATGTGTGTATGTATGTGGGGGGGGGGGGGGGGGTTAACGGTCTTGCTCTCAGGAGTGAGTTTAACAGTCTGATGGCTTGTGGGAAGAAGCTGTTGCTGAGTCTGGTTGTTCTGCAGAGCATACTGCTGTAGCGCTTACCAAATGCTAGGAGGGTGAACTGTGCGTGTGAGGGATGAGTAGTGCCTTTGATGATGTTGATTGCTCTTCTTTGATTTGATTGCTCTTCTGCTGTTCTCACCACTGTAGTGCTTTCTGATCTGCAAAATGGCAGCTGCCATACCACACTGACAGACTCCTGGTGAGTATGCTCTCAATGGCACCCCTGTAGAAGTGAGTGCTGGAGGAGGGAGACTGGCTCTCCTCATCCTGTGCAGGAAGTGGAGACGTTGCTGCACTTTTTTACAAGGGCGGTGGTGTTGGTGGACCATGCCAGGTCATCAGTGATATACACTCCCAGGAACTTGGTGCTTCCAAGCACTTATTCCAAGCACTGCTGTTGATGGTGAGAGGTGTGTGTGGCTTGTGATTCTTCCTAAAGTCCACTGTTATTTCCTTTGTTTTGTTGACGTTGAGATGTAGGTTGTTGGTGTCACACCAGTTGATGATGTGGCTCACCTCCTCCATGTTGGATGAGTCGTCATCGTTGCTCATGAGGCCAACCACTGTTGTGTCATTAGCAAACTTGATGATGTGGTTTGAGTTGTATCTGGCACACCAGTCGTGGGTCATCAGGGTGAAGAGCAGAGGACTCAACACGCACCCCTGGGGCACCCCTGTGTTCATGATGGTGGTCTGTGATGAGTTTTTGCCGACTCTACTGTCTGTTGTCTGTTGGTGAGAAAGTCCAGTAACCAGTTGCAGAGTGGTGTGCTGATGTTTATGGTTTGGAGTTTGTCCACCTGATGAAGGCTGAAGTCGAACAGCATCCGCACGCAGCTGTTTTTGTTCTTCAGATGAGCCAGGCTGAGTTGAAGTGCTGCTGCTATGGTGTCATCAGTGGAGCGCTTGGGACGGTACGCAAACCGGAAAGGGTCAAAATTGGTGGGTAGGCTGGATGTTGTGTGAGCCTTGACCAGCCTTTCTAAGCAGTTCATCATGATGGGAGTCAGTACTATGGGCGGGCAGTCATTGAGAATTGATGCTGGAGATCTCTTGGGTAGCGGTATGATGGTGGTGGCTTTGAAGCATTCTGGTAGATGGCTTGGCTCAGAGAATTGTTGAAGATATCTGTGAGAACATCTGTGAGTGAGTCGGCATAGTCTCTAGGCACACGCCTAGTTATGTTTCATTCAGTTTGGACCGGGTCAGCCAGAGATACCTGCAATTACAGTACGACACCTCACTTTTGCTATTCGATTTTAACTAGTGGCCCTATACATGAAATGAGTGGTCATGGGATGGGTTGACATGGCCCCTGAAGATACAAACTAGAGATGCACCGATACTGATAGGATAACTCAGGGGTGTCCAACCAAAAAGATTGACCAGATGATTAAAAAACAAAAACAAAACAAAACTAGAATCCCAGTGGGTGCAAATGCCATGGCCATTTTTTTTTTTTTTTTTACTTCTCAGCAGTTAATACAATCTGTATATCTGACTGTATATCGGCCACCAATCACACATCTCTAATACTAACAGGTTGCTAATTGCACATAGTTAAATGCAACTTTAGGAATTTTAAGGAATACTTATGAACTTTAAGGAATACTTCAGGAATAAGTGCAAAGTTAAAATGCCCCCAGTGCTATGCTTGAATATGTTATGTTCTGTTATTCCATAGAACTTTATAACTTCTGATTGCTCGTTAAAGTGGTTTTATCTGCTGCTATCTTTGTGTGTGTGTGTGTGTGTGTGTGTGTGTGTGTGTGTGTGTGTGTGTGTGTGAGCGAGAGAAAGATATTTGTGATGCGCTATATGTAGTACCTGTTATTTGAACAATGGTCACAAGAGGGCGCCAGAGACCATTACATATCATTTGTTTGCGCTGGATGGATTGTCATTTTTTGTAGACAACCGTCGGAGGGATATCTCGTCCTTTGTGCAAGGAGGAACAGTTTAAATACTGCCCTACAGAATGACCTCCAGGAGGCTACTGATGAATTCCATTGCCAAGACAAGTGGAGAAAGTCCACCATCTCAGTTTGCATTTGCTAGAGAACCCCAAAATTGGCTCGTCCACCACTGGTGCCCTGTACTTTTGACAGAGAGCAGGTTCACCTTAAACACCTGATAGATAGACAGGCTGGAGAAGACAAGGAAAATTCAGCCTGACTGGTTTGATTGTGGGTCAGTTAAAGCCTAGGGAGGCATATCCATGGAAAGATGAACAGACATGTACAATCTAGAAAAGGGCAGTCAGTTTTGGGATGATGTCCTTGATGCCATTGTCAGACCCTACACTATCTTAAAAACATGGTCCTGATTACATATACCAAGTTTGGTTACGATACATGAAGCCATGGATAAGTACCAGAATGAGAGTGTTTTTATTAAACAGTTTCAGAGATTAGTACATAGTCCAGAGTGTGTACCAATTTTGTTTAGGATACATCATATTCATAGTCAAGATATGGCGTGTGTTTGTTTGTGTGTTTGTGCACGTATGTATGTGTGTATGATGTATGTGTACATGCATGTCTGTGTGAATGTGTATATGAGCACCTGAGAATGTTTCACCCATTGTCTTGTGTGCCCATGTCTGTTTGTGCATACAGTACATGAATGTGTGTATTTGTACTGTATGTGCGTGTGTGTGTATCTCTCTCTCTCTCTATGTCTGTGTGTGTGTGTCTATGTGTGCATTAGGACTACACATGTGGCTACCATCACAATCCTCTCACTGTTCTGGTCACATGCACACACCCCTGCCACACACACACACACACACACACACAATCCTATGAATGCCCGCTTGCTTACAGTGCATTTGCACATAAACAATGGTACGATGTGTAGATATGCAAATATGATATCCTTGCATATCTTGTATCTTGAAACATTTAATTGAGACAGAATTGAATAGTATTTTTAAATGAAAAATTCTAACAGTGTATCTTGCTGTGTTTCAGCTGCAGTGGAGTAGAGTGAAAGGAAGAGAGAACTACAGCTACACTACAACTACATGACTTAGGCTGATATATTTTTGCAATAAAGGTATATCTTGGTTACCTCACTCACGTCAGATGTAGCGCTACGCGCGAACATCTGATGATCAACGATAGACGAGTTATTTCAGGAGCCAGAAATCCTTGAATCTAACTGGACAAACGGCTTGTCCATCAATTTAATTGACGTACACTTCAGCCAATCACATCGAAACCAACCGATGACGCTGGTTACGTTTGTTGGATTGATTGGATTCAAAACAGTTGCTTCTTCGCTACGTCACACCCTCTACAGCAGCCAGCAGCCCTGATTGGTTCGGTTAGAGAATATTGGGCTTGAAATCGCTCTGAAGGGCTTCAACATCAGATCGTTGCGCGGAAGTCAATTAAAGTTACGTAGTGCATCATCTGATATGAGTGAGGTAAATATCTTGGTGCCAGAACAAAATACTGTGTCTGGACTCTGGTATTTGATTTTGGGAATTCTAACATTTTTCGTTGTGCATGTACCTGTACTTTGACTATGACTTCAGTGAACAGTAAACAACCACAGCATTTATGTTTGTTAAAGACACCTATCATCCTCCAACCAGGAGGTGGACACCAAGATTTTATTTTACTGAATGACTACTTTCTAGGAAAACAATATAAAGTATTTTATTCAATAAACTTCAAAAAACTTGTTTACACTATGTTTGACATTCTTGGCTTGGTGGTAATTGTTTTCTAAATCCACTAGTGCTGTCAAGCGATTAAAATATTTAATTGCGATTAATCACATTTTTGCCGTAGTTAACTCATAATTAATCGCGATTAATCGCAAATTTCTTTCTATTCTAAATGTCCCTCGATTTCTTTTTGTCCCATTTTTATTTATTTATTTTCATTTTTAATGCTGTTATCAGCATTCATTGGTGGGGGTGAATACCAATTTAAAATAAAATAAAACCCAGTTACAGCATCAGAAATTATTAACATGTTCAAGTACTGCCAGAGAGATGTTGATGTCTTTTATGTTGCTAGTTCACAAGTTTACAAAAAAAAAAAAAAAACCTGGATGGTGGCCCTTTAAATTATACTAACCTATATTTTAAAGAGGCTCAATGAAAATATGGCATTATGGTCTACATGAGTAAACCTACATTGCATGAGCATACCTTTAAAATGCATTTTGCCATATTGGCAATGCCCTGCAAGAAGCTCTCATTTTAGTGACAAGGTCATACGTTCAGAATCAGGTAGGCTCTCGTTCAGAGTTGTATAAAGTACTGGAGAAGAGGAGTGGAGTGGAAGTAAAAGTACCATATCAAAAAAATTACTTGAGTGGAAGTAAAAGTGTTCTTTAAACACCATACTTAAGTGGAAGTACTAAAGTATTCAAAAAATTTTGTACTTAAGTATTGCAAGTAAAAGTATTAAAAAAAATTGCTACTCAAGTACTGAAAGTAAAAGTAGAAGTACTGTGTATATTAAAGAAAGCAGTCAAAAGTTTAAATATTACTGTTTTACATTTATTTGGCTGAAATAGTCTGTTTGGCCATGGACTCTAAGTAGGGCCAGGGATGGTCACCACCATTCCCGTCACTACAATCATTTGAAGTTGAAGAACTTGGTGTTTTTCTTCCATCTCGAAATGGAGCAGTAGACTGACCCTTGCTAATCGTTCCCAATTCACTGCATTCATTCAGTACTGCGAAAGGTCGAAGGGGAGCTTGAGGTCTCTTATACCGCTTGAATCGCCCAATAATGACAATGAAAACCTGGTGATGGTCTGGTCTGGCATTGATAGACTATCATTGGATGTGGTATGATTTGTAAATTTTTTAATAAAAGTAACGAGTAACTAATCAGCACATCAAAAATGTAATGGAGTAGAAGTATGAAATTCATCAAAAAAATGTAGTGAAATAAAAGTGGAAGTAGGAGAAAAAAAGAATACTCCAGTAAAGTACAGATACTGCATTTTAGTACTTAAGTAGGCTACTTAAGTAGTTCTACTTAGTTACTATACATCTCTGCTCTCGTTTGCACAAATTCTCTCTCTCAGTTGCGCTCCAACCTGTTTCACCTCTCTCACTCGCGCTTCAATTTTGAAACTGATATTAGCCTATTTGCGGGGTAATCAGTTCAAGAGAAGGGATTTCTAAGTGACAACATTAATCCTCTAGCTAGTTAACCACCTAAATATGCGAACATGCGAGTGAGCGTCAACGATTGTGTCGCTAAAATATTTGTTTTCACCGACATCAAATGACGCTCACAAACATTCTCTCTCTCAGTTGCGCTCCGACCTGTTTCACCTCTCTCACTCGCGCTGCAATTTTGAAACTGATATTAGCCTATTTGTGGGGCATTCCGTTCAAGAGAAGGGATTTCTAAGTGACAACATCAATCCTCTAGCTAATTAACAACCTAAATATCCGAGCATGCGAGTGAACGTCAACGATTGTGTCGGTAAAATATTTGTTTTCACTGACATCGGAGCAGCAGAGCAGAGTGCAGACACCCGTGTCTTGTGTGCAGTGCGTGTGTAGGCTAACTGTAGGCATGAGTAGCCTAGGTCCTAGGCTAAGCAGTAGGCCTACTTCAAGCCTAATACAAACACAGGACATACTGAAACGTCGGGAGGTGTTGGAATGTCGGAGATATTTTTATTTCACATCCCATTGATAATGGCGGGTCAAATGCGTTAATCGCGCGTTAAAAAATTTGACGCCGTTAAAATGGGTTTGCGTTAACGCCGTTATTAACGCGTTAAACTGACAGCACTAAAATCCACATATTAGACATGCATTAAATGTTAGTTTGCTTTGAGATATGATCATTTACTCATACTACTACAAAGGCAAGAACAATATTGTTCTTAAGTTTTCTTATTATTATTCATCCCACTTTTTTGTCAAAATATCATCAGCCTCATAGAATAATTGCCTAAGTCGTCTTGGCCAAATTGAGATATTTTCATTTAAATGTACTCTCCTACTTTTTCTGATCACCCTGTCTTTGTAATTGGCCAATCACAACACTCTCAGGTGAAGCTGTCAGGATACCTACCTTATCAATATTGTGAGGAATAACATTACTGTAACCTTAACCAAAAATTGCCTTCTCTTACGATGGTACAGGGATTCACCCTAACACTCTGCACAACTTGGTGTGTGTGTGTCTGTGGGTGGGGTGAAGTGTGTAAGCTTGTCTGCTTCCACCTTGCCAAGGCTGAAATCACACCATGGTCACAGTTTTTTCATGTTTCCCAAAAACACTGAAACATAACTTAGGCAATTATCCTATGAGGATATCCTGAACTGTTTAATTATCATCAGCTGTCTTTAATACAGAACTTAGTAGGCTACATTGTATCTCTACCAGGCATGCACAGCATTAAGAGAGGTATCCATAAGCCAACAATGCATCATCCCACATATGTTAGCCCACACACTATTTTACTGGTGTGTGGCTATAGCTCACTAGACCTAGACCTCATCTAACACGGTGAACTTCGTAACTGCACTACTAATTTCTGCAGCCAGAGAATAAGGTTATCACCAGTGTTGGGAATAATGGCGTTAGAGTAGGCTATAACGGCGTTACTAACGCAGTTACTTTTTTCAGTAACGAGTAATCAAATAAATTTCCATATTCATAACGCCGTTTCCGTACTGCCCATGTAACGCTACACGTTACTATTCATATGCGCCCTACACAGGTGCATTGGTCACGCTCAGCAGGATAAAGGAGATCGCACTTTCTTTTCATATTCAGGCCAGTGCATGCGCCCGACGCAAGAGCTCTTTTCTTTTAGCCTATACAGCGGAGTTCTCAATCCAGAGAAACGTCTATCGGCCGCATCAATCGAAACGGCAAGATCAAAGGTTTTCAACGCTGATACTGATATTTTGGTGTGTTAAATAGTTCGGTGACATTACCCTACATAAAAAATAATATGATACAGTTCCAACTCCTTCACTTGGGTCATGTCTGATAGACTCAAACGATATGCCAAATTAGAACAGAGTGAGGTCCTACCGATTTCAAACGTGATATCTCCAAACTTCTATAATGTCTCCAAGCTCACCAAGGTGTTCACCGGCTGTTTTTTTTTTATTTGTAGTTTATTTGGCAGGGACAATGCAGTGCACATTATTACAAACATGACATGGCAGAGCCATGACAAAACTTGTAGATGTGAATACATATAAAGTTTATAGCCAGATGGCTAGTTTGCAACCCCAGTCCCTGGTCAGGCTATCTATTCTAATAAAACAATGCATAATACAAAAAGTTTACAATTACATGTAATCATAAAACATGCTTCCCATAGCATTCAAACAAAACAAAGTGCAATGCAGTGTGTGTGTGCGCGTGTGTGTGCGTGTGCCTGTGTGAGCGCGCGTGCGTGTATGCATGCGTGTGTGTGTGTGTGTGTGTGTGTGTGGACTATATATTGTAATAAACCTAGAATATGTTGCGATAGGAGTAGGCCTAGGCTATTGTAAACACAGACGGACCACCAGAATACAAAACAAGATATTTTATTTATTATTCAATAAATGTAATTCATGCAGCCATCATACATCGGGTCAGGTTCACGAAGTCCTCAACCCACCATTCACATTCACCTGGGCGAACCACTACACAGCACACAATAGGCTAAATAAACACCTCAATAAATACACCTGGCACACAGTAGGCTAATAGATAGGCAAAAGCACACATAGGACACATCACCCCCGTAGGGCACTTCGCTCAAGAAGCAATGCTAAAGTAGACCACAACACTCCAAAAAGACGCCAGGCTAACGTTACTACGCGAGATTCAGACAACCCTGCCCACCCGATAATAAAATGACATGCCAAAGTTTAAAGCATACACACACACACACACACACACACACACACACACACACACACAAGGAAGGATTAAAACTTAACTTTCCCCAGGCACAAGACCCTCCCCTGGGGTCTAGGCTTAGGCGCTGGTTGGCCGGAGGGGAAACAGCACAATGCCAGTCCAGCGCTCGTGAGGCCACCGGAGAATGACGCCACCGGAGAACCCCTAGCTGGGAAGTTACAGTACACCGCCTAGCAAGCACTCCTATGCCCGGTCTTATCTACAGGTTTACCCCCTAAGCTATCTTCGCCGCCGGCAGCCCTAAACAGCGTGCGAACGGCACCCACCCCAACCGTGAGTGCGGCTTCGGCGTAGGCTAGATAACAACACTTCCCAGAACACTCACCAGTTCTCCCGAGGCTCTTTTATGACTTCTTTCTTCCTTAGCAAACCATCAAATGAACGCCACTCCAACTCATTGATAATCAGACCTCAGGTGTGACCAATTAACACAGCGACCCATGCATTCCACAGATCCCTCCCCTACCGGAAACCAAACATAACATTACATACACACAAAGTCCTTCATTACACTTCCCCCCCCCATAGAGCAGACTCGTCCCGAGTCGAAATCACATTTCATAGTCCTGGAACCAAGCTGGTGCCCTTCTTGATCTTCCTTGACGTGAGTCCGGTAGCGATGACGTACCATGCAGCGTCTCCCCTTCCTCTGTCAACTGGGCAGAGGTAGGGGTGAGAATGGCCCCCATGGATGCCGGCCCTTGACCACCAGAGTCCTGCCTCGCTGAGACCAACTGGTCTCCTGGCCCTTGGGCTTCCACTGACGCAGTACAGCTCTCAAACGCCCTGCTCGTTTCCGCTGCTGACGTCACGGGGGGCACAGTGTTTCTGGCTCCCGGCTCTGCTGCCTCACCCTCCAGACCCGCTGTAGCAGTTGGCGTCTGCAGTCGGGTCACATCAGGTGGGACGCCCGCAGTTGTTGTTGCCTCTGCACCCCTTTGGTTGGTAACCTCTGTTACAGGAGAAAGACAAGGTTTAAGACGGTTGAAGTGTACCACCATTTCTGACCCCCCTTCCAATGGCATTAGTCTATACAAAACTTCTGTTAACCTCTCTTTGACTTTAAATGGACCCTTAAATCTTCGCTGTAGTTTTGGACAGAGCCCCCTTTTCTTAGCCTTCTCCTGGACCCATACCAATTCCCCCTCAGAATAGTATTGGAAGTGGGCTCTAAAGTCATATAGTTCCTTCTGCTTCCCAGATGCTCTTACTTGATGCCCTTTCACAGCATCTACCACAGTAGACAATGTTTCCAATAATCTCTCCACATATTCTGAAGCAGAGGAAAACTTCTCCCCACCCCCCAGGTTAAGCATAACATCCACAGGAAGGACTATCTCTTGCCCAAAAACAACTTTAAAGGGTGTGAACCCAGTACTGGAGTGAACACTGCTCCTGTACGCCATCATCACATAAGGCAACAGAGTGTCCCAATTGGTTTGGTTCTCATCTACAAAGAGTGACAGCATAGATACTAGCGTCCTGTTGAATCTCTCCACCATCCCGTCCGATTCGGGATGGTATGCGGAAGTCCGGGTCTTATAAATATTCAACAATTGGCACAACTCTTTAAATAGCTTGGATTCAAAATTACGGCCCTGATCCGTATGGATTACCCGGGGTGCCCCCAGACGGCACACCCACTGTTCCACTAGCAGCCTGGCCACTGTTTCTGCTTCCTGATTAGGAAGGGGGAAGGCCTCAGTCCATTTGGAAAAATAATCCCCAATCACTACAATGTATCTGTTTTCCCTGGGGGTTTCAGTTAGAGGACCTAGAATGTCCAACGCCACACGCTCAAGGGGTCTTGATGCCACCACGGACTGAAGTGGGGCCCGCCATTGTTTCCCTGCAGCTTTGCGGGACCCACAATCCAAGCATTCCCGACACCATTGCTTCACATCCCCAAACCAGCCCACCCAATAAAAACGATCCTTTACCTTTGCCTGCAATTTCTGTATTCCCAAGTGACCCCCAGTTGTGTCATTATGCAATTGGCCCAAGATCTTTGACACCATGACAGTGGGAATTAACACCTGAACCTGGTTTGCAGCATCTGAGTTTGGTGGGGGAACTCTCACCAGTCGGGAGCCCTGCAATTTTATCTGAGACCATACAGGTGCATACTTCTTCAAATCATCAGGTGGCTGTAAACAAATACCCCCCTCTGCTTTTAAAGAAATTATTCTACTCAGCTCCACATCCTCACGTTGAGCACAGGCCAGCTCATCCCCTTCCCACCCTGATGTAACCTTGGGAGAGACATTTTGAACTGCAGCTATAACAGGCACCCCTTGTGTTGGTGGGGCAGGCTCCAAAGTTTCAGGAGCCGGTAGATAAGCAGGCAGCCTAGAAAGCGCATCTGCATTAGCATGGCCTCGTCCTGGGCGATGGACAATTCTGTATTGGAAACTAGCCAACTGCTCCACCCACCTGGCTAATTGACCCTCTAACCCTTGAAAATTATGTAGCCATCGCAGGGAGTTATGATCTGTCCGTAGAACAAACTCCTTGCCCAACAAATAATGTTTAAAATGCCTGATGAAAGTCACCATACTGAGCAGCTCCTTTTTTGTAGTTGCATATTTTCTTTCTTGCTTTGTTAGTGCTCGGCTAGCATAAGCTATCACATGCTCACATCCATCGTCTTCTTGTGACAACACAGCCCCAATTCCCGCATCACTAGCATCAGTATCTAGAATGAATGTTTTGGAAGGATCTGGGTAACCAAGAACCGGGGCCGACATTAAACTCAATTTAAGTTGTTCAAAGGCTGATTGGCATGCCTCAGTCCACTTAAAGCGTCTGCCCTTTTCCGTGAGCTGGTGTAGAGGGCGAGCAATCTCTGCAAACCCCTTCACAAATCTCCGATAATATGAGGCCAGACCCACAAAACTCCTCACCTCGGTCTGTGTTTTTGGCACTGGCCACTGACGCACAGCCTCAACTTTTGCAGGGTCTGCTTTCACACCTTTTGCTGAAATTATATGTCCCAAATACTGCACCTGAGTAGCAAACAGATTACACTTAGCCGGTTTGACTTTTAGGTTAGCCTGGCGCAGTTTCGTCAAAACTTCATCCAGACGGCCTAAATGTTCCTGAAATGTTCTACCAAAAATGATGATGTCATCCAAGTACACTAAGCAGGTAGTCCACTGGAGATCGGCCAACACCAGATCCATCAAACGCTGAAATGTACTCGGGCTATTACAAAGGCCAAAGCTGAGGACATTAAATTCAAACAAACCCTGCCGGGTGATAAATGCTGTCTTATGCTTGTCCCTAGGATCCAACTCCACTTGCCAGTAGCCACTGGCTAAATCAAGAGTAGAAAACCAACAAGCTTTATTAAGACTATCAAGGGCGTCGTCAATCCTTGGCAAGGGATATGCGTCTTTCCGAGTAAGATCATTCAATTTACGATAATCCACACAAAATCGTAAGCCACCATCACGCTTGCGTACAAGCACCACTGGTGCTGCCCACGGACTATGAGAGGGCTGGATTACATTATTGGCCAACATTTGCTTTAAATGATCTGACACCTCCTGTTGTAAATGGAGGGGAATACGACGGGGCGGCAATTTCACTGGCTTTGCGTCACCTGTATCAATTTGGTGCAGGGTCAGGTGAGTTCTCCCCAAATCCCCTTCCCCTTCACTAAACACAGACATATTCTTTTGTAACAAGTCACGAATATCTGTCAATTCGGATGGAGTGAAATTCTTCCCTTGTAACCCAAAATGTGCAACAAGCTTGTCAACAGACCAGGGTTCCCTTGGGCCACAATCATCCTCCCCAGTCCCTAAATGTTCAGCCTTACAGCCCACTTCAATGTCGGTATGTAAAGTTCCCAGCTTCATACCCTTTTTTAAGGTTAACGGATCCTTAGTAACATTAATCACTCTTATTGGCAGTCTACCCCGTTCCACCCTACTGACCACTCGAGCTATCATTACATCGCATTGCGTTGATAATGTGACTGATGGTTCCAACATACCCTCACAGCTGTGCCCCAATAAATTATCCACCTTGCCCGCAATGATCGCCTCACTACGTGGGGGGACTACAGTGTCTTCCAGGACGATCACTGTCTGGGGTTTATCCATGTCTGTTGGGACAATCAGAGGAAACAGTTTACCCATTACTCTGCACTCCCTTTTACCAAAGTCAATTACTACACCATATTTACTCAGAAAGTCAAAACCCAAGAGAATGTCTGAAGAAGGCACATCAGCTACTAAAAACTCAGTAACAAGGGCCAATGAATCAAACTGGCAGACCGTTTGCCATTTACCCAAAATTCCCATTAACCCTCCATTAGCAGCAGAAACATCACCATGATATCCAGACAGATCGGCTCCCCCCTTAGTGATTTCAAGCCACATAGTTTTTGGAATTACTGATAATGTAGCCCCACTATCTACTAATAGGAGAGAGTCTGACGCACCTATTTTAGCTTCGATGTACCCCGAGCCACCCTGGTTGTTTGCAGAGGCCGCATATGTACCAACTCGTTTGGGGGCAGGCAGTGGGCCTACGGTGCCTGCCCCCTGTAGTTTCCCTGCAGATATGGACAGTCACGTTTAATGTGCCGGGTACACCCACACTCCCAACAACCACCCCCAGCCCCTCCGGTTCGAGTTGAGGGCCGCTGTGAAAAGCTAGCATCTCGTCCCGGTTCCCCCACAAACTGACTAGGAGAATTTTTCATAGACTGTTGAAGAGTGCTCACTGTTGTACGCAGGGACTTTACTTCCTGTCGTAATTCCTCAACTATTCACACTCAACTATTCACTGCCATTTGTTCGTCATTTTTAGGTTTATGTTCCACCACTCCCCTTACTTTCGCATCAGTGATCATATGAGTTTGCTCAAGATTTTTAAGTAGTTCTATTTCAGAAGCCAAATCAATCGCATCATCAAGTGTCTTTGGTTTTGCTCTACGCAGGCTAACACGAAAATCACCAGCTGCAAAATGTGTCAGGAATTGATCTCTAGCTAACATGTCTCGTGTACCATTATCAGCAGAGGGGTAGGCTTTAGTAGCAAGACGCCTTAGGGCGTTTCCAAATTCCCTGGCAGTCTCATTATGCATACGGCGGCGTTCAGTGAAAGTAGCCCGACTCCAATCGCTACTATCGCAAGGGTCAAAGCACCTAGCCATGGCCGCTTTCAACAATACATACTCTTTTTTTGCATCAGCCGACAAACCACTATAAACATCTCTAGCACGCCCAGAAAGTAAAAGTGACATGAATTTGAGTTTTAGGGGTTCATCCCAATTATTTACATCTGCAGCCAGATCAAATTGCTCTGACCAATCCGACCAATCACGGCCTACACCAGTAAACGTCTCAGGCATAAACACTGGCCTTGCTGTGGCTACAGATTGTCTTGCACTCGCTGCGGCTTCAGGTGGTCCTCTATTAACATTATCAGGCCTGCCATTCTCCTCGGTCTCCGACATTTTTGCAACAATATCTAGGTTTTATATGGGTTCACAACAAAAAAAAACTACGTACGCCCCGCCGCTGCCACCAGTGTAATAAACCTAGAATATGTTGCGATAGGAGTAGGCCTAGGCTATTGTAAACACAGACGGACCACCAGAATACAAAACAAGATATTTTATTTATTATTCAATAAATGTAATTCATGCAGCCATCATACATCGGGTCAGGTTCACGAAGTCCTCAACCCACCATTCACATTCACCTGGGCGAACCACTACACAGCACACAATAGGCTAAATAAACACCTCAATAAATACACCTGGCACACAGTAGGCTAATAGATAGGCAAAAGCACACATAGGACACATCACCCCCGTAGGGCACTTCGCTCAAGAAGCAATGCTAAAGTAGACCACAACACTCCAAAAAGACGCCAGGCTAACGTTACTACGCGAGATTCAGACAACCCTGCCCACCCGATAATAAAATGACATGCCAAAGTTTAAAGCATACACACACACACACACACACACACACACACACACACACACACACAAGGAAGGATTAAAACTTAACTTTCCCCAGGCACAAGACCCTCCCCTGGGGTCTAGGCTTAGGCGCTGGTTGGCCGGAGGGGAAACAGCACAATGCCAGTCCAGCGCTCGTGAGGCCACCGGAGAATGACGCCACCGGAGAACCCCTAGCTGGGAAGTTACAGTACACCGCCTAGCAAGCACTCCTATGCCCGGTCTTATCTACAGGTTTACCCCCTAAGCTATCTTCGCCGCCGGCAGCCCTAAACAGCGTGCGAACGGCACCCACCCCAACCGTGAGTGCGGCTTCGGCGTAGGCTAGATAACAACACTTCCCAGAACACTCACCAGTTCTCCCGAGGCTCTTTTATGACTTCTTTCTTCCTTAGCAAACCATCAAATGAACGCCACTCCAACTCATTGATAATCAGACCTCAGGTGTGACCAATTAACACAGCGACCCATGCATTCCACAGATCCCTCCCCTACCGGAAACCAAACATAACATTACATACACACAAAGTCCTTCATTACATATGCATACAGTATGTGTTTGTTATCTATGACCTGTCTTCGTGATTACATTTCTGGTTTTCCTTTAGCCAATGTTTTACTTTTGTGTTAAATATTTTAAACTCATTTTGTGTTTTAAGGTCAGTTGGTAAGTCGTTCCACAGTTGAGTTCCAATTACTGAGAAACTTGATTGGCCAAAACTGGTTTTGCGCCTCTCTGTCATGCAGTTGCCGTTCACTGCTCCCCTAGTGGCCACCCTTCTTGTGCTTGTTTTTGTTACAAATGGACAAAGTATAGCAGGAGCAAGATTATTTGCACATTTAAAAATTAGTTTAAGAAAAGAAAACTTAATAAAATTTTCAAAACTCATGAGGTTATATTTCTTTACTATGAGGCAGTGATGCCACATTATTGGTTTCTGGTCCAGTATCTTTAACGCCTGTTTGTATAGTGATATGATAGGTTTGATGTTTGTGACTTTGCAAACCTATATATGTCAAACTTGTCCCTCCTGCATCTATGGTCATCTCAGACAACAATGCAGTGCACTGGAAGTTTGAGACTATTTCATTCCTGTTTAATAAACATTGCTCAAAATAGCCTGGTATTAATATAATTCAATTAATTACTAACCCAGAGCAAACAATTTCCAGAAATATTAAAAGATACTTCTAACCTAATAACATGCTGCATAACTAGGCATCTCCAAAAAATATGCCAACCTATATTTTCTTGATATTAAAGCTGGTGTAGGCTATGACAAATAAATTATTGAAAATCCAGTTGATTTTATGTCCAATGATAAGGGGAGGGGGCAAATTCTTGATATAGCCTGGCCCTATGCCATATAGACTACAGTAAGCCTATTTGAATGTATTTTAAATATCATGCAGTAATTGATTAAATTACTTTCCCAAGTAATTAATCACTTTCGCCATGGAGTAACGGAGTTACTAATTGAGAAGTAACGAGTAATTGTAATTAATTACATTTTGAAAGTAACGTGCCCAACACTGGTTATCAATATGGAGGAACTTTTTCAAGTAGGCCTAGCCTAGCATATAAATAATACAGGTGGTTTGTCTCTAAATCACATAGGCTAGGCTGCACACACACTTCTCAAAACTTAACAGCCCTACATCAGTTCGTTCACCAGGATTGTGTTTTGTGCTAACAATAGCCTAAATCAATCACTGACAAAAACACTGTTTCTGTAGAGTTTATTATTATTATTATTATTATTATTATTATTATGATTATTATTATTACTATTTTAGAGTTTTCGGAACTTGTCATCTCAATATTAATCATTTATCACCTTGCTTTCCCGATCCCTCTGCCATCTTTATGCCATAAGCCGCACACATAGAACACGCTGCATTATGCCGTAAACCGTTTAAGTTTGCGCATGCGCGACTCCCATCGGCACTCGACTCAAATCGGGTAGCGACAACGTCTTTAGACGTCAACTGAAATACTACCGTTCACTGCCAATGACGTCTTTAGACGTCAACTGCGTTTTTTAATGGGGCGGGCAGCAGAAAGACCTAGGGAACCTTGTCTGTAAAGACTTATGCCTGGTTTCGTGGTGGTGGGTCACATATATTTACCTTGTTACAACAATGTCTATTTTATTACCAAAAGCCCCCTGTTACTGTTGTTTTTGTGGTCTTATCAAAGGAAGACATTTTCCCGTTGTTTGATGTGCTAATAGACCGAAAAATACGCGCATCCAAGACACTATTGTTGTCAAACTAAACGCTAATTTTCTCCCTTTTTTGGTCAAAAACGGGAGTTTTTGGAGAAAGTAGCTTATGTTCGCCTGCTGATTTCTAAGCAATGGAAAGGGGTAGAAACAAACTTTTTTTCTGGTGAAAGAAGAGAGTCTGCTCTTTCTTGTGGTAGTTTGTTTGTTTGTCGCTGTTTATGTAGTCATAACACATAATATTCTGTGGCTCTTTAAAAATCAGTCAAAATTCTCCAAAACCTCTGGCAATATTGAGCTCTCTATTCTGAAAACGGCCAATGAGTTAAGGACATCGCAACTGTTTGGTAGAGCATATTTTCACAAAATTATGAAATACTGAAAACATATGTATTTTTGCATGAAAAGTTATTTTTTTATGTTTTATTTATTATTTTTTTATTTTATTTTTTTATGTTTTTAAAAATATTAAACAGGAAAAATCACCTATATTTGGAAAATATGGAAACATTTATTATAAGTATAATGGCTGAATTTACGAAATTCCGTATTTTGAAATCATACAAACTAAAATGGCATGGCTTTAAAATATATAGAGCTTTTGAGCAAGTTTTTTTGTATTTAATATGTAGTATCCAAGTAGTATAGATGATTCCATGTGATTTAATTAAGGATAGTTTGGTTTTTATCAAAATATGTTGAGTTAAAAGATCACAGATGGTTCTTCCTTGTCCCAATACACACATTGTCAGAAAATTTCATCCCAATCCGTGCAGTACTTTTCAAGTTATGTTGTACACACACACATACACACACGCCAGCAAAAACATAACCTCCTTTGCGGAGGAAATTAGACACAGGAACACACGCATACACACATACAAGGTCACATGGTTTTATGACTCTAGAAACACCTCAAGTAAAATCTGAGGTTGGTAAATTGGCTTTTCTTTTTTTGGCACCAAATAAATGGAATCAGCTACAAGAAGCGTTAACAAAACCAGCTTGTGTGTGCAGACAAATTAAAGGCTTTAACTGTTGATTTGAACATAAGTGTTCTTGTTTTAAATAGATTTTTTTTTCTAAGTATTTTTTCCCTGCTTTGTCTACATTTAGTTCTTTCCCTTTATGAACTATTATCATTATTATTATTATTATTATTATTATTATTATTATTATATGCTTTGATTTTATTTTTGATGGTATCAATGCTATAAAAGCTTGATGCTCAGCCTGAATAAACAATGGATGATGGTGAACTGAAGATCGATAACATTCCATCTTACCTCTAATGATGGGATCATCATCATGTGTAATGAGTTCAAATTTATTATAGTGCTTATTAAGTGTGATTCTTGCCATTCAATGAGCAGCTCAAGTATTGTATTTAGTATTTGAAGCCTCCTTTGGTTTTAAAGTGTACTGCAGGTATGTTTTGTACCTCATCTGTAAAACTGCATTTTTTCTGATAAGCACTCCGCATTATATTTTAATTTCTTTATGGTAAGACATGATTTAAGTTTGTAAACATGACATTTTACATCTAATGTTATTTTACATGCATTGTGAAGATTCTAGTGAAATTAGCATGACAGATGGAAAGTTTATTAATGATTTTGATTTTACCGCGAGTTCTGTTACAATTTTATTCACATTTACTCTATATCAAAATGTAACCATGTGTAGCCTGCATCATTGATTCTCAGTTTTTCTTACAAACGTGCATTACCTCCAGACATCAGGTGAAATAAGCTTTTTTAACATGCTTAAGATTCTTCACTATCTACATGTATCAGTCCATTTGTCAAACCAGCTTACTGTCGGCTGTGTCAATGGGACAAAGTATGGGGTCAGCTCTATGTTCCCACAACTCTATGTTCCCACAGCCCTATATTCCCACATTTGTTAGGAATTTTTATTTTTCACAGAATTTTTGGAAATTAAGCCCTTCCCACATCCCATGCTCTCACATTACAAATATATATATATATTTTAAATTAGACCCTATTTTCCCATAGTAATATGTTCCAATAAGGGCATGTTCACACCAACGCAGGTAATATTTATCCGGTTAGCCCTTCCGTTCACATTAGACTGGAGGATTCTGAAACGGAAAACGATGATTGCTGAGGTCGATGTCAAAAATGATCGCTAATGTGGATGAATATAAAATTGTTGTGGAATGTGGATCCAAAATGTTCTGAAAACGAGAGTGGATGAAGATCGTTTTCATAGCGAATATAAATCTAGGCAGCACAGCATAAAATAACTTTACCCTTACCCTAAACCTAACCTAAGGTAGCCTAGAACTCTAAACGTACCCTAGCTGTAGCAAATATGATATAGTCTGGCGTGTCAGGCTACCTGTAAGGCACCATTGAGGGCAAATACCAAAGATCGAATCTTGCTTGAACTTACATAGGGGGTTTACCAGGCAGGGGTAGAAATGTGGGACTAGTAACTGACTTTGAAGAAGGAAAGAAAAAAAACTGGAGAATGTGAGAATATAGGGCTGTGGGAATATAAGGCTGTGGGAACATAGAGTTGTGGGAACATAGAGCTGTGGGAACATAGACACTCTCCCGTTTTAGTAGACTAGGCTATATTGGGTCATAAAGGTGTTCCAGTATTGTGGTCACGATTTACGTCCGCTTGCATTTTGCCTGGGCCCAACAAACGACAAGGAGTTAACATTTTATTTTTATATTTTAGTGGGATATAGGAAATATACTTTAAGAGTAAAGCGTTCATTCCAACGTTAAGTCATTATTCTTCTAGCAGGGGATGCCACATATTTTCAAACGGTGAAAAAATATTTTTTTAAAAAGAGACGCAAATCTTTCTCAAATCTGTTAATCACCACTTAGCACTAATAGCGGCCGGTTTGCTTTATGCCTCGGGCATTGAAATGAATAGGGCAGGGAAACGTTGTCCTTACACTTAAAAAAGGCCAAAATCGTAATGACAGCACACTTCAATAGATTAATTTTCGTGATCACACCACGTTAATTCGTTGCGCAAAGATGCGCCATGGGCTACTTTTGATTATTGGATCAGAAAGTGTGCTCCCACCACGAAGGCTCGATCTTTTTAGACTACCAAAATTAACCCAAACAAACGACAATGAATTAACCTTTTATTGGACTGTAATATCAAATAATCCTAACGGGAATATTAAGACAGTCATTATTTTCCAAAGTGTTCAGAAACGCCTAGGGCCCTATCTTGCAGGCGGCGCACCATGCCTTCGCGACTCGCGCAAGCTGTCATTGCTATTTTGTGCGAGCGCATGGTTCGTTTTTCTGTCAAGTAATTCACGTTGTCTAACTAGCAAGTGACTTTGCGTCCTCGGAGGTGTGTCGAAGGTGTGGCTAGGCGCGAAGCACAAAAGATGCTATTATGCAGACGCAGAAAGGGATCCGCCAGTGACTGGAAAAACCTGGTCATTCGTCAGTCACGCATTCCTGAAATGCTATTTTATGGACGCACAACGCAATAGGTAATGCAGTCCTTGTTCCAGCATAACAATGAAGGCCACAACAATAATTATTACAATCGGAAAATCATTATGATGCTCAGGAAGATGTGGTTAACCACAATTTATTAGCCTGTAACAGAAAACGAGTGAGGATATAAGAAGGGGGGACGTTAAATGGAGAATCAAGTTTACTTTCGCTTTCGAATGAATATTCCGAGATATCTATCGGGACTAAATCAGCTTCCTTCGTGTCTTGTGCAGCCTGTAGACATCAATTTAATATTACCATACCCATTACGGCTCTAACTATGACTAGATCCGACGTGTGAGCTTGCTCGGTATTCAATATTTTAATTTCTTCCCAAGGAGGAGATCAGCTGGTGTGATAGCAATTCACCAGGCGCTTTGCGCTGTTCGTTCTTAAAGGCAATGAGAGATTGATCTGTCATTGGTTATGCCTGTGTTACACCCATAACACACCCATGATTAATTAGGCATCCTAAGTCCAACCTTTTTGGACTTTGCGCCGGCGCGAAGTTCATTTTCTGCGCTGTGAAAATAGCAAAAAGCCGCCGACACGCCCCCAAAACCATATGCGCCATCTGCCAAACAACAGTTGACTTTGCGTCGTCAAAATAGGGCCCCTAGTGACAGATCTCAAAGCGCCTACTAAAAATGTGCTGTGGGCACGATTCTGCTGTTAGATTTTAAACTGAGCTTATTCCCCAAAAAAACGACAAAGAAACCTTTTACCGTTAAAAGTTTAGCGGTATGTAGCCTAAGCGAAGTCTAGTGGGCTTTACAGAAAGAATATGCTTTCATTCATAAAACGGCGTAGGCTAGGCCTACTTTTGATAGGCTATTCTTGGAACCGTGGTAAAGTTGGTTTGACATTGGACGTTGGATTATTGGATCATAAAATCTGATCCCAGCACGAAAACTCGACCAAAAACTTCTGTTAAAGGAGAAATCCGGGCAAAAATGACCCAAAACTCTATTTTCTGTGGTCAAGGCGAGCTGCCAGTGAAAAAAAACCCGACAAAAATTGATCTTGCCTACCCCAAGTTATGCTCCTGTCCGATTTTGCATCCCAGCGGCTGTAACGGGGCAAGTTGGAAACACGCCTATTTTGCCTCTTAAAATGTTCGAAATTCAATTTCAAGTGCATGGCCATGTTAACATAGCACTTCGAAGCGAACACAGTTGATATGAGCGTAGTAGGTGACCTAGAAATGCTAAAAAGTTGAGCTAATTCACTCAGTCTACATACCTCTGTTGAGTTCCTGATTCCAGCGAAGCCCACAAAAGTCGACCGTCGAGCTCGATACAATCCAATATTCCAAAACGTGATTTTCCACCAAAAAAACGATTGTCGTGAATTAATGTGATCATGTTCATACAGTAATGACCATGTAGCTACATAGCTTAGCCGTAACATGAGCAAAACATTGCAAACACAACTTCTTGCAGCTGGAGTTCTCGCGCATGCTCATGGGTAGCCTACGCTATTGGCTGAGCCAGGTGGTAGTTTCGGCAAGACCAGAGAGAGTGATCGAACAGGTGACACACAACTAGCTTGGAGTTGGACCTTGAGGAATATCGGAGAAGATGGTTCGAGTTTGTGCCTTTCCAAATTGCGACAACAAAATGAAGAGGTATCTGTGCTTGAGTTTTCATCGTCTGCCTCTACGCAACAGAGAGACTTTGCAGTGATGGCTGGTTGCACTGCAACTTGATGTGCAAACACCCTTGCACACATTACGGGAGAGAGACTACCGTGTCTGCAGTGATCATTTTGATGATGAAGACTTCACCAAAAAGAGTGATAAGCACCGGTATCTGAAGGCAAATGCCATTCCGAAACAAAAAAGGACAGCTATGGACAGTTTGGAGGTAATATCATTTCTTTTTCACGTTATTATCTTCGAGGCAAGATTCGAATAGCCTCTTACATGTAACCCTATGCTTATGGAGCTTTTTCAATTATTATCATATCAATTATTTGTTTCCATTTCATCGATTGAATTTCTTATGTGTACGGTCTGCTTTGATATTGAAGATATTGTTTAGAAGAGAATACTCGATGTTCAACCCTGTTGTAGTACAGATAGTGATAGGCTATGCTAGATGTGAGGTGTTGGGGGAGGGGAGTCTTATTGCTAACAGTGCAGGCGAAGTGCACATACTACCATAGCTGTTGCATCGAAAATGGACTGTCGATGTCACTGCTTGGGCCTTTTTAGTCTGGTTACAGTTATTTCTTCTTTATACTCTAGGGGACATCATCCAGTGGGATAGACAACGAATTAGCTGCAGTGCCACAGTCAACTCCAAAGAAGACTCACTCAACTCACTCACTCAAGTCTGGCCAGCCCTATAGTTTCAACATCTTACTATCAAGTCCACAGACAACCCAACAATATCCTAAAAGGGCTTCATTATCTGGCACATATCTTGCTCGACCTGCTTTATGGCAACAATTAGTGAGTTCTTTCAATTATGTATGCTTTTTGAAACTGTATTTTAAAAAATCAGACACTATTGTAGAATACTGTTGTTATTACAAGTGAAATATCTTTTCTGAATTGAAGGACCGGGCTGCCACTGCATCTACTTCCGGTACCTCATCATCATACAATGTCCCTCACACAGCCAGTGGACAAGTGAGTATACTTTTTCAGTAGAGGCCTACTCTCTTTCTGACACTGTTGTTATTATGTAGTCAAGCCTTGAAAACCTCATCATGTTTGAAATGTGGATGGACTTTTCAAGCATCACTTTTATTGTTATTATTGTAGGAGCTGTCTGCATCTGCATCTAGTCCATCTGTGACTATGTGACTATCCCCTGCGGTGTTAGTGAGGATGTGTCAAAAGTAAGTAGAATGTATTACCTTACATGCTTTTGCACAACTGTTAGCTTGATATGTAATAAATCCTAATGTTGTATGATGGAAAAGTCAGAATCAGCCTTGGGGTGTAGGCCTAGATGTTCTCCTATGACCTGCAATTTTTTTCAATTTTTAGGAACAGTGTAGTGCTGGGTCTTCTACGTCTTTGACTGATCCCCATATAACCGGTGCGGATGTTTCACAAGTGAGTACAACATCTCAGTTCTAAGGTGTTTGTATTGACAATACATTTTACTGTATAAATATCATCCATGTTTAAATGACCTCAAAATCTATGTGAATTATCCAATAGGGAGGCACAGAACATTCTGAGATGTTGGAGATGAGCACAAGCTTTGGGGAGATGGCGTTATTGGATCCGTTGGACAGCAGTTTTGCACCGTCAAGTGACTCCCCGCGATCTAGCCAAGAGTCTGCATCTGGTTCTCTCTCAGCTAATGGAAATGGAAAGGGGTGGTCTGAAAAAAATGGCTTGTCAACGAGTCAAAACTACTAGACCTATTTTCTCTCTGCAGAACATGTGGCTCTCCAGTTGAGGACAAAAGAATCATCACTCATTCCAGCCAAATCAGAATTCAGTGGAACTGCATAAATAATCACTCCGGAATATGGTCTTCATGTCCTGACGTCAGAGGAATTGCTGAAAACAATCTACTTATCAGTGCAGCCACCGTCTTCACCGGCACCACACACACCACCATAAAGGACTGGGCAGAACTTCTACACATACCAATTCCAATGAAGACCCAGTTTTTTGCTGTTCAATCCACCTACCTCATACCAGTTATTCAAAATGCATACCAAACACAGCATGAGCGAATAATGGACCGCCTCATCCAGCTTTCCAACTCTGGACAAAAAGTTGAACTCTGTGGTGATGCAAGGTGTGACAGCCCAGGTAAGCATCATGCTCCAAATTCTAAACATAAAATGAGTTGTGCAGTTCAGTACTTAGTTTTCACAAAACACCTAATCATGACCACTTTGTAATGTTGTTACGTCAAAAGGTTTCAGTGCCAAATACTGTACATACTCTTTTGAGGACGACGCTGCTTGAGAGAGGAGTGCAAATTGGAGTGATGACCACAGACAGATCACCATCCATCCAAAAACTCATGAGAGACAACTACCAGAGCATACGGCATGAACTTGACCCTTGGCATGTCCGTAAGAGTAAGTGTTTTATCAGGAAAAGAAACTGCTGCAGTTTCAAAACCACTATGATTGGGTCTTCTCTGTTCACTTGATATGTAGCTAACTCCCTGCCCTGTACATCCTTGATTGATGTTTTCTCTAGGTCTGAAGAAGAAACTTGTGACCCTATCCAACAAGAAGGAGAACGAAGACCTACGGCCTTGGATCAGGGCAATAACCAACCATCTGTACTGGTCATGTTGGACAAGTAAAGGTGACAAAGAGGTAACAATAAAGAGATGTGTCCGATATTCACTTAGCACCTACCCCACATCTCTATCTGTGTAATGACATTGAAATAACACATCCACAAGCTGTTGTCCCCACTTCATACAGTATTTCCTTTTTTGTGTCTTTTTTGCCTAGGACTGTGTAAAAAGATGGACTGCCCTTCTCCATCATATATGTGGTGTACATAGATGGGAAGAGAATGACGTTCAGCGCACCTGTGGTCACCCAGTACTGACAGAAGAAAATCAAAGGCGGAAGAAGTGGCTGAAGCCAGATTCATCCGCTTTCCTGTCACTGAAGGGTGTGGTGACGGACAGCAATCTCCTCAGAGATTTGAGACAGATGGCACTCTTCAAACACACTGGTAAGTGTTTAAATGTAATTTGTGTCTAGACATGACAAAATGTACATTGCTGCGAAGGTTGGTAGCTTTATCATCAGAGCTAATCTCTAGTAGCAATCACACTGGACCATTTCAAAGAAACACAAAAACCTCCTAGACACTACATAACTATCACAAACAGTATTTATATTGTTTCTAAGAGGACATGGTATAAAATATGTATGTTTGTGTGTGTTTCCTTTTACACAGGATCTCTGGAAGGCTTCCATGCAGTTATGCTAAAGTATGCAGAAAAACGACTGCACTTTGGTTATGACAGCATGAGGGCTCGCACACAACTTGCTGTAATGGATCACAACAGTAACCTTGGCAGACCACAGGCCACAACACAACAAGGTATGATACAAAACAATGTTCTGCTTAGGATTATGACTGTTTGGTATGATAGAGTATTTTATATGCTTGTATTTATTTGCTAAATATTTCTTTCAAAAGAAGACTATGTTCATTGCATACTACATTGTAAGTTATTCTATGTTATTGATGCTGAACTAAACAGTTGTTTATTTTTATCAGGACAACCACAGCACAAAGCAGTTTACTCCCGGCAGTCCAAGCAATGGGTTGCCAAGCCCATGTATGAAAGCTCAACTCAGGTTTTCCGCAATGACCTGATGGAAGATGTCTTGAGGAGGAGAGAAGACAGGACCATAGTCTTCTCAGAGACCATACCCCGTTGGCAACCAAGAAGGCAAAGACTGCTTCGCAACATAGCTCCAGTTCCACGACCGGATATGAGTGAACTAGTTGGTCAAGCCAGGTCTCGTTACATGAGCATGGTCTAGGCGTCTCGAACCAATTCATCTTCCTGCACTTTGGATTTTGTGGCACCATCAAACCACAAATAGCACTGTACATAGTTTGTATTGATTTATTTGACATTTTCATGTTGTAATTTCCTTGTTTTGGCTCAAGTAAAGACACAAAAGCACAAATGGAGTGTTGACTTTTATATTATAAAACCACCATAAGACAAATATTATATTTTCATTATAGAACTGCCTGGGTGATTTATTCCTATTATTTACTTATTCAACTTCAGTTGTGTAATTTACATATTACTACTTTTTCCTTACAGATAACTGAACTATATACATTCCTAGAAATGGCTATACAATTTTTGCAAGACAGAAATAATAACAAATAAGGCAAGAGCTAAATTATTATTATTACTAGAAAATGTCCTCTGCCTCCTTGAATCCCGTGTAACTTCCAGTGATTCGGATGAACTATCCATTTCAACAAATAATGTCCAGAAAAAAATATCCTTGTTGCTTCCTCTGCTTCTATCAACTCAGCTGTGTTGCCGGAACTTTCCACTGGCTATTGCACGTTACCCATGAGCATGCGCAGAGCTGCAACAAGTGCTTGCAATGTTTTGCTCATATTACGGCTAAGCTATGTAGCTACATGGTCATTACTATATGAACATGATCACATTAATTCATGAGAATCGTTTTTTTGGTGGAAAATCACGTTTTGGAATATTGGATTGTATCGAGCTCGACGGTCGACTTTTGTGGGCTTCGCTGGAATCAGGAACTCAACAGAGGTATGTAGACTGAGTGAATTAGCTCAACTTTTTAGCATTTCTAGGTCACCTACTACGCTCATATCAACTGTGTTCGCTTCGAAGTGCTATGTTAACATGGCCATGCACTTGAAATTGAATTTCGAACATTTTAAGAGGCAAAATAGGCGTGTTTCCAACTTGCCCCGTTACAGCCGCTGGGATGCAAAATCGGACAGGAGCATAACTTGGGGTAGGCAAGATCAATTTTTGTCGGGTTTTTTTTCACTGGCAGCTCGCCTTGACCACAGAAAATAGAGTTTTGGGTCATTTTTGCCCGGATTTCTCCTTTAATACGATCTTAAAGTCAATAATAAAATAAACATTTTATCGATGGGCTAAACTTTTAGAGGGAAATATGTAGGCCAGTAGCCTATATTTTAAGAATAAATGCATTCATTCATAAAAGCGTGGCGTCTGGGTCATCATGACAAATTGTGGTCCCACAACGATTTGGGGATGCTCGATCTTAAAACTGATAGCCTACGCTTATTACAAACAAACGACAATATAAGGAATGTATTATTATAGGCTACTTTTAGTGATAAATATGTTGCCTAGTCTAAAGTGTTCAAATTTGGAGACGCCTTTGCCATCAAATAGCAATCTACGGTGCCTACAAAAAATGTGTTGTGGCCACGCAATAGGCAGCTGCTCGCAATAGGCTTGGAAACAAACGACAACTAATTCAACTTTTATTATTGTACTTTTAGCGATCAATATGCGGTATGTTTAAATATAAAAGGGTTTGCTGAATGCCTCCTGCATTAAAATGAATAGGGAAAGGAAACGTTGTCCTAACACGTAAAAAAGGGTAAAATCATAATGGCTGCACACTTCAATAGATTAATTTTAGTGATGGCACCACGTTAAACCGTGAGACCGGGTTGTTCCTCCTAGTGTGCCTTAGTCTGTTTCACATCTCCATGAATATTTTCCTCCTCTGGATTTTCCTGGTTGACATACATATCTTTTACTGTCTGAGAAAGGTGTGAACAAACGGGAAAGGAATTGATCCACACTGCAACTTGGACCTCATTGGTTGAGAGGCCTTACCTTGTCCTTTCCCTTGTTTAATGTAGGTCTGCTCACCAAACTGGTCAGCAGGGACAGCAGTTCCACCATCGGAATGGTGACAGACGTGAGCTCCTGCTAAAAGGGCCTCCTTGGCATCATGTGAAAGGTTCTGCACCCTCCTTAGGTACCAAGTGATATACTGGCCATAATTATGGTGCCAGCAGCAAAGAAGTAGGGGATCATCTGCTTGAGACAGTGCTGCTGTAGGAGGAAATCTCCCTGTCAGTGGAATCTATAGAGAAATCTAGCGACTTTCCTCACTCTGAGCGCTTTGGTCACTTCTGATTTCAACACACCATAGCTCACTGATAAAGTCAGTTAGCATGAAATCTTGCACAGATGATTGCAGGTAATCTCCTAATCTCCAATTTTCTGCCTTAATTCTACATCTTTCTATTGCTAGGTTACGGGGACCCCGGCGAGGTTGACGCCGCTCTGCTGGCATGTTTTTATTTGCCATTTTTAAAAGTTTTATGATAGTTAGGAGGGAATTCGTCCAAAGTCAGGAAGATTGTGCACTTCTGGACAAGTTTTTGATTTTTGGCAGGGTGTTAGATACAGACCCCGTTTACACAAACTCAGATAACCATAAAGACGCACATGTTTCTCTGCGGTTGCACCTCTCTGTTACACTTACCCAAAGGTGAAGACGGAGAATCCCACAAACTCCGGGCAAGGTGGAGATGTCGGAGAACCCCGTCTTCAGAGATTTGTGTAACTAACCGGAGCTCTAGCACCAAAGACTGTTGGATCAAACGAGAAGCACCTACGTTCGCGCATAGCAGTTCTATTTTCACAAGGGGCCTTGTTAGCCTACTAAAATTTCAAGTTGTTAGCGAGCTAACGCTAGCGATCTAGCTAACGTAATGTTTTACATTTATATTTGAGATTTAATTTATTGACAGCCTGCGGGTAACATTACTGAGTTCATTTTAACTGGACAGAGCAAACGTAAACATAGTTTACAGCAATATGTGAGGTTTGAGCAAAGTCCAAAACGACTAGCTTATAGTTAGCATATAGCTATGTCGTCATGGTAACTGCCAAACAAACCCTCTCTGTCTAAAGCTAAAAACAGACTTGGTTCATACAACATTGTTTTGCAGAGGAGCGATTGAATTGTCATTTGTTGGTTTCATTAATGATCACAGACAATATTATGGCACACATAAATTAATATCATTCTATAATTTCTTAAGGGAAAATGTTAATGATGTGACGTAACGTTAATGTGACACTGCTGCTAATGCAGACCGAAACACTTCACGTTTGTGGCCATCTGCCACGATGTTGCTGCCTTGAAAGATCTTTGATAAAACTGTGACGTGGTGGTTAATATTGTCACCGCCTTTCTTAGCCGTTTTTGATGTTTGTGTAAATGCGATTGTTTTCTTTCTCGGGGGAGGGGAAGATAACCGGTTTCTCGAAGACCCGGGGTAGTGTAAACTAAGCAACAGGTATAAGGTTTTCAAAAATCAATGGATACAAGTTGGGGTGACCCCCTAGTGGCAGGTATTCATACAATCCAAAATGGCCCCCAACGGAAAAAGAAATGACTATATCTAGGTTTCCTTTAGTCTTAAATTGTTGTATAATGTCATTTTTCTACTTTGTTTGACACAAGGAATTCAATTTGGATATGTTCCTCTCATTTTAGATAAAATTTTATATTAATTCTATTATCATAGTCATCTTTAGCTAAAATAAACTGTCAATATCTGTAAAAAGGTCAAACAAAAGGTAGCAGGAGGTAACAGATCATTATGACACCTTCCAATTGCATGCCAAGTTTTGTGATATTCCGCTCATGGGAGGCCATACAGCAAATTGATTTACGACATTTTATACCAACTGGCCAGCAGGTGGCCGGACATTTTTCTGCAATATCTAAAGAACCATAGGGCCTAGGGGGACCACATTTTTATATGCTTGTTTTCAGGGGCCATGTAAACCTATCCCATGATCACCCATTCCATATATAGCGCCACCTGGTTAAAAATGAAAAAGCTAAAGTGAGGTATTGTAATCAGTGTTAACAGCTATCTCTGGCTGACATGGTCAAAACTACACAAAATAAGGCGTGTCAAAATGCATGCCAAGTTTCGTGTTGGCATGTTGGCAGGAGCTGGTCACTAGATAGTGACTCGATCCCACCCAATATGGCTACAAAAAGTTTGAAAGGAAAAAAAACCCTGGAGTGGTGGTGGAAGATGACTCAAAGGCGGACCACATGGTAACGGACCTTGCAACGTAAACAACAGCTCTGTTAGGACACAAGCTACAAAGCTGCATATGTATCTGGAAAAAGATAACATCAGAGAAGGGTCTCAAGATCCATCAAGTTAGGAAAAAAAGGGTTGAATCTTGTGGCCAAAATCTTGTCAGGAAAAAGTGGGGAACCATCAATTTAGACATAGTCCTTCTCCTGGAGGGACTGAAAGGTGGTGTAGAGAAGAAGCTGGACAAGATTGGAGAAGTCATCTACAGCTATGGGGCAAAGAGATTTGGGGGTGAAAAGCGAGCGCCGTAAGGTACTGAAGGAACCAGCTCAGTCCAAGTCCAGAAGGCAAAGAGAGATTGAAAGGCTGGTGAAGAAAAGAAGGTGCCTGAGAAAACAGTGGAAGAATGCAGCAGAAGTGGAGAGGAAAGGACATGAGGCACTGTAAGGTGACATTAAGCAGCGTCCCTCAACGCTGAGAAGAGCTGAATGCTTGAGAAAGCAACACAAGAAGGAGAGAACGAGGAGTGCCATGCCATTCGGGTGACATGCCACCAATCCAACCAGCTGAACACCAGATGGAGACAAGCCCCCCTACATAGAGCAAAGATAACATCAGAGCACAGTAAAGCGGGCAAGAGCATCATCAGCCCCTGGGACCAATGGCGTTCCATATAGACTCTATAAGAATATGCCGGGAGTATTGAGGTACCTCTGGAAGCTGATGAGAGTGGGAAAAATGAGTTATACCAAGGCATGGTGAAGGGCGGGAGGGATCCTGATTCCCAAAGAGAAGAATTCCTCAACCATCGACCAATTCCATCAGATCAGTCTCCTGAATGTGGAAGGAAAGATATTCTTCAGTGGTGTGGCTCAGAGGCTCTCAGCTTTCCTACAGAAGAACAACTTTGTTGACAGCTCAGTGCACAAAGCAGGGATTCAGTTTTGCGTCGCAGCACAGGCTAGCACAACTGCCTGACAGCACCTCGAGGTTGGCATTATGGTGGGCTGCACCATTTCCCCACTTGCATTTACCATGGCGATGGAGGTCATCATCTGGGCATCGCGATGGGTGGTTGGAGGAAAGCAATTAAAGAATGCGCTGCGTCTTCCTCCAATACGAACTTACATGGATGGCATGACAACAATAACAACAACACCTGCATGCACCAAACGCCTACTGGATAAACTCCAGAAAAACATTCAAGGGGCACGGATGGTGATCAAACTCAGCAAATCCCGCCGCATCTCTATTGTCAAAGGCCAGCTTGTGAAAGGTTCCACATCAACAACAAGCCAATACCAACAGTTAAGCCTGTCAAAAGTCTTGGCCACTGATACAGCGCAAAGCTCAAAGATGGACCTTAAAGAGGTGGACTATTCCTTTAATGCAAGGACATCACTAATTTGGAGGGATAGAGGGGCTTAACCCCTTGGGTCTATGGAGTGTGAATAAATCCATAGACCTGTGGTTTGATCGCCTGGGAGTACCCATTCTCCTTTACGTGCTCCATTTCATTTCACTCTGCAAAGCAGCATGGTGACCATGGTTGATTTTCTTGCCTGCTTTTAGGTAGCCTGGCCCGCCCTCCCATTGACGTAACACCTTCAGGCAACGTTGCTTCTCACTGGTCTAGCCAGCTACAATCTACACAGGGTTTCTGAGCTCCTGAAAGATCGGGACATCTACTTTGTCGAGAATCAATCAACTGTGCAGCTCCAATGGCCCTCGTTAGAGGCGTGTTCTAGGCAGTGACGTTACTCAGTCCTGTTACTCAAAAAGTTCCCTTCGCGTCACATACGACAGAGGAAATAGTGGCTTAAGCTTCAGTACAGCTTTTTCTGACATCGACCAGTAGCAAACTGAGGCATTTGAGGGAGGCCTCCAGTTTTGACCATGTCAGACAAGAATACCCATTAACACCGATTACAATACCTTACTTTGGGTTTTCATTTTAAACTTGCTATACATGGAATGGGTGATCATAGGATTGGTTTACACGGCCCCTGAAGACAAGCATATAAAAAATGCGGTCCTCCTCGGCCCTACGGTTCTTAAGATATTTGCAGAAAAATGTCCGGCCACCTGCTGGCCAGCTGGTGTAAAATGTCATAAATCAATTTACTATATGGCCCCCCCATGGGCAGAATATCACAAAACTTGGCATGCATTCGGAAGGTGTCATAATGATCCGACACCTCCAATTCTGTGTGTCTTTTTCACAGATATTGACAGTTTATTTTAGCTAAAGATGACAATAGATGACAAAAGATGATAATAGATTTATTTATTTTTTTTTTCTAAAATGATTTCTTGTGGATTTCTTGTGTCAAACAAAGTAGAGAATGACATAATACACCAATTTAAACCTATATACAGCCTTTTCTTGTATGCATACCAGCCATTTTGGATTGTATGCATACCAGCCACTAGGGGATCATCCCAACTTGTATCCATTGTTTTTTGAAATCCTTAGGCCTATACCTAACACCCTGCCAAAAATCAAAAACTTGTCCAGAAGTGCACGATCTTCGCAAATTCCCTCCTGACTATGATTTAATGTACATTTTAGATTAATCAACTCACAGTGTCCTATAGTCTATAAATTTTTCTATTATTTCTGCTATTTTTTATTAATTTTCGTGGCAAACGAACAAGTTAGACTACAAGAGAAAGTTGGGTAGCCTGTCCTTACCTACGCCGCTTCTGCTGCCTGCTGCGCACTGAAGAGCGCATTCTCTGTGGGACTCTGCTGCACTGCTGTTATCTGCCTGGCTCTTTGTGGTGTTTGGTGCTGTTGGACTGCTTACATCTCCCTCTATCCACCCTTATCTCTCCTGTCTTTGGACGTGCTGGTATCTAGTCGGTTGACTGTCCAGCTGCTGGGTATAGTCGGTTGACTGACCAGCTGAAGACTCGCTAATCTCATCCCGTGGCCTGATGCCTGGAGTTTGCGTGTATGAGAGAGGTGTGTGTCAACTATGGGAGGATTTCAATATACAGCCCTTGAGCTTCGCCAGTTTACCACCAATGCCAAGCCCAACAACCAAGTGCTCCTTGCCTGTCGGACAGCGGGGATAGTCCAGCGGAAACGCTTTGTGCACAGAGGCTCACGTCGCTCCTTCATCATTCAGCGAGTGGCTGAGGATAGCATTCCGACACTGAGACAACATGCACCTCCTGGGAAATTCCTGCCAGCACAACACTACGACTCTGAGTGGTGTGGGTCTACCTCTGCTTCTGGCAGGGGAGCGACGGGCCAACATCTGATCAGGATACAGGCTGTGCCTACTCCAGTCATTAGCAGGTTCATGTGATGACGCCACGAGCCCAGCGGGGGCGAGTCTTAAGGTGGCGCTACTTAATGTGAGATCACTATCAAATAAGACATTTATTTTAAACGATTTTATTTCATCTGCTAACTTTGATTTTATGCTTTTAACTGAGTCCTGGTTACAACCAAATGATTATAGTCAGATTGTTGAGCTGTGTCCTCCTCAATATGATTCTTTTAACAAACCTAGAGGCCATGGTCGTGGGGGTGGCATAGTGAGTGTATACAGGAAGACCTTAAAATGTCATCTAATACCGTGTGATGAATTTGCTTCCTTTGAAGCGCTTACATTTAAACTTGGTGGTCCTTATCCAGTTTTATATGCTGTTATTTATCGTCCTCCTAAACCATCAAGTAGCTTTTTTGCTGAATTCCAAGAGTTTCTCTCCACCCTTGTTTTAAACTATGACAGGGTTGTTCTATGTGGCGATTTTAATTTTCATATTGATGACTCTACTAATGTTTATGCTGCTGATTTCCTTGACATTGTTACATCTTTTAACTTTAGCCAACATGTGTCTGGGCCAACTCATAATCGTGGTCATACATTGGACCTTGTTTTTACTCTGGGTCTTAAAATATCCACTGTTGAATGTTTTGACATGACTTTGTCTGATCACAAATGTGTACTTTTTAGTTGTGAAACACCTGCCATCATCACTGTCAGTGCCAAGTCTTTCTCTTCTCGTATATTTAATGAGCATAGTGCCTCTAAATTCTGTACACTACTCCAGAGTGAATGTCCAGACCTCTCTAAATGCTCCAGTACCAATGATCTTGTTGACCAGTTTAATTCCACCTGCTTGTCTTCTCTTGTCATTGTACCCATGAAGGTTAGAACCAAGTCAGCTGAAAGAAAGCAACCCTGGATAAATAATGATATTCATAGTTGTAAAAGAGATTGCAGAAAGGCGGAGCGTAAGTGGAAAAAGACTGGTCTACAGGTTCATTATGACATTATGAAGGAGTCACTTAAACACTACAACAAAATGGTTAAGGATGCAAGAGCCAACTATCTGTCAGAGCTTATTTCTGTGCACCAGCATAATGCTGGATTTTTATTTAAAACAGTTGAGCAGCTGATAAAGCCATCCACTCCCTGTATCCCAGTGGAAAGTGATGCTGACTGCGAAAAGTTTTTGTTATTTTTTACTGATAAAGTGGAGTCTATTAGAAGCTCTATCAAACCTAGTACTATGTGCTCTGAGGTCTCTTGCTTGCAGGATAGATCTACTCTGAATCACTTTGAGCCTATTACTATGTCTGAACTTCTAGAAACAGTGTCACATATGAAAGTGTCTTCCAGTCCTCTTGATATAATTCCAACTAAGTTTCTAATGGAAGTAATGGAATCTGTTGGATCCCATTTGCTTTCCATTTTCAATAGCTCACTTTCAAATGGCTGTGTCCCTGATTATTTTAAAGCTGCTTGTGTGAACCCACTGCTAAAGAAACCCGGACTAGATCCCTCTCTACCTCAAAACTACAGACCCATTTCTAAGTTGCCATTTATATCTAAGATTCTGGAAAGACTTGTCTCTAAGCAACTTGTTTTAGAACTAGAAAACAACAATCTTCAGCTACAATCTAGGTTCCGAAAGTATCATAGCACTGAGACAGCACTGCTGAAAGTTACTAATGATCTTTTAAGAACAGCTGATGATGGCATGTGTTCTGTCCTTGTACTTCTTGATCTTAGTGCAGCCTTTGATACTATTGATCATAACATTCTGCTGCATAGATTGGAACATTGGGTAGGAATATCTGGTACAGCCTTACAATGGTTTTCATCATACTTAACCAATAGGAAGTTCTGTGTTTCTGCAAACAGCTACACATCCACTTTTTTCTCCTGTTAAATATGGGGTGCCCCAGGGGTCAGTGTACTTACAGGCTACTGGTTCACCAGGAAACTGGCTCCCAGTATGTTTTAGAATTGACTATAAGATTCTCTTGATTACTTTTAAAGCTCTTCATGGCCTGTCTCCCAAATACATAGCTGATCTGTACCTTATACACCTCCACGCACTCTAAGATCTTCTGGTTGTGGTTTTTTGGAGATTCCTAAGGTCAACCTAAAAACTAAAGGAGATAAGGCTTTCAGTGTCAGGGCACCTAGGTTATGGAATGACTTGCCAGATGACATTACATTAGCAAAGTCCCTATCCTCATTCAAGGCCCTCCTTAAAACTCACTTTTATAGGAAAGCCTTTCTTGCTTAAATGGTAGACTAAGCTTTATTTTAGTGTTAAGTGTTAAGTTCTATCTTAAGTTTGATTTCCTTTTTGTAGTTTTGTTTTAAGCCTTAATTTTTGATAAGTTTTATTTTTAGTGTTAAGTCCTATTTTAGTGCTAAGTTTATTTTCCCTTTTATAGTTTTAGTGATAGGTTAAGGTTTATTTGTTTGATAAGTTTTATTTTTGTGTTAGGTTTAGTATTTAGTTCTTTTTAGTCTTTAAGTTTATTTCTCTTTTTTGTCTTATACCTTTTATTTATTGTGATATTGTACAGCACTTTGTAACATGCTTTTGAAAAGTGCTATATAAATAAAGATTATTATTATTATTATTATTATTATTATTATTATTATTATTATTATTATTATCTTTGGCAAACTATAGATGTAGCTAGTCTACTTCATATAGTATGGGTGGATATAATTGAAGTAGGTAAGGTTTAGGGTGTGTACATTACCCAGAAAATGTTACCAAATCAGCTCATGAAGACATAAAATGTGTCTACCCTTGACATTAACAGGAATTTTGAATCTGACAGGCATTTATAAATGTCACAAATGACTTAAGCATCCTCAAAAACCACCAAAACCACACCAGGATTGTGTAGATTGGCCAAAAAGGCCATAAAGGGCGATTATGCTAATTTATGCTAATTACACTATATTGTACAACATTTACAAATTAGCATCCAGCAGTTTCTATGTACTGGGGAACCATACAATACAGTATTTCCATCATAAACTTTGGTGTACTGAACATTTCCAAGTTTACTGTAGGGCCCTATGGGCTGGCAATTAAGGTATGCTTACTTAGGTTGATTTATGGCCTCATTTGCATTTAAACATTAAATTACAAAAAACATCCAATACATTTTTTTCTCATTTTAGCATAAGTAATCAACTGAGAAAATGTCATGGTGATATCTATACATGGTTACTTGCATACTTGCATAAAACACTGTCCTGCTGCTTATACACAATGCGCCTTATATGCGGGAAATTACTGTAGACTAAGAGGGAAATTCGCGCCACAAATGCCTTAACCAATCATATCATTGTAAAGCCTATGATGTGACGTTTATGAGGACGTTTTCTGTTAAGAAATACATTGCTGTATGGCGGAGACTGAATGTCATCAAACGAATTTGTACGATATTAGAACGGTCCGTCTGCAAAGGGTTAAAAGGATGTGACGACATATTCCCTACTTATTACCGAGGGTCGCATTCATACGGGATAAGACATTACCTATGGTAGATGCTCCGGACCGTTTCACAGGAGGTAAAATTCTCAGCGAAGTTCACTGACATACTCCACTATTTTTACTGACATGCCGTGTTCGGACGGGACTAAATTTCCTGGTTATCATTACTTTACCACAGGTCCCCCTATTAAAGGAATAGTCCACCTCTTTATGAAAATTGGTTATTCACCCCCTTACCTGCAGTTACATATGTGGGTAAGAGCATTTTGGTCTCATTGCATGCATTGCCCTAGTCTGGCAACTCCAATTTTACCTTTAGCTTAGCATAGGCACTGGAAAGTAAAGTTGCCAAAGAGTTGCTATCTGACAACTTTACATTCCAGCACCTATGCTAAGCTAAAGCTAAAAAATTGGTAAAATTTGGGATGCCATACTAGGAAAACGCAAGCACTGAGACCAAAATGCTTTTACCCACATTATGTAACTCTGAGTAAGGAGGTGATTAACCAATTTTCATAAAGAGATGACCTTTTCCTTTAAACTAGTCCTGTGTGAATAGGGCTTTAGTTTCCCCTGCATATGTGACCCATAATATAACCCAAACAAATGTAAAAATACACTCCCTAATCCACAGTCCTGCCTAGAACCAGGCGTTACATAGGCCTACTTATACTAGCTTTTACTAGCCTGACATGTCAAGCCAAACCCATATCAAGTCTTCTGTCGCTTTTGAGAAGTCACATCATGTCTGCTGTGGCTTTTGAGAAGTCCCCGGTTGCAGACTTGCAGCCTCAATGTGGGCGCAGCTGAATGTTGAACGCAGCCCTCGCTTTTTTATGAGGCCTGTCGATGATACGCTACAGGTAACAGTGTTGGGGAGTAACAAGTTACAGAAATGAAATTGTGTAATTTCATTACAAAATAAAAATAACAGTAATCAGTTACACTACTTTGAAAAATGTGTAATAGAATTACAGTTATTTCAAGAAATATTCAGGATTACAATTTCAGTTACATCTCAATATCTTTGGTGTACAATGTGTAGGCCTAGCCTACGTCATGTACTTCAGTCACTACAGCTAAAAGCTATGGTACATTTTATCAACTATAAAAATGAAAAAAAAAGTCCACTGCAACCGGGGTGTATAGGCTACCCGAAACGTAACGGAAAAATAAATAATTGTGGGAGCAAAAAAAAAAAGACGTCTGAAGAAGGGTGTATACCCGAAACGTAACGGAAAAATAAATAATTGTGGGAGCAAAAAAATCCCGGTTGCAGCGGACTTTTTTTCATTTTTATAGTCTTATTTGATTGTCCTCAGGCCCGGCGCCAGCAATAATCGACTGTGGGGGCGATTGCATTGCGGAGAGGGGGCGGCCAAAAAAAAAAAAAAAAAAATTGCGCAGGGAAGGACACGAAGATAAAACACAACACCATAGGATAGTCTGGACTACTTGTAAAAAAAATGAGAATGCAGGTGAATGAACGACTTATGTGTCAATGTCCCAAGAAGGCGATTCTGCTCAGGCCGTCTCCTGTCTGATCATGTTGTCGGTGTGCATAGCCTATGGAGCGTCTTGAGTAGGCTACAGTAAATAGGTTTTGTGGAGTAGGTCTAGTCTAACCGTATGCTTGCTTTATGTTTTGAACGCATTGAGAAGCATGCACTCACCAAACAAGTTGGCATAAAAGTAGGCTCTCTCACCACTCTGACTATTCCGAAACTTGCGCACAACGGTGAACTGACTTGTATTATTATTAATATCGGTGGCAAGTATACTTTCATTTTTCCATTAAATCCTCAATAAAGGTTATATCATGTATAGTATATTTAGAAAGCCTATTTATAGCTATATCTAAGGAGGTTATAGTCTATTGAAGATACAGGATCATATTCCTAGAAAAAACTTTTGGAGAGCGCGATCCTCCGCTAAAGCCACGTACACACAAATTCCGAATGTTGCCAATCAACAATCAATAGAAATAAGTTTCATCCAAATCTGTGCACATTTCAATAGTTAAAAGTCTGCAATTATAGGAATAGACTAATTCACATCTGCAGAGTGAAGAAAATATCTTACCTGCAGCATGAAGTCAAACTTTTTTGCCTTATTGATCTAATTGGAATATTGACCTAAGCGCACGTAAACCCACAAATGCGCTACAGACTTCACCCGAGGAGAAATAGGAAAGTTAACGCATGCCATAAACAAGACATTTTGCGTTGCATCTTATGATCAGTAATTGGCAATTTATAAAGAAGCTAACAGTCAGTAAAATGCAGTAAATCGCGAGTCTTTGCGCAATCTGCACAACGTCAATAGTCATCCCTTCAATAGACAACAGTCAAGTGGTTATGGATTTGGAAATTTAGACAAATGTCAGAGAACTGTCAGGTTATTATGGAGGCCTGACAATTACCAAGGTGTGGTAACTTGGCTAAAAAGAATCACAAACAAGGATTTGCCGAGATGGTAACTTAAAAAAAAAAATAGCTACATGCATGGGGCAGACACGCTTTCTAACCTAGCAGGCACATTTTCTGGGAAGAAGTTCTAGTGCTTTTTTTACTTTACATGGCCATACATTGGTACCCATTGGTCATAACAAGTAATGTACAGAATTACTTTTGCATTGCAACACAAGGTGTAGTGTAAATTGATTTACACTAGGCTAAATAAGTTGAGGGGGCGGAGTAGT
The DNA here is from genome assembly GCA_027497455.2 of Sardinella longiceps. Lineage (NCBI taxonomy): Eukaryota > Metazoa > Chordata > Actinopteri > Clupeiformes > Clupeidae > Sardinella > Sardinella longiceps. Next base: position 871,999 of record JAODXP020000011.1, read on the forward strand.
CCCCGCAAGGGGGCGACGCCCCCTTTCACCCCCCGTGCCGCCGGGCCTGATTGTCCTGCTCCCAGGTCAAGTTCGGATGTGCGGGCTTAACTCCTACTTTTTCACATTTTATCAACTTTAATGTTGTTATTGACCCAAGGTTGGTTTCTTCCTTATGGGGTCAGCCCTATGTTCCCACATTTCTTAGGATTTTTTTTTCCCCAGAAAAACTTTTAAAAAAAGGCCCTATGTTCCCAGAGCTCTATGTTCCCACAGCCCCATTACATGGTCCCACATAACTCAGAATTATATTAAAATTAGAACCTGTTATCCCACAGCAATATATTTTCCCATATTGCATGTTGACAGTAACACAGGTAATATTCATCCAGTTAGCCCTTCCATCATCCACATTAGAATGGCGGATTCTGAAACTGAAAACGATGCTTTTCAAAAACAATTAAATTTTTTTTATTATTTGTCCGGGTTACTGAAGACAAGGCCTAAGATCTTTCTCAAGATATGTATCTATATCTTATCTTTAGATTTTCATCTCTCTCCACGATCCTGTCAGATATTCCGGCCATTGACCTCATTCGCATCAATCACATTGAATAGACCAAGGGGAGGGTAATGACTAGGCTACCTTAAAGCCCCCACTTGCAACATTTAGGTAAAATGTCAACGTTTCCTATTCATTGCACCTTTAAACATTGCCTAGAACTCATTGGAATTGACAAATTACATGTTCTGGAGTAAAATTAGCCCCTTTGCAAACTTGTCTGTGCCTCCTAGAGTCAGATATCGCCCTTGCAAGATCAGTAACAGCGTACACGCCCCGTTTGTTTTGGTTAGCATGCAAGCTAGGTCACGTGACTTAGCTGGAGCTTGCTGTTTGAATTACAATGCGATTTGTGCCTTCTCAGTGCATTCAACTGTCAATACATTTTGTTAGCGGCTTTCTCCATCGACTATGCAATTCTAAATGGAGGATTATTGGCAGAAACACTTAATAACTGCTTTGTTTGGTGCTTAGCTTACTGGATGACACCACCATATTTTGCATAGGATCTCTTTAAAGATGAAACAAAATGCAATTCTTTGCCCTTCACCTGTCTCGCGTCACACTCCAATGTGGAGTCAACTATGAAATATTCAAAGGGGGTCTATCAGGCAGGGGCAGAAGTGTGTGACTATAGGGCCTGAATTTGAAAAAATGAGATTAAAAAAATCCTAGAAATGTGGGAACATAGGGCTGTGGGAACATTGGGCTTTGGGAACATAGACACACTCCCCTTTCTTACACCTTAGGAATAAATTTACCCACAACGCTCTATACGAAGCCTACTGACAAGAATAGCAACCAGCGCTCATACGTCTGCCTTGAAACACGGACCCAGCATGGAAATGCCACACCCCTTTGTGTGTTGGTACCCCAAAAATTATACAGAAAAGACACATTATGCAGCGTTGAACATGAGTGGGGGCGAATTCAGTAAAACATATCCAACCCTGTTACATTTATTAAGAGCAGATAATTACAGTGCAGGCACCAACTTGGAACACTTGAGCAGAGTGATGGGTTTCCATCCTTCGTACAAGTGCTGTGTGCCAGAATAAATCTATCAAAACCACTATGTTGATGTGTTAAAATTCAGGAAAAAGTTACAAAATCAACAGTTTAGAATGTTGTTTGTTTATTTACATTTTCATGCAACAAATAATATGTTTAAGCTTATTAGAGGATAGCCCCTTGAGATGTACCATCTCATTTTCGAGGGGGTCCAAAAATATGTAGTTAAAAGTAAAATAAAAATAACGTGCAGCATCGGACACAACAGTGCCATCAGACGCAAGGATGAAAAATCCTGTCACATAGCATTTCAATGAGGCAGGACACAGCAGGTCTCATCTCTCCCATTTGTTCTGATGGAACATGTTAAACCTGCACGTAGAGGGGGAGACATAGAAATAAAATTTACTCTCAAAACTTTACATCCTTTAGAAATGAACGAGGAACTTATCCTTCTTCGAATTTAACACCTACAATGAAGACTCTGTGCATCTCAATTATTCAGTTGTTGAAAGATCAATCATTTATGTGAATGATGTTAATAGCCTATGTGTGCATATTATGTCTGTATTTGTGATGAGATTTTTACCTACAGTTTTGTTCCTGTTCTTGTCTTACCATGATATTGTGTATTACAGTAACTGACACGTCAATTTTATAAACATCCTGAATGCCTTGTGAGGGGTTTCAAACTGGTAACATTGAAAATGGGTAAGCTGAGCAATCTAGTACTGTGTGTACTGACATTGCACTGAATCTTGATACATTACATTGCACCCTACACTACCCACACACACACATCCATCCATCCGACTCACAGTGCTTAATACTGCTCCCCCACCCCATACACTTGCACAGAATATCTCCATCGACCTGACATACTGCATTTCACATGTTGCATTGCTAGTCAACAAACCAACAAACCTGACATTCAGTACATACCCATTAACCATCACCACACACACCCACGCTCCTGATTCTCTGCTTTTCCATACTATTTTCCATACTTTTGCATACTGCAGCACTCTACAACACCACCCCCATAGAGAAACTCAGGGGCCATAGAGAAACTTTATCTCTGTCTGTGTGTAGTTATCCAGAGCTCAGTTGAAACAGGTTGAAAAACATTCTCACGCAATATAGAATGCTCATTTGAGAGATTTCACCCTTGCTGAACAATGAGCCACTGTGTTTCCATTTCCTGGTGCCTCACAAAATGGGGAGCCTGAACATGCCCTGCACATTAATGAGCCCCTTCAGCAGCATAGAGCAATAGTATGAATAATGCAAAGACTTACAATTGGGTTTCCAAAATCTGTTATTGGGAAATTATGGAAAAGATTTGATGAACTTAACTGGATATTATATCGCTTTCATGTTTTCGTTTTTTTTATTTGGTTATTATTTACTTTCTCTTTGGTAGGCTTTTTCTTCATGTTAAACTGGTATAGCCCAAGATGACTGATGACTGGACCTAATTCAACCTAATGTTGTAACGGAATTTTGACATTTTTTGGGGGACTGAGAACCTTTGCACTACTTACTTTACATTTTTAAACTTTTCTACAAATGACATGTTAGCATTATAGTTAACATTATTATAACATTATAACCACTGTGAATCATAACCACCACTGCTGCCAACAACATCTTATTGAAGGAGCATGTCAGTAGTCTATGATTACAGTATAACACAACATTACAAGGGATAGTAAGTGCAACTAGTTATAACAGCTTGCTAAAAATAAATGTTATGCCTGCACTCTTCTTTTGCAATTATTTAACATTAAAGGTAAAAAAAATCTAACATTAAATGTTTTTATTATCTAAAACTGTATCATCTTTCTCATCTTTGGATGCATGCCAGAACATATATGTAACCCTTTCCATAATAATAATAATATTATTTTAATAGAGGAAGTTTTCTGGAATTTGATGATATAAGAATCATGAATCATGAATCATGGATTTTGTATTTATTTTTGTATGACTACAAATTGCAAAAACATTATGTGCTGACAGAATTTTTTATTCATTTGCATGATATTTTATTCATATGCATGATATAGACAAGTTTTCGCGCTCAAACGCTGGGCGACGACATGACACTACACGAATGCAATACATTTCCGCCGGAAGTGGTTTTAGCGGCATCTGCCGGCGAGACAAGCTACAACCTGCTACAACCGAGCCGCTAATTCGCCGGTAGAGTACCGGGTAGTTTTTAATTGTGAAAAGTCGTGATGGCCCAACAATGGGAGCACAGCTTGTCAACATTGTCTGGGGATGGTGTAAGTCTCCCCCACCCGAATTCAGTGCAGTGTTGGGAGGATGACATGAGGACTTGGCCCAGCGTCACCTACAGCAAAATATTGGAATACTTCGTGCACTCCATGGCGATAGATGGTAACGCAATGGACAGTTTGAAAGCCTCCGAAGCCTACCAGTATCTACACAGTAGCAAAATTGGTCCTGTTATGGCGTACACACATAACAACGATGTTTACTTGAAAGCAGATGTAGAGCCCAGCCAGTCTTTGAATAGTGCGTGGCATAATGCATGGGTGCTCACTACCGTAGCTGGAGACGTGAAAACCGCTGGATGCACTTGTGTAGCTGGACCAGGGAGATCCTGTCTCCTCCGATCCTGTGGAAGGTAGGCTAATTAGATAATTAATTGTAGAATATGTTAGCAGTTTCTATTACATGTTTGTGGTGAACACATTATAATATAACATGTTAGCAGTGAGCGCAAAATCCAACATCCAGCGGTTTTGGCATCTCCAGGTGTTTGCATTTGTACCCACGCTAGAGCTGGAAATATTTGCCCGAACCCGACGGGGCCCAACAGGACCTGCCGGGTTCGGGCCGGTTCGGGGTCTAATTTCAATATTCCAAGCGGGCCCGGCTCGGGCTCGGGCTGAAAGCCGATGCGCGGCAAATATGCGATCACATGATACGCCTAACGTTCGATCTACAGGCATGCGTTAGTAGATGCAAAATGGATGTAGAAGAAGTTAAACGGAGATTAGCCCTTGGCGAATTCATGTTGGTCGAGCCAGTAAATGCGAGGTCGGAGGTGTGGAAACATTTTGAGCACGTTCACAATGAGAAAAACGAGGCAGTGGGGTAGGGTCAAATGCAAGAAGTGCGACGTGATGTTAAAGTATGACAGCAAGACAACTGGTAATTATTGCTGTTCTTATTTTTCTTTTAACTTTGGGCAGATCATTTATTTTAGCCTTGAAGTTCTTGAACTTCAGACATCTGTAGGCTAACTAATCTGAATAAAAAACGTAGAAATGTTCAGCAAAAATGACTCATTGTTGACTGCTTTGATATGCGCACAATTGAAAAATGTCGGGTTGCAAACGGGTTCGGGCTCTATGAAGCTGTCAATCATACGGGCCGGGGCGGGCTCGGGTGGAGTTCTCTCGGGCTGGGGCCGGTTCGGGTCTTAGTTTTAAGGCCCGTTTCAAGCTCTAACCCACGCATTAGGCTATTTGCTGAAGGCCAGGTCCTCATATTATCCGCCTAGTTCTGCACAGAATTCATCTACAGGCAACGTTGCCAAAGTGTGTTCCCTGTTTTATCATATTTCTAAGATAGCCTATACAGTAAATAAAACCCCAAATTATTTAGGCGCTAAAACTCCGGATGGCGATATAACATTACACAAATTTGCGTTGCCATCAATTCTGTGTTGCCAAAAGTTTAGCAAGTGACTTGTTTCCCATCACAGGTGATTTGAACTCTAACAGAATGTCTTTTTTTAACACTCCATCGGGAGATGCGGCAAGCCAAGGTTCCCTTTCGCACACCACTAACCCTCTGGCTTCAATGCTGTTGCCCAAAGTTCCTAAATAGTACCTTGCAAGTTCCTCTCCCTCCACTCCTTGACGGGTTGCGGCATTGCCACGGAAGGATGGGTGAAGGGGTTCCAATAAAAACTTGCCAGGTGCTGTGGTTGTGCGAATTGGCACCTCTCTTGCTGTGTTTGCTGTGACGCGCGCTCTCAGCGCATCATGCCAGACCTGTGCTTTGCTCTGTTCTCAATCTCCTCAAGCTGAGCAGTGGACTTATTAATGTACATATTAAAAAAGTACAACATTTTACACAAGCCAGTGGTGTGTGGTGCTCATCATGGGTCAGGAGGTGGAGGTGTGGAGATGGTGGTATCAGCGTTAAAGCACTGCTGCAAGAGGCTGTTCCCAGGGCAATTGAAGAGTTCTGCCATTGATGAGCCAAGTCCTATGGAGTCAATGTCGTCAAAAGTGTGTTCCCTGTTTTTATTATATCTCCAAGGTAGAAAATGCTGTAAGACAGGGGAAAACTGGGCTTGCATGCACAGACGGACAGAACAAGTGGAATGCTGGATCTAAAAGAAATGCTGGTCAGAGGAAGATGAAGTATGTACACTTCAAACGGCACAACAGGAAGGATTTCTACCAGCCGCCACCAACTTCACAGCCATCCTCTGCCACTCCAGAACCTGCACAGGAGGTGAGTTTATTTAGGACTCATGAATGGAGGAAGAACGCACTTGCCTCACCAATGGCAGCACTCTTCAATTGCCCTGGGAACAGCCTCTTGCAGCTGTGCTTTAACGCTGATACCTCCGCCGCCCCAGGTCCCACACCATGTCCACACCTCCATCTCCTGACCCATGATGAGCACCACACACCACTGGCTTGTGTAAAATGTTGTACTTTTTTAATATGTACATTAATAAGTTAGTGGTGTGCGAAAGGGAGCCGTGGCTTGCTGCATCTCCTGATGGAGTGTTAAACCAAGACATTCTATTAGAAATTAAGTCACCTGTAATGGGAGATAGGTCACTGGCTGACCTTTTGGCACACAAAAACTGCGAAATTTCAACTGTTGCTAATGGCGATGCAGTAAGTTACCACGTTGCCTGCAATGGCCCTAAAGGCTACTACATGCAGGTCCAACTTGGGATGCACTGCACAGGGCTTCAGCACTCAAAGTTGGTAATGTGGAATACTACGGAGCACCTTGAAGTCGAAGTTCCCTACGACAAAACCTTTGTCCAGGGGCATGTGGCAAGGCTGCGCACATTTTACTTTTGTCACATGCTCCCAAGAATCGTTGATGACTTTGTAGAGGGAAGATTACAGTTTTGCAGCAGATATCTGAACATTCTAAAAGAAAAATAAACTGCCTTCTCTAGGTCATACCCAGCAGATGTCTGTTTACATAGGATTGCCCAATTTCTTTTAGTACAGTTCATAATTGGTTCATAGTTGGTTCATAATTACATTTAATTACATTCAAATCCCTTAATTACATCACTAAGTATTAATGTACTGTATAATAATAATAAAAATACAATGCACACCGTATTTGTTGTGTTTATCTGTATTTCATGAACAACAATGCTGGTAGACAGGGACACAAAGCAAGATTTTAAACCTCATGAGCCACTCTGATCAGGGGACTCTTCAGGTTAACTAGGGCAGTACAGATAGTTAAGATTTTGTCCAGTTTTGGTGCCATGCTGATGGGAACGGTCTGGGATAAAATCTTAAAGACCTTCAGTCTCTGGATTGCTCTTTCCACATGTATGCGGACGTTGGCCACTCGTCTGGTGCGTGTTGTCTCCTCATTGGTTAACTGATTGCGCCTACAGGTGAATGGAGGGATGTTCAAGCGGACTTTTCTCTCAACAAGAAAGTCTCTTATGGTGAACCCACGGTCCGCCATGACCTCATCACCAGCCCTTAGATAGTCTAGAAAGCCACTGTCCATGGTGATAAACTTATCACTGCTTCTGCCAGCGTAGGCATCAGATATAAACATGATTAGCCCATTAGGGGCCACAGCAATGAGGTACTTCACAGTGTTACGTGATTTGTATTGGCTGAAAGTGTCACTCCTTGAGTCAGGGGTCTCAAACTCAAATGAGCTGGGGGCCACTATACGGTCAACATTGTCTGACTGGAAGGCCACCTCAGGCGGTCAATTGTATTTTTTCTTTTCTTTTCTTTTTTTTTTTTTTAGGCTACGTTTAACAGGGACCTGCACATTATATATATTATTATTTATTATTTATTTATTCTAATCTAAAGATGTGATAGTCAATATTAAGCCTATATCACATTATTGAATGCATAGCCTACTAGAACAAATATCAATATTTTCATTTAAATATAGGAGATTATCTTGAATCTAATAATATAAGTCATGATAAAGGTATTCTGTATATGCAACAATTTGCAACAATATGTGCTGACAATATTTTATTAATTATCATAATTATGAATATTAGATATATAGCCTAATTTATTGCTAAGTTAGTCCTGACAAACAGGGAGCTAAAAACAACTTTCACTATGGAAGAGAATTCTATTTTGGTATGACACTGTTGAAGACAATGCAGAAATTTTATATGATTTCAAGATCGGATTACTCGAAAACCGCTAGACGACTCACAAAGACGACTGCTATGTATCATTGTAATCTGTAGGATCTGACCTGTTTATTTTGATATGCGTTTTGTCATAGTTCAGTTAAGAATCCGTGAGATATGGCACAAAGAACAATGTATGACATGGACGCAGCACTGTATTGGTGATCATAATTTTAATACATATTCAACGCTAATTATCTCGCGAAGTGTTCATCACAGAAACTAACTACTAGCACCGTTGGAAAGGTCGGTTTGTGCAGATTCCAGTGATGCCCTTATTACTACGATAAGAACTGCGCAAGTAGTGTGATGGAGAAGAACGGGTGCGCCGCCGTCGGGATGTTTGCGCCTCTCTCCAGGGACGGATTGCATTATAATTTTGCCACCAGCTCGCGGGCCGGGAGTTTGAGACCCCTGCCTTGCAAGGAGTCGTGGTTTGTGGCTCTCTGCATGGCACTTTCGGCGCAGACAATGATGCAGGTGGTTCGAGGGTAGTTCCTCTGAAATGGCAAGGGCATGGTGGCACGAATGGTATCTCTTGGAAGCCAGGGGATCAGGACTTTGAACTGTTTACCCATTACATCAATCCAATGGCTAATCACAATGCTTGCTACGGTTGTAGACACACTGAAGCGGTGAGCAATATCCCCTAATATGAGGTTTAGTTTTAGCTTCATTAAGGTCATTAGAATTTGGTCGACAACAGGAAGGGTAATGGATGGCTTGCTGAAAGGCAACAACACAGTCACTAGAGTGAAGAATTGAGCCATACACACTCCTGTATACAGCTGGGACCTCACATCATCAATGACCGTGGTGCTAGTCACAGTAGGACCCTGACACTCAACCTCACACTGCGTGGCCTTGTCTACCTTAACAGACTTTGCTGTTGACCAATAAGTGTGATCAATATGTGTAGGATCCTCCCATTGGGTCTAGGCATCTCGGTATTTTGGTGTGGCTGGCTCAGCCTCACAGGCACACTGACAGGATTCAGGAGTGTCTAAAAAGGGAAAGAGAAGACATGTCCTCTAACCATCACAATGGCAAAATTTGTACAACAACATTGCACTCATATGCACACACAGACATACACACAATATTAATCACAACAGCCTGCCACATTGCATTATACAGTAGAGGAGCAGGCACACACACACACACACTTAGCCATCATGAGCGTTTGTCCCATCTCCAAAAACAATCATCTGTCTTAGTGATGTGACAAGTCTGTTTCTCCACCAACTGGTTTCCTACCGTGTGAATAGACGAGCAACAGCAATAGCCGTTAATGTATAAAAGTTATATGTATAAAATTGTGATAGTAAGTAAGTAGTAAGTAAGTAAATTGTGTAGCTTATTATTACCTTCGCCCTCCGCCAAGGTTTTCGCCGGCGCATGTGTGTCTATGTACAACGTAACTCGAAAAGTACTGCACAAATTTGGATGAAATTTTCTGACAATGTGTGTATTGGGACAAAAGTTTACTTAGTAATCTAATTACTAAGTAATCTAAGAAGCGATACCTGAACAACAAAGTTACTAAAAGAGAAGGGTTAATCTATGTCAGATTTTGCATGTTGTGCAGATAACACTGTTTGACTTGCATCCAAGCCTAACCTACTAAGTAGTTCAATGTTAGAGGGACTAATGAGCATAGGTTAAACTTTAGATCATACTGTAGGTCCCCATTTAAACAGCTGCCCAAGTTGTTCTTTATCATAGACGTGGGTTCATGAACTTGTGTTTAAACGTGCTTATGTAGCCAGTGGCGGTCCGCACCGCACACGGGTCTCGAACCCGCCATCCCGCAAGCTACAAACTCTTGCCGTGGGAGTGGGACACTTTAACCAACTGAGTTAAAAGCCCGAGCTTCTAACTCAGCTGTTAGGAGCGCCCATGGAATTGGGTGATGAGGATTTACAGGTACTACTGCCAGGCTAGCCAAGCTAGCTGGCCTCTGTTACACTCACCCTCCAAATCCTCACTCCCATCCCGGTCACTGCACCAATGTGGCTGGTGGCGGTCCACACCGCACACGGGTCTCGAACCCGCCACCCCGTAAGCTACAAACTCCCGGCATGGGAGTGGGACACTCTAACCAACTGAGCCAAAGCCCGAGCTTCTAACTAAGGTGTTAGAAGCGCCTATGGAATTGGGTGATGAGGATTTACATGTACTACCACCAGGCTAGCCGAGCTAGCTGGCCTCCGTTACACTTACATACATTTTTTTCAATTAGCTTCCTGTAACCATGTGATAAGGGGAGTGTCTATGTTCCCACAGCACTATGTCCCTAGCCTGACATAGCCCGCCCATAATACGAATGTTCATCCGTATCCATGGTCTGGGAACGGTCCTCTGGTGTTTACATCGGTAGAGAGTCTACCGGCCAATAAGCGAAGCTGATTAGACGAGCTGTCCAATCGTTTCAAACCAGAAGTGAATGCCCTCCTCCGCAGTATAATCGCGCCAGTTTAAAGAACCCCCAGACCATGAATACGGATGAACAGCAGTATTATGGTCGGGCTATGTCAGGCTACTATGTCCCCACCTTTGTAGGATTTTTCCTTCTTCTTTTTTTTTCAAAATCAGGCCCTAGTCCCACATTTCTAACCCTGCCTGGTAGACCCTCTTTGTAAATTTAAAAGCTGACTCCACATTGGAGTGGGACACGAGACAGGTTCCATCTTTAAGATAGCCTAGTCATGAACCTCCCCTTGGACTATGCTTCGCTTCATACAATAGTCTGGGATCCTGTCTATTGACAAACAGAGAACAGAGAAAATGGAAGTATAAGATTCTGTAGAAAATTGAAACGATTGAATCTGATTTGACCAGAACGTTTGGCCATTATGTAGTGTATATTATGCGGCAGCTCGGTTTGAAGTAAGCTATGCTGCAACAGCAGAAATCCAACGTAATCTCTCACTGCTCCTGCTTTCTGCTCACTGATTGGCTTGGGTTTAATGTCGTAGATATGAATGAGGTCAATGGCAAGAATCTCAGTCGCAGAGGAAGATCTAATCTAAATTTAAATGCGCCCAAGACTACTCAGACACTCAATTTAAAAGATACGGGACCATAGTGTTTCCTTTGGAGAAAGATCTTAGACCCTGTCCGTGTCCATGGCAGCCCTGACAAATGTAAAAATGCACATCCACAATGAAAATTATCCCCATCCACACTAGTAGTTTCCAGAAATCCTAAGAAATAAAATGTGGGAACATAGAGTTGTGGGAACATAGGGCTGATGGAGCCTTTACCCAAAAGGTTACTCTGCTGCTGGTGAAAGGTTAAGGATAGAAATAGTAGGGTCATAAACCTCACTTCCGTGACCATCTTCTGGCTAATATGTTTTGACAACTGATTTGGCTTCTATACACCACTTGTAAAAAATGTAGCCCCCATGTCCCTCGCGAAAAATGTCGGCATTTTTTTCTAGAGGGCCGAATCCAAAATGGCTGTAGGTGTCATCTTGAAAAAGTATGAAAGAAGTATTATTTTTACCAGATCACCTATAATTATGTATGAATACACTTCTTGAGGTAAATAGACCCTTAGAATTGTGATTCTGGCATCATTTTGAGATTCTGACATCATCTTGGCCCTGAAATCCAAGATGGCCGCCATCTGGGAAAGAATATGACTAGGGTATTCTGTCTCACTAGACTCGAATCACCGCTACTCTGCATATAATCATTTTCATCATACTCGCTCTCACCTTCCTTGCCGTTTTCAGCTGGTCTTGATGCAAATAAATGAATTGGAAGAGCCGGTTTCATGTAGCACACAGAGCAACCATCCAGGGCCATATCCATCCAGTGGCACACCTTACACATGGTCAGACTATGGCTCCAAGGTATTATCCATAATTCTTGCCTGCCATGGTCGTGCTGATCGCAGAGAATCAAGCCATCATGTACCTGTCGTCATTGATGCTGCTGATACCGATGCCTATCGATGCCGGTGGTACCAGCTGGTATATCAAACTTTTCCCCGTAGCCCGTCGGTAACACGGCAAAGACATATTTTTCAGAACGAAAAACTTCAGTGCACTTTCTTGTTTCATTTTCAAAGAAAATGACAAGTGCAATTCGTCCAAAACTAAAGCCAAAGACGATTCCACTCTGGTTTGAGCAGGGCTGTCGTCATCGTATAAAGCCCGCCTTACGATTTCCTGTACACATACCGCGCTGTGATTGGTTATCCGCCGCCAGAGGAAGGATACAACGGGTTTCTATCAGTGGCCTCTAGACGTATCCTCTGTGCAAATTCAAATTTGCTACCACTAGGGGTACGTCTAGAGTCTAGGCTAGAGGTTTATGACCCTACTAAAAGGATGAGAAAAAGAAATTTCTCTTATCTAAGTATGATATTAGAGTTTTAATTGATTACGTTGACACAGCAGTTGACACAAAATACAATTTTTTCAAAACAATTCATGCAGAGGCCAAACTCAAATGCAAAAACCAAAAGCAAATGTTGCCCTCAAACAACACAACTTGCACACAAGTGTATGAGCGTTTCCAATCAATTATTCGGCTACACAATGGCCAACAAAATAAAAAATATAGCACTTAATGTGAATCAGTGCACAATTATTTTTTATTCAGTAACTGTATGTTTCATGTGCCATGTTTTGCTTTTTTATTTTTGGCATATTCTGCCCAAGGAAGGTAACAGGCCCACTCTTCATGTTGTGCTTCAGACAGTAGTTGTGCAAAACCTTCCAATCTATTGGTTTACACATTCTGCCTGTCCATTGGCCTGCGGGGATAACCTGAGGTCAAGCTTACTGTAACATTCAATCTGTTCATGAAGGCTCTCCATACCTTATATGTATATTGAGGTCCTCTGTGTTCTGGTACACCATAGTGTCGCAAAACCTTTTCAAACAAGGTCTCTGCAACCTGTAAGACCTGGCAAAGGTTTTTGAAAACCAAGAATGGTGGTGTTGCTGAAAAATAGGCACAGAGAGAGTTTAGGAGGGTTACCTTGTTTCTAGGATGGGATGGCCTCAACACCTGCTTCTCAAGCATCGGCCTCCATCACAAAGAGTCTGGAGGGATCTGGGTAGTCCAAAATGCAGCAGCCAGACTACTTACTGGTACCAGAAAGCATGAGCATATCACTCCTGTTTTGTCTCAATTGCACTAGGGAGTTCAGAAGTTCAGAATTGACTACAAAATTTTGCTGTTTGTGTTTAAGGCCCTATGGCCTTAGCCTGGCGATGCCATCCTACGTACCTCCGCTAAACAATTTATCTCCGCACTTAGTCTGGACCAAGCCCCCCTAGTTGCCTTTCCCTCGGTTACTCTACGGTTTAGCCAATCAGCACACAGTTAAGAGCGATGTCTCAAATTTTTGTAGTCCTACAGGATAGGAACACGTTTGTTATTCTCCCCCCACTTTCGAATTACATTCACAAAACTGGTACATGACATTAGCATCCATGATCTAGAGGATTTCTTGCCACTATGATGTCAAAATAGATCAGAACTTGCCAGAGATCTGTTAATACTGAAAGCGAAAGTTGTAGGCGTGATAGCCAGGCGAGAGAATACGTCATATCCAAACGGAAACCCATTTCAATTGCGTTGGGCCAGACTGTATGACATAGTCAACAGTCGCTTTCGCCCAGGCTACTATGGCCTAGCACCACAGTATACTGTATCTATGACCTACTAAAATCCCACTCTATGCCCAGTGTAGCCAGTGGCGGTCCGCACCGCACACGGGTCTCGAACCCGCTACCCCGCAAGCTACAAACTCCCGGCGTGGGAGTGGAACGCTCTAACCAACTGAGCTAAAAGCCCGAACTTCTAACTCAGCGTGTTAGAAGCGCCCATGGAATTGGCTGATGAGGATTTACACACTACCGCCGAGCTAGCCGCGCTAGCTGGCCTCAGTTACACTCACCCTCCAAATCCTCACTCCCATTTGGGTCACGGCACCAATGTAGCCAGTGGCGGTCCGCACCGCACACGGGTCTCGAACCCGCCACCCCACAAGCTACAAACTCCCGGCGTGGGAGTGGAACGCTCTAACCAACTGAGCTAAAAGCCCGAGCTTCTAACTCAGTGTGTTAGAAGCGCCCATGGAATTGGGTGATGAGGATTTACACACTACCGCCGAGCTAGCCGCGCTAGCTGGCCTCCGTTACACCAGGTCACTTAGATCCTCTACCCAGCAACTCCTCCCTCTGTCTCATCTGAAAACCAAAGGTGACCGGGCCTTCTCTGTTGCTGCTCCCAGACTTTGGAATGATCTCCCCTTCCATCGAAACTCTGCTCTGACTTTAGACGAGTTTAAATCTAAATTAAAGACTCATCTTTTTAATCTAGCTTTCAACACTCCCTAATAATGATAATAATAATAATAATAATGATAATAATAATAATTCTTCTTCTTCTTATTATTATTATTATTGTTGTTGTTATTATTAATAAAAATAATTAATATTTAATTATTTTATTGTTAATATTTTTGGTGTCGTCATCTTTATTTCTGTTCATATTTTATTATTATTATCAACACTATTACTTTTGTAATAGAGTACTTTGGGTCAATACTTTTGCACTAAATGTGCTAACATTCAACACAATAGGAGAATGGGCTAACACATTTGCCCATTGAGGTGTCTTTGGCTCTGATGAGATAATGATGAAGATTGAGGTTCACAGATTCTTCAAACAGGTCAAAGCAATTACTAAAAACTGTAATTGGCCTTGAACGTTCAACATTGAATATTAATAAGACATCTGACCATCACACTGACTATGGGGCCCATTGAAAAAAAATTACCCAGGAGTCTACTTCAGGTAGGTTACTTCAAATGTTTAAAAAACTTCAGTGAAAAAATGTTAGTGGTATTCAGTTTCCACTAATAGCCCTATGTTGGGTTCATGGAGCAGTTGGGGTTTACAGGCCTATGACTACCCTAGTCTGGGCTCTAGTGTTGAGGGGGGATGGAAAAACACCCTCCAGCTGTTGTCATGGAAATAAGAGTGTACACATAGGCCTTTAATTTCACTGAAAAGGAAGAGTGACCACCTCTGGCAGAATGGAGTAGCCTAACTAACTCAATAACTCAACTAACTCATAATCTGTCCTTACTCTGCAGTTCACGAAATGTTTGTGATGTGCATGGGACAAACCCAAACTTTTGACATCATTTTTCACAGCTAGACTTAAACGCACAGTTTCGGGAAGAAGTGATGGCCAAACTGATTAGAGACGACCTGAAACAGCATTTATCAACCCTTTTCGCGGTTATTTGTGTGGTTACTCTCAAGCCTGTCGGTGCCATCGACACAGGTAGGAGAGAGATCTAATATTACGAATATATGGAATATGTTGCTTTTCTCTGTGTTGAGACCCTTCCGAAACTTGTGCAACGAAACGCGCTCGTCCAGGGGGGCTGCGAAACATTTTGATTTTCGATGTCGAATTTGTCTTTCACCTTTTCAAGTTAAGTCTAGGCCTACTACCCAATTGATTTCTTACGTTCGGTTAGTCGCGACTCGTGGGCCTAGTTTAGTGTATGAAGAAGGCATAGACCCTTTCTGTGTTTGTAAACATTCCGTGTTCTAACATTCTATAAACTGCAACCGGAGGCAGAAAGCCTCCAGAAGCTATCAGAACCAATACAAAAGTGACCGTTTTCAGCACTGTCTTTTAATGCTTTCTCAACAGCTAATCCTACATTTTATAATTTTGGCGTAATCTATCAGATGTATACTAAATAATATCCAACTACAGTAGCGATCCTGTATGCCTTACAGTGTTTACAAAATGTATAAGGTGCACTTCAAGAGAAATGCGCTTAGTCCTATGGGAAAACGACTAACGTTAGTAACGTCACTTAACAAGGTAGGCGATCTACCGTCAGCTAACAAGCTAGCGGGTTATTCGGTGGTAAAGTTTGGCTTTTAGGCATAGTGTTAAAGTGATACAAAATCCCTGTGTTCATTTAAATATGTGGAGACTGTCGATAAGTTTGTTTGCTTTGACAAGTGGTTTAAATCGAGAGAGGCCGCTCCGGTGGCAGTAGGCATCACTACGTTATCCAGCAGCCTAAAGAGGCAGATAGCCACCTGTGCTACTTTCAGTCTCTGAACTTTGGGTACTCGTTCAATCATGTTGGTGAACATATATTTTGTTGTTTGCGAATCATATCGTTTTAAGAAATAGATTCTTGAGTTATATTATGATGACAAGCTATACTTTCAAAGATGGGGAAAGTTGTCAAATTTACAGCCATGTCTATCAGAACAGACGTCTTTCTGCCTCCAAAACTCTTGACGTAGCTTCAAAAAGGGTCTGTAGCCTAAAAGAAAAGGAATGAAGGAAAGACTCGTGGAAAGAGAAGAGTCCCCTGCTGTTATGCACGTCAATGGATGAGCGCAGAGAACGCCTGACCTGCACACCGAAGTTGTTGGTTTATTTAATCGATGATACCCTAGGCCTAGGCTATAGCAAAATAGCATGTCGGTAATGAAATCTCTCGGTAGGCTAATGTAGGCCTATTTCAAAGAAACGATTTGATAGCGTGAGCATTTCTTAGGGAACATGGTGCGCGCTATAATGCGCCAGAGACACGCATGACAAACTGGATGGGCAAAGCATCCATCCATCTACTGTAGCAGAGGGCAATGTTTTCATTGTTATTCGAACAGGATGTTTTTGAAAAAGTAAATGTAGGCTATGCACATTCCACCTCGCTGAGCCCAGGTGCAGGACAAGCAGACGACCAGAGAAGAGAGGAATAGTTCTCAGCACACTGCATTCTCCCAAAGAGGCTTAGGCTATTTTATTGAATCAAAAACATAAAGCAACGTTTCGACCTGTTAGGGTCATCAGGCTTAATTCGAACAGGATGCAAACACATGTCTAAATTCACTTTCTTTCAAGTAATGCACATGATAAAGATATTTTACAAAATAAGTCTAAATCTGGCATGGGTTTAATAGTCCAGTGGTGTTTAAACCCATTGGTGTTCCAAATAAACCCACACTCAAAAAATTTTTCTGTTGGATTTAATTTAAAAAGTTATGTCAAGTGGTTCCACGAAACTGTGTTACGTAGATCCAAAGATACTACATTCTTTTAAATTAACTCAATGAATTTTAGTAAATCCAACTAGAGTGAGTTAAGTATGTTCAATGTAACTTGGTTAGTTCATCTGTATTAAATGTGCTTATGTTGAATTAAATGAACACTGTTATGTCCAATCCAATTGACTGTGTTCTATTCAATCAACTTAACTTTCACAGATAAATAACACACTTTCAAGCTAATTTACTTAAACGTAACACAGTTGCGTGGAACCACTTGACATAACATTTTTAAGTAAATGGAAACAAAACTGTTTAAGTAAATACAACATTTTCAGAATAAATTGCATTTATTCAGCCATACGGATGTCAACAATTGTCATTTAAGCTGAATATTGAATGTCTTTACACCCAAAAGTTTAGATACAACTTTTTGTTCCATGAAAAATTTTACATTAGATCATTAGATCATCGTAAATCTGTTTTGGCATTGAAACTGTACTAAGTAAGGACAAATGAACAGTCCATAACATCCTCCATCTCTGTCCACACATCTTTACAATAATGCTTAGCAAGAAAGTTTATTTTTTAGTACCTGAACCTTGGCCGAAAGGCGGCGATTATCAATTCCCATCATGACCTTCTGAATAAATTTGAAAGTGTACCTCAGTTTGCATGGGCAGTTCAAGTTCAAAACATAAACAATCCCAAATAGTAGAGCAATGGTGCAGGACACATCGCAGGACGGTGACCCCTTCCACTGGGATGCCAACATCCTCCATAGGATTAGTGGCATCTGCACCTTATCGAGTGATGACGTAGATTCCCATGGTGGTGCACTCCATTTGGCTCTGGGCCACATCCTATATCATGAGTCAAAGACAGACATTTAATGGGTCATTAGATGTGTGAAGCCAAATAACACAAATGAGCAAAACAACTTAAACGCAGCTTGATTAAACAATTGAAAAAGGAAGAAAAAACATCTATAAACATTCACTTGCTAGAGACAATTTATAAAATATAGAGACTGTTACTGTTCAGAAGTTTAAACACGCTGCTATGTTTTGCTTTATTCATCCATAATATGTGGTTTGCACTTCATTCAAGCTTACATAGTGTGTTCTGATTGGGTAGGTATAAAATAAGCACTGATGGCTAACCCATGGGAGCAGAGCTTTAAACATCTTGACATGCTCCACATATCGCCCTGAAGTCTACGCAACATTAGCAGACATGCTAGAACACAGCACTACATGGCACGTTTGTATGACTGCAAATTACCAAAAAAAAGTGTTTAAAACTGTGTGTTTGTGCAAGCAACTACATACAAATTGAAAAAAAACAAAAAAACACTCTACAGTGCTGTGCTGTCAGATGTCTGTAGATGTTGCAGCGCTTTAGGTGACATTTGGAGCCTGTTAAGATGCTAAAAACACGGTTTAAGTTCTGCACCCTTTGGTTACCTGTCAGTGCTTATCACCTATTCAAGGAAACCTATACAAGTTGGATCAAAATTTCTTGTGTCTTCAGAACTGGTTAGTCAATTAGCTTAGGTAATAGAGCTCTTGTTTAATTTGACCGTATGGTTGCACTTTAACGGCATCCTGTTTGTCTTCAGTAGTGACTTAGATGAAAGTAATATCTGACTACTGAATAACACAAAAAAACTCACTCCAAAAAGTTAATACTTTAACAGCACTATACTTTACCATATTTCATGTCCAGTTTACATTTTTTGTTAGTCTATGGATACTGACATTAGTATATTAAAATTTCCGTCATCAGTGCTGTGTACTGATTGTATGCAGTTCTATACAGTCTGCTAATTCTATACAGTCAATGAATTTTACTTACCAGGTAATAAAAAGCACCTCTGGATCTTCATTTAAATACAGCACTAGAGCCTTCATGTTGCAAGTCCTCTTATTGGCAATGGTGTGATTCTGTAGGAGAAAGGAGGGAAATGTGATTGTATTGCTTCATTCCTAAGTGCAAGCTACACACCTCAAATTGAAACACAGATTTGTGAAGTATAAGACACAATCAAATAACAAGATCATCACATAAATGTACACATCTAGGGGGAAATCTACAGAGATATCTGATATGAATAAAGACTTAGTGAAGTTTGAATTACAAACCTATTCAATGCAAACCATGATATTATTGATTATGCGCCCTGCTTCTCCTCGCTGCAAACTGTTGACAGCTTGGTGCACAAAATGTGGAGCTCTGCCATAAACTTTGACTTCAGTGGGATTGTGGTAATCTGTGTATACTCTGCACATGTCTGTACAGAAGAGTGGGGTGAGAAGACAGAAAACTTATAACACAACCCAGCATTAGACTAGTGTTTGTTTCCCAAAAGCATAACTGCTAACTTAGCAATGCTGGTGAGCATGATTTACGCTTTTGGGATCTCTATAATGCTGAATCAAAAATCAGTTTACTGTACATCTCTACTTACTATGAGTCATGTTAACAATAGCAGAATGTTTGTGAGCACTTGAAAGGTTCATTGCAGTAGGTCTACTGGTCCACTCCAACTCTTACTCTGTATTGCAAGAAAAACATAGGTCCAAACCACATAACTATGAGACAAATTCACAATATCCTTCATATTTTTACAATATATTACAATATTATTTTTCAAATGTCATAGGCCTATAAGTAGGCTATGATTGAATATAATCTTAAAAGAAACATGTAGAGACATTACATTTACATACATAAATTTGAAAGACCACTAGTGCCAATTAATTATGAAAGAGAATGTACTGTAGTAGGCCTATATGTTTGCATTGTAGAAATATATTGTTCTTACCAGAAATGTATCTTCTCACTGTCACCATGCCAAACACTTCAACTTTATAAATGAGTCATTCAGATTATCTGAGGGAAAAAGCATCAATTTCTTAACAATCCAATAAATGTTTAGCCTATAAATGAAAATCAAAATTAAAATTCCAATTTATTAGTTCTTTCATTTATTAGTTCTTTCACCCCCAAAGTCCATCAGTTTCACTGCAGACATGATGTGATTCATGCTTTGCGTTACACTTGGTATAGCACCACATCCTCCGGGATCTCTTTCCCTCTCCTGCCGCGATGCGAGCACCCAATGCCAGCCACATCTAGTCCTGGAGTCGCTAACTCGCTTTCCACTGTACCAGCATAATTTGCTGGTGCCCGCGGGCAGGGCTATAAAGTTTTCAACACAAGGCACATAAGTTTCAAAATGCTTTTTACTCAATATTTTTGGATTGGACACAAAGTTTTTCCAAGATTAAGTCAAACTGCCAAATGTAGTATGGGAGAGTTTAACCAAAATGAACCGATAGATTAGGAGTTATGGACATTCAAATTAAGTTAGCAACAAGCTAGGCGCAATTCTGCTACTTTGGCGGTGACAAATAACGACTGACAAATAATGACCCTAATCAAAACTAGTTAGCAAACCAAGTCTGAATGTCCAATGTCACATTTTTACTTTGACAATAAAACTAAACAAGCAAAATATACATACCTTGCATCTCCTTTCGGTGAAGTTAAACAAAATGGCGGACTACCATGCACAGCAAGGAAATCAGGGAGGTACGGCATCAGCAGAGGGACAAACGTTGTGTGATGTGCGTTTTACTTAACAATGTTGCATTGATTTAATGTATGTTGTTCAGTTAATACAAAAAAGTAACGTAACATAATTGAAATAAAACAACTGACTTAATTACACTTTAAAAAGCGACTTAGTTTGGTTAATTCAACAAAAGAGAATTAAATAACACCAGCAACAGCCTGAATTCATTTTTTTGAGTGCAT
>JAODXP020000011.1:892961-910441 GCA_027497455.2 Sardinella longiceps
ATTGACTTTTTTTAAAATTTTGCTTTCATTTCTTTTTCTTTTTTTTTCTGAACACTGTAGCACTTTGAGATTGCTTTTAATATAAAGTGCTTTACAAATAAAATGTATTATTATTATTATTATTATAATATAAAAATGACTTTTCGTCCAGGCCAACTGCCTCAAAAATGCTCTGGAAAAAGCCTAAAAATAAAAACACATATAACCCCACTCACCTCACTTCCTGTTGGGTGTGGCTAATGCAATGTAATTAGAAAGTTGTTCTGTCTCTGTTGAGCCCTACACACAGACCAAATTTGGCGTGTTTAGCTCAAAGTATATGTCAGCTAGAGGACTCCATGCAAGTTAGGTAGGCGCTATGGAGTCCCTGGGCAACGCCTGGGTCCATGGCTCTCTAGAGTGTGTCACAGTGGCAGTGTGTGTACCAGTACTTCAGGAGTTTTCGTCCATGAGAAGTACCCGAAAAAGAGGGCAAAACGGTGCAGTCTAAGAAAAAAAAAAATAAATAAATAAAAATAATCCAAGGAAAACCAATAGGGCTTCGCACCGGTGCTCGGGCCCTAATTACAGTAAGCTCTAATAACAAGAATCAATGATTTTTTTTCTCAATCGACCCCTCCATTTTTATTTTGTGATCCTCTACCAAACGGTTGAGATATCCGTAAGGGGACACTGGAAACATATGGAAACATATAGAAAAAATAGATATACAACTATAAAACTTTGCATATATGCATATTTCTGCATACCATCACATCACAAAGTGCTCTTTATTGCCTTTTCAGCAAAATTATCTACTTTTGTAGGCTCCTAAATGCATTGGTACATGCTGCCAGGTCCAATAACCAAGGCCAGGCTGGGCCAAAAGCTTTAAAATAGCATTTGCCATATACGTCTTAAATACCCAAACATGCAGAAACCCTGATAAGTAAAATTTGTATGTTTGTTACTATGTAAATATGGATTTTTATGGAAAAGAGACTCGCCCCCATTGAAAACCATTATAATTTCGGACATACCCTATACTCCCTTGAAGTGCTTAAGTATACTTTCTAAGGGGTTGGTGGGCATTTTTAGGACCTAATGTACCCAACCATGGAGTTATAAAAGGTCTATGAAGAAATTCTTTGTTTTTTTGTTACTTGACATAACAGCCCATTCACTTCCATTCATTTTGAATTATGACCCTTTAACTCATTGACTGCCAATGACGTCTGTTGCTACCCGATTTGAGTCGAGTGCCGATGTGAGTCGCGCATGCACGACTTTACGACACTGCTGTTCTCGGGAGAGGGATCTGTCTGCGTCCTGCACAAGACTGAGGTGTTACCCAATATAGATAAAAAGTTACTAATTATGGATTTCAGGATAAAAGGTATAATATTAAGAGATAAAAAGCAAAACGTTACAACTGAAAAACATTTTAAAATAGGCCTAGTATGATTATAATATTGCGAGATTGAACATCATACGGCCAACTGGGAGAAGGAGACGCGACGGGAGCCATGATCTGTCTACGAGGTATGTTGTGTTTTGTAATTAATTGTAAAAGTCTGGTTAAGTACATTTTACACAGTTTAACTATAGATATGTTGATAATTTTGCCTAGTGTGATGAACAGTTTGCTGAAGCAGAGAAAAACTCGTCAATTTTGCTTGCTACGGCATTGTGTGGACTCGCAGTTTACTGCTAAGCCTACGGTTACTACCAGTTACTGACATAAAAACATCTTTATTTGATTTCTGTGGCTATGCCATTTTTATCATAATGAGTTTGGTTATAAAGTTTGATGCATGCACAAAGAGATGTTACCAAAACTGATCACCTAGTGATGTAGGCTTTTAACTTTGCTCATGCTCCGCTAGCATGTTAACGTTATAACTATGCTATACATATTAGCAAGTCCAAGTTGATGCACTTGGTCACTGTTTGTTTTACTTTTCAGGTACAAGATGGCAGAGAGATAATCTGATAGTGTGATCCTCGTTTGAAGTAGCAGTGTCTTTGAGGATCCAGTTCACTTAGAAGAGGTAAAGGCAGAATCCAGAATACATAATCATTACTATCTGATGGCAATAATACAGCTGTGCATAATGGATCCGTTCTGGGTTGGGTTTTGCAAGGGTGCTTATCACTTAACTCCAGCCAGGGTACCATAGATGCAGACAAATGAGTGAATCATTAAAGTTTGTTAAGTGTAGTGATGGCTGAAGGGAAGAAACTTTCCTTGAAATGTGGTTTTGTCCTGTCCAAAACTCAGTATCTACAGTCATATACTAATAGAGTTCAAAATTTGTTCAGAGGGTGGTCAGGACTGTCAGCTGTAGTCATGAAAGGCGTATGGTGGCTGTGTTATTTGCCTCAGTCATACTGGGGGTGGGGAGGTTTATGATTTTGGATGCTATATGTGAAACTGAGATTTTACTGAGTTTGTTCTTGTTGGTGACAGAGGAGTGAAAAAACAGGGGGAGCAGTTAAGTAGGATGGGTTGAATGATACTCTTGTACAGTAGCAGCAGAAGCTCTTCTGTGTTATTGTTACATGCATACATAGTGATTCCAAGGTATTTGAAAGTACTCATCTGTTCAACCGGTTTCCTTGTGTCCATGGGGTGATTTTGAAGGGTGTTTCATCAGTTCTTTCATTTTGTTAATGTTGATTTGGAGGTAGTTGGCAGAACACCACAGTGCAAAGTCTGTGAAGGACTGCTGGTGGACTTTGATGGAATTGGTGTCAGTGAGTAGTCCTATGTTGTCTGCAAATTTTTGAAGAAAGTGGTGGGGAGGGAGTAGAGAATCACTATAGCATTATGTGCTCTCTTGCACGCCATGCATGACACCTTTAAAGCATCGACCTCAGGGATGATATTGCTTTTAAATGGGATAATTTTTACTTGAAATTATCGTCAAAGTCAAAGTGAACTTTATTGTCAATCGAACACTGCAACAGTACATTGCAAGCAGACTGCAATTGGGTTTCTCAAAACTCCAAATGTGCAACAAAGTCAAGATGAAGACGTACAATTAAGAAGTATAACTGTATTTAAGACATCACAACTCACTAGGACATAAAGTGCAAATTGATATCAAGATATCAGGCATGATAATATATATCAATAACATAATAATAACATGCAACATAACAGACATTGTGAGCATACATTTCTAGACTGTGAGTGTTTCAGGAGTCCTTGAGGTATGTTGCTTGAATGCCATAGTTAAAACAAGGTGCAATGAGGCAAAAGTGTATGATGCAAGTAGTAGCATGGAGATGAAAGTCTGTAAACTTTTATGCAGGGGAGTGTGCATAGAGTAGTTGGTCTTTGGTTACAGTATGTGTGTATGTATGTGGGGGGGGGGGGGTTAACGGTCTTGCTCTCAGGAGTGAGTTTAACAGTCTGATGGCTTGTGGGAAGAAGCTGTTGCTGAGTCTGGTTGTTCTGCAGAGCATACTGCTGTAGCGCTTACCAAATGCTAGGAGGGTGAACTGTGCGTGTGAGGGATGAGTAGTGCCTTTGATGATGTTGATTGCTCTTCTTTGATTTGATTGCTCTTCTGCTGTTCTCACCACTGTAGTGCTTTCTGATCTGCAAAATGGCAGCTGCCATACCACACTGACAGACTCCTGGTGAGTATGCTCTCAATGGCACCCCTGTAGAAGTGAGTGCTGGAGGAGGGAGACTGGCTCTCCTCATCCTGTGCAGGAAGTGGAGACGTTGCTGCACTTTTTTTTACAAGGGCGGTGGTGTTGGTGGACCATGCCAGGTCATCAGTGATATACACTCCCAGGAACTTGGTGCTTCCAAGCACTTATTCCAAGCACTGCTGTTGATGGTGAGAGGTGTGTGTGGCTTGTGATTCTTCCTAAAGTCCACTGTTATTTCCTTTGTTTTGTTGACGTTGAGATGTAGGTTGTTGGTGTCACACCAGTTGATGATGTGGCTCACCTCTTCCATGTTGGATGAGTCGTCATCGTTGCTCATGAGGCCAACCACTGTTGTGTCATTAGCAAACTTGATGATGTGGTTTGAGTTGTATCTGGCACACCAGTCGTGGGTCATCAGGGTGAAGAGCAGAGGACTCAACACGCACCCCTGGGGCACCCCTGTGTTCATGATGGTGGTCTGTGATGAGTTTTTGCCGACTCTACTGTCTGTTGTCTGTTGGTGAGAAAGTCCAGTAACCAGTTGCAGAGTGGTGTGCTGATGTTTATGGTTTGGAGTTTGTCCACCTGATGAAGGCTGAAGTCGAACAGCATCCGCACGCAGCTGTTTTTGTTCTTCAGATGAGCCAGGCTGAGTTGAAGTGCTGCTGCTATGGTGTCATCAGTGGAGCGCTTGGGACGGTACGCAAACCGGAAAGGGTCAAAATTGGTGGGTAGGCTGGATGTTGTGTGAGCCTTGACCAGCCTTTCTAAGCAGTTCATCATGATGGGAGTCAGTACTATGGGCGGGCAGTCATTGAGAATTGATGCTGGAGATCTCTTGGGTAGCGGTATGATGGTGGTGGCTTTGAAGCATTCTGGTAGATGGCTTGGCTCAGAGAATTGTTGAAGACATCTGTGAGTGAGTCGGCATAGTCTCTAGGCACACGCCTAGTTATGTTTCATTCAGTTTGGACCGGGTCAGCCAGAGATACCTGCAATTACAGTACGACACCTCACTTTTGCTATTCGATTTTAACTAGTGGCCCTATACATGAAATGAGTGGTCATGGGATGGGTTGACATGGCCCCTGAAGATACAAACTAGAGATGCACCGATACTGATAGGATAACTCAGGGGTGTCCAACCAAAAAGATTGACCAGATGATTAAAAAACAAAAACAAAACAAAACTAGAATCCCAGTGGGTGCAAATGCCATGGCCATTTTTTTTTTTTTTTTTTTTTACTTCTCAGCAGTTAATACAATCTGTATATCTGACTGTATATCGGCCACCAATCACACATCTCTAATACTAACAGGTTGCTAATTGCACATAGTTAAATGCAACTTTAGGAATTTTAAGGAATACTTATGAACTTTAAGGAATACTTCAGGAATAAGTGCAAAGTTAAAATGCCCCCAGTGCTATGCTTGAATATGTTATGTTCTGTTATTCCATAGAACTTTATAACTTCTGATTGCTCGTTAAAGTGGTTTTATCTGCTGCTATCTTTTGTGTGTGTGTGTGTGTGTGTGTGTGTGTGTGTGTGTGTGTGAGCGAGAGAAAGATATTTGTGATGCGCTATATGTAGTACCTGTTATTTGAACAATGGTCACAAGAGGGCGCCAGAGACCATTACATATCATTTGTTTGCGCTAGATGGATTGTCATTTTTTGTAGACAACCGTCGGAGGGATATCTCGTCCTTTGTGCAAGGAGGAACAGTTTAAATACTGCCCTACAGAATGACCTCCAGGAGGCTACTGATGAATTCCATTGCCAAGACAAGTGGAGAAAGTCCACCATCTCAGTTTGCATTTGCTAGAGAACCCCAAAATTGGCTCGTCCACCACTGGTGCCCTGTACTTTTGACAGAGAGCAGGTTCACCTTAAACACCTGATAGATAGACAGGCTGGAGAAGACAAGGAAAATTCAGCCTGACTGGTTTGATTGTGGGTCAGTTAAAGCCTAGGGAGGCATATCCATGGAAAGATGAACAGACATGTACAATCTAGAAAAGGGCAGTCAGTTTTGGGATGATGTCCTTGATGCCATTGTCAGACCCTACACTATCTTAAAAACATGGTCCTGATTACATATACCAAGTTTGGTTACGATACATGAAGCCATGGATAAGTACCAGAATCAGAGTGTTTTTATTAAACAGTTTCAGAGATTAGTACATAGTCCAGAGTGTGTACCAATTTTGTTTAGGATACATCATATTCATAGTCAAGATATGGCGTGTGTTTGTTTGTGTGTTTGTGCACGTATGTATGTGTGTATGATGTATGTGTACATGCATGTCTGTGTGAATGTGTATATGAGCACCTGAGAATGTTTCACCCATTGTCTTGTGTGCCCATGTCTGTTTGTGCATACAGTACATGAATGTGTGTATTTGTACTGTATGTGCGTGTGTGTGTATCTCTCTCTCTCTCTATGTCTGTGTGTGTGTGTCTATGTGTGCATTAGGACTACACATGTGGCTACCATCACAATCCTCTCACTGTTCTGGTCACATGCACACACCCCTGCCACACACACACACACACACACACACAATCCTATGAATGCCCGCTTGCTTACAGTGCATTTGCACATAAACAATGGTACGATGTGTAGATATGCAAATATGATATCCTTGCATATCTTGTATCTTGAAACATTTAATTGAGACAGAATTGAATAGTATTTTTAAATGAAAAATTCTAACAGTGTATCTTGCTGTGTTTCAGCTGCAGTGGAGTAGAGTGAAAGGAAGAAAGAACTACAGCTACACTACAACTACATGACTTAGGCTGATATATTTTTGCAATAAAGGTATATCTTGGTTACCTCACTCACGTCAGATGTAGCGCTACGCGCGAACATCTGATGATCAACGATAGACGAGTTATTTCAGGAGCCAGAAATCCTTGAATCTAACTGGACAAACGGCTTGTCCATCAATTTAATTGACGTACACTTCAGCCAATCACATCGAAACCAACCGATGACGCTGGTTACGTTTGTTGGATTGATTGGATTCAAAACAGTTGCTTCTTCGCTACGTCACACCCTCTACAGCAGCCAGCAGCCCTGATTGGTTCGGTTAGAGAATATTGGGCTTGAAATCGCTCTGAAGGGCTTCAACATCAGATCGTTGCGCGGAAGTCAATTAAAGTTACGTAGTGCATCATCTGATATGAGTGAGGTAAATATCTTGGTGCCAGAACAAAATACTGTGTCTGGACTCTGGTATTTGATTTTGGGAATTCTAACATTTTTCGTTGTGCATGTACCTGTACTTTGACTATGACTTCAGTGAACAGTAAACAACCACAGCATTTATGTTTGTTAAAGACACCTATCATCCTCCAACCAGGAGGTGGACACCAAGATTTTATTTTACTGAATGACTACTTTCTAGGAAAACAATATAAAGTATTTTATTCAATAAACTTCAAAAAACTTGTTTACACTATGTTTGACATTCTTGGCTTGGTGGTAATTGTTTTCTAAATCCACTAGTGCTGTCAAGCGATTAAAATATTTAATTGCGATTAATCACATTTTTGCCGTAGTTAACTCATAATTAATCGCGATTAATCGCAAATTTCTTTCTATTCTAAATGTCCCTCGATTTCTTTTTGTCCCATTTTTATTTATTTATTTTCATTTTTAATGCTGTTATCAGCATTCATTGGTGGGGGTGAATACCAATTTAAAATAAAATAAAACCCAGTTACAGCATCAGAAATTATTAACATGTTCAAGTACTGCCAGAGAGATGTTGATGTCTTTTATGTTGCTAGTTCACAAGTTTACAAAAAAAAAAAAAAAAAAACCTGGATGGTGGCCCTTTAAATTATACTAACCTATATTTTAAAGAGGCTCAATGAAAATATGGCATTATGGTCTACATGAGTAAACCTACATTGCATGAGCATACCTTTAAAATGCATTTTGCCATATTGGCAATGCCCTGCAAGATGCTCTCATTTTAGTGACAAGGTCATACGTTCAGAATCAGGTAGGCTCTCGTTCAGAGTTGTATAAAGTACTGGAGAAGAGGAGTGGAGTGGAAGTAAAAGTACCATATCAAAAAAATTACTTGAGTGGAAGTAAAAGTGTTCTTTAAACACCATACTTAAGTGGAAGTACTAAAGTATTCAAAAAATTTTGTACTTAAGTATTGCAAGTAAAAGTATTAAAAAAATTGCTACTCAAGTACTGAAAGTAAAAGTAGAAGTACTGTGTATATTAAAGAAAGCAGTCAAAAGTTTAAATATTACTGTTTTACATTTATTTGGCTGAAATAGTCTGTTTGGCCATGGACTCTAAGTAGGGCCAGGGATGGTCACCACCATTCCCGTCACTACAATCATTTGAAGTTGAAGAACTTGGTGTTTTTCTTCCATCTCGAAATGGAGCAGTAGACTGACCCTTGCTAATCGTTCCCAATTCACTGCATTCATTCAGTACTGCGAAAGGTCGAAGGGGAGCTTGAGGTCTCTTATACTGCTTGAATCGCCCAATAATGACAATGAAAACCTGGTGATGGTCTGGTCTGGCATTGATAGACTATCATTGGATGTGGTATGATTTGTAAATTTCTTTATAAAAGTAACGAGTAACTAATCAGCACATCAAAAATGTAATGGAGTAGAAGTATGAAATTCATCAAAAAAATGTAGTGAAATAAAAGTGGAAGTAGGAGAAAAAAAGAATACTCCAGTAAAGTACAGATACTGCATTTTAGTACTTAAGTAGGCTACTTAAGTAGTTCTACTTAGTTACTATACATCTCTGCTCTCGTTTGCACAAATTCTCTCTCTCAGTTGCGCTCCAACCTGTTTCACCTCTCTCACTCGCGCTTCAATTTTGAAACTGATATTAGCCTATTTGCGGGGTAATCAGTTCAAGAGAAGGGATTTCTAAGTGACAACATTAATCCTCTAGCTAGTTAACCACCTAAATATGCGAACATGCGAGTGAGCGTCAACGATTGTGTCGCTAAAATATTTGTTTTCACCGACATCAAATGACGCTCACAAACATTCTCTCTCTCAGTTGCGCTCCGACCTGTTTCACCTCTCTCACTCGCGCTGCAATTTTGAAACTGATATTAGCCTATTTGTGGGGCATTCCGTTCAAGAGAAGGGATTTCTAAGTGACAACATCAATCCTCTAGCTAATTAACAACCTAAATATCCGAGCATGCGAGTGAACGTCAACGATTGTGTCGGTAAAATATTTGTTTTCACTGACATCGGAGCAGCAGAGCAGAGTGCAGACACCCGTGTCTTGTGTGCAGTGCGTGTGTAGGCTAACTGTAGGCATGAGTAGCCTAGGTCCTAGGCTAAGCAGTAGGCCTACTTCAAGCCTAATACAAACACAGGACATACTGAAACGTCGGGAGGTGTTGGAATGTCGGAGATATTTTTATTTCACATCCCATTGATAATGGCGGGTCAAATGCGTTAATCGCGCGTTAAAAAATTTGACGCCGTTAAAATGGGTTTGCGTTAACGCCGTTATTAACGCGTTAAACTGACAGCACTAAAATCCACATATTAGACATGCATTAAATGTTAGTTTGCTTTGAGATATGATCATTTACTCATACTACTACAAAGGCAAGAACAATATTGTTCTTAAGTTTTCTTATTATTATTCATCCCACTTTTTTGTCAAAATATCATCAGCCTCATAGAATAATTGCCTAAGTCGTCTTGGCCAAATTGAGATATTTTCATTTAAATGTACTCTCCTACTTTTTCTGCATCACCCTGTCTTTGTAATTGGCCAATCACAACACTCTCAGGTGAAGCTGTCAGGATACCTACCTTATCAATATTGTGAGGAATAACATTACTGTAACCTTAACCAAAAATTGCCTTCTCTTACGATGGTACAGGGATTCACCCTAACACTCTGCACAACTTGGTGTGTGTGTGTATGTGGGTGGGGTGAAGTGTGTAAGCTTGTCTGCTTCCACCTTGCCAAGGCTGAAATCACACCATGGTCACAGTTTTTTCATGTTTCCCAAAAACACTGAAACATAACTTAGGCAATTATCCTATGAGGATATCCTGAACTGTTTAATTATCATCAGCTGTCTTTAATACAGAACTTAGTAGGCTACATTGTATCTCTACCAGGCATGCACAGCATTAAGAGAGGTATCCATAAGCCAACAATGCATCATCCCACATATGTTAGCCCACACACTATTTTACTGGTGTGTGGCTATAGCTCACTAGACCTAGACCTCATCTAACACGGTGAACTTCGTAACTGCACTACTAATTTCTGCAGCCAGAGAATAAGGTTATCACCAGTGTTGGGAATAATGGCGTTAGAGTAGGCTATAACGGCGTTACTAACGCAGTTACTTTTTTCAGTAACGAGTAATCAAATAAATTTCCATATTCATAACGCCGTTTCCGTACTGCCCATGTAACGCTACACGTTACTATTCATATGCGCCCTACACAGGTGCATTGGTCACGCTCAGCAGGATAAAGGAGATCGCACTTTCTTTTCATATTCAGGCCAGTGCATGCGCCCGACGCAAGAGCTCTTTTCTTTTAGCCTATACAGCGGAGTTCTCAATCCAGAGAAACGTCTATCGGCCGCATCAATCGAAACGGCAAGATCAAAGGTTTTCAACGCTGATACTGATATTTTGGTGTGTTAAATAGTTCGGTGACATTACCCTACATAAAAAATAATATGATACAGTTCCAACTCCTTCACTTGGGTCATGTCTGATAGACTCAAACGATATGCCAAATTAGAACAGAGTGAGGTCCTACCGATTTCAAACGTGATATCCCCAAACTTCTATAATGTCTCCAAGCTCACCAAGGTGTTCAGAATATGTTGCGATAGGAGTAGGCCTAGGCTATTGTAAACACAGACGGACCACCAGAATACAAAACAAGATATTTTATTTATTATTCAATAAATGTAATTCATGCAGCCATCATACATCGGGTCAGGTTCACGAAGTCCTCAACCCACCATTCACATTCACCTGGGCGAACCACTACACAGCACACAATAGGCTAAATAAACACCTCAATAAATACACACTGGCACACAGTAGGCTAATAGATAGGCAAAAGCACACATAGGACACATCACCCCCGTAGGGCACTTCGCTCAAGAAGCAATGCTAAAGTAGACCACAACACTCCAAAAAGACGCCAGGCTAACGTTACTACGCGAGATTCAGACAACCCTGCCCACCCGATAATAAAATGACATGCCAAAGTTTAAAGCATACACACACACACACACACACACACACACACACACACACACACACACACACACAAGGAAGGATTAAAACTTAACTTTCCCCAGGCACAAGACCCTCCCCTGGGGTCTAGGCTTAGGCGCTGGTTGGCCGGAGGGGAAACAGCACAATGCCAGTCCAGCGCTCGTGAGGCCACCGGAGAATGACGCCACCGGAGAACCCCTAGCTGGGAAGTTACAGTACACCGCCTAGCAAGCACTCCTATGCCCGGTCTTATCTACAGGTTTACCCCCTAAGCTATCTTCGCCGCCGGCAGCCCTAAACAGCGTGCGAACGGCACCCACCCCAACCGTGAGTGCGGCTTCGGCGTAGGCTAGATAACAACACTTCCCAGAACACTCACCAGTTCTCCCGAGGCTCTTTTATGACTTCTTTCTTCCTTAGCAAACCATCAAATGAACGCCACTCCAACTCATTGATAATCAGACCTCAGGTGTGACCAATTAACACAGCGACCCATGCATTCCACAGATCCCTCCCCTACCGGAAACCAAACATAACATTACATACACACAAAGTCCTTCATTACACTTCCCCCCCCATAGAGCAGACTCGTCCCGAGTCGAAATCACATTTCATAGTCCTGGAACCAAGCTGGTGCCCTTCTTGATCTTCCTTGACGTGAGTCCGGTAGCGATGACGTACCATGCAGCGTCTCCCCTTCCTCTGTCAACTGGGCAGAGGTAGGGGTGAGAATGGCCCCCATGGATGCCGGCCCTTGACCACCAGAGTCCTGCCTCGCTGAGACCAACTGGTCTCCTGGCCCTTGGGCTTCCACTGACGCAGTACAGCTCTCAAACGCCCTGCTCGTTTCCGCTGCTGACGTCACGGGGGGCACAGTGTTTCTGGCTCCCGGCTCTGCTGCCTCACCCTCCAGACCCGCTGTAGCAGTTGGCGTCTGCAGTCGGGTCACATCAGGTGGGACGCCCGCAGTTGTTGTTGCCTCTGCACCCCTTTGGTTGGTAACCTCTGTTACAGGAGAAAGACAAGGTTTAAGACGGTTGAAGTGTACCACCATTTCTGACCCCCCTTCCAATGGCATTAGTCTATACAAAACTTCTGTTAACCTCTCTTTGACTTTAAATGGACCCTTAAATCTTCGCTGTAGTTTTGGACAGAGCCCCCTTTTCTTAGCTTTCTCCTGGACCCATACCAATTCCCCCTCAGAATAGTATTGGAAGTGGGCTCTAAAGTCATATAGTTCCTTCTGCTTCCCAGATGCTCTTACTTGATGCCCTTTCACAGCATCTACCACAGTAGACAATGTTTCCAATAATCTCTCCACATATTCTGAAGCAGAGGAAAACTTCTCCCCACCCCCCAGGTTAAGCATAACATCCACAGGAAGGACTATCTCTTGCCCAAAAACAACTTTAAAGGGTGTGAACCCAGTACTGGAGTGAACACTGCTCCTGTACGCCATCATCACATAAGGCAACAGAGTGTCCCAATTGGTTTGGTTCTCATCTACAAAGAGTGACAGCATAGATACTAGCGTCCTGTTGAATCTCTCCACCATCCCGTCCGATTCGGGATGGTATGCGGAAGTCCGGGTCTTATAAATATTCAACAATTGGCACAACTCTTTAAATAGCTTGGATTCAAAATTACGGCCCTGATCCGTATGGATTACCCGGGGTGCCCCCAGACGGCACACCCACTGTTCCACTAGCAGCCTGGCCACTGTTTCTGCTTCCTGATTAGGAAGGGGGAAGGCCTCAGTCCATTTGGAAAAATAATCCCCAATCACTACAATGTATCTGTTTTCCCTGGGGGTTTCAGTTAGAGGACCTAGAATGTCCAACGCCACACGCTCAAGGGGTCTTGATGCCACCACGGACTGAAGTGGGGCCCGCCATTGTTTCCCTGCAGCTTTGCGGGACCCACAATCCAAGCATTCCCGACACCATTGCTTCACATCCCCAAACCAGCCCACCCAATAAAAACGATCCTTTACCTTTGCCTGCAATTTCTGTATTCCCAAGTGACCCCCAGTTGTGTCATTATGCAATTGGCCCAAGATCTTTGACACCATGACAGTGGGAATTAACACCTGAACCTGGTTTGCAGCATCTGAGTTTGGTGGGGGAACTCTCACCAGTCGGGAGCCCTGCAATTTTATCTGAGACCATACAGGTGCATACTTCTTCAAATCATCAGGTGGCTGTAAACAAATACCCCCCTCTGCTTTTAAAGAAATTATTCTACTCAGCTCCACATCCTCACGTTGAGCACAGGCCAGCTCATCCCCTTCCCACCCTGATGTAACCTTGGGAGAGACATTTTGAACTGCAGCTATAACAGGCACCCCTTGTGTTGGTGGGGCGGGCTCCAAAGTTTCAGGAGCCGGTAGATAAGCAGGCAGCCTAGAAAGCGCATCTGCATTAGCATGGCCTCGTCCTGGGCGATGGACAATTCTGTATTGGAAACTAGCCAACTGCTCCACCCACCTGGCTAATTGACCCTCTAACCCTTGAAAATTATGTAGCCATCGCAGGGAGTTATGATCTGTCCGTAGAACAAACTCCTTGCCCAACAAATAATGTTTAAAATGCCTGATGAAAGTCACCATACTGAGCAGCTCCTTTTTTGTAGTTGCATATTTTCTTTCTTGCTTTGTTAGTGCTCGGCTAGCATAAGCTATCACATGCTCACATCCATCGTCTTCTTGTGACAACACAGCCCCAATTCCCGCATCACTAGCATCAGTATCTAGAATGAATGTTTTGGAAGGATCTGGGTAACCAAGAACAGGGGCCGACATTAAACTCAATTTAAGTTGTTCAAAGGCTGATTGGCATGCCTCAGTCCACTTAAAGCGTCTGCCCTTTTCCGTGAGCTGGTGTAGAGGGCGAGCAATCTCTGCAAACCCCTTCACAAATCTCCGATAATATGAGGCCAGACCCACAAAACTCCTCACCTCGGTCTGTGTTTTTGGCACTGGCCACTGACGCACAGCCTCAACTTTTGCAGGGTCTGCTTTCACACCTTTTGCTGAAATTATATGTCCCAAATACTGCACCTGAGTAGCAAACAGATTACACTTAGCCGGTTTGACTTTTAGGTTAGCCTGGCGCAGTTTCGTCAAAACTTCATCCAGACGGCCTAAATGTTCCTGAAATGTTCTACCAAAAATGATGATGTCATCCAAGTACACTAAGCAGGTAGTCCACTGGAGATCGGCCAACACCAGATCCATCAAACGCTGAAATGTACTCGGGCTATTACAAAGGCCAAAGCTGAGGACATTAAATTCAAACAAACCCTGCCGGGTGATAAATGCTGTCTTATGCTTGTCCCTAGGATCCAACTCCACTTGCCAGTAGCCACTGGCTAAATCAAGAGTAGAAAACCAACAAGCTTTATTAAGACTATCAAGGGCGTCGTCAATCCTTGGCAAGGGATATGCGTCTTTCCGAGTAAGATCATTCAATTTACGATAATCCACACAAAATCGTAAGCCACCATCACGCTTGCGTACAAGCACCACTGGTGCTGCCCACGGACTATGAGAGGGCTGGATTACATTATTGGCCAACATTTGCTTTAAATGATCTGACACCTCCTGTTGTAAATGGAGGGGAATACGACGGGGCGGCAATTTCACTGGCTTTGCGTCACCTGTATCAATTTGGTGCAGGGTCAGGTGAGTTCTCCCCAAATCCCCTTCCCCTTCACTAAACACAGACATATTCTTTTGTAACAAGTCACGAATATCTGTCAATTCGGATGGAGTGAAATTCTTCCCTTGTAACCCAAAATGTGCAACAAGCTTGTCAACAGACCAGGGTTCCCTTGGGCCACAATCATCCTCCCCAGTCCCTAAATGTTCAGCCTTACAGCCCACTTCAATGTCGGTATGTAAAGTTCCCAGCTTCATACCCTTTTTTAAGGTTAACGGATCCTTAGTAACATTAATCACTCTTATTGGCAGTCTACCCCGTTCCACCCTACTGACCACTCGAGCTATCATTACATCGCATTGCGTTGATAATGTGACTGATGGTTCCAACATACCCTCACAGCTGTGCCCCAATAAATTATCCACCTTGCCCGCAATGATCGCCTCACTACGTGGGGGACTACAGTGTCTTCCAGGACGATCACTGTCTGGGGTTTATCCATGTCTGTTGGGACAATCAGAGGAAACAGTTTACCCATTACTCTGCACTCCCTTTTACCAAAGTCAATTACTACACCATATTTACTCAGAAAGTCAAAACCCAAGAGAATGTCTGAAGAAGGCACATCAGCTACTAAAAACTCAGTAACAAGGGCCAATGAATCAAACTGGCAGACCGTTTGCCATTTACCCAAAATTCCCATTAACCCTCCATTAGCAGCAGAAACATCACCATGATATCCAGACAGATCGGCTCCCCCCTTAGTGATTTCAAGCCACATAGTTTTTGGAATTACTGATAATGTAGCCCCACTATCTACTAATAGGAGAGAGTCTGACGCACCTATTTTAGCTTCGATGTACCCCGAGCCACCCTGGTTGTTTGCAGAGGCCGCATATGTACCAACTCGTTTGGGGGCAGGCAGTGGGCCTACGGTGCCTGCCCCCTGTAGTTTCCCTGCAGATATGGACAGTCACGTTTAATGTGCCGGGTACACCCACACTCCCAACAACCACCCCCAGCCCCTCCGGTTCGAGTTGAGGGCCGCTGTGAAAAGCTAGCATCTCGTCCCGGTTCCCCCACAAACTGACTAGGAGAATTTTTCATAGACTGTTGAAGAGTGCTCACTGTTGTACGCAGGGACTTTACTTCCTGTCGTAATTCCTCAACTATTCACACTCAACTATTCACTGCCATTTGTTCGTCATTTTTAGGTTTATGTTCCACCACTCCCCTTACTTTCGCATCAGTGATCATATGAGTTTGCTCAAGATTTTTAAGTAGTTCTATTTCAGAAGCCAAATCAATCGCATCATCAAGTGTCTTTGGTTTTGCTCTACGCAGGCTAACACGAAAATCACCAGCTGCAAAATGTGTCAGGAATTGATCTCTAGCTAACATGTCTCGTGTACCATTATCAGCAGAGGGGTAGGCTTTAGTAGCAAGACGCCTTAGGGCGTTTCCAAATTCCCTGGCAGTCTCATTATGCATACGGCGGCGTTCAGTGAAAGTAGCCCGACTCCAATCGCTACTATCGCAAGGGTCAAAGCACCTAGCCATGGCCGCTTTCAACAATACATACTCTTTTTTTGCATCAGCCGACAAACCACTATAAACATCTCTAGCACGCCCAGAAAGTAAAAGTGACATGAATTTGAGTTTTAGGGGTTCATCCCAATTATTTACATCTGCAGCCAG
This sequence comes from Sardinella longiceps, assembly GCA_027497455.2. Lineage (NCBI taxonomy): Eukaryota > Metazoa > Chordata > Actinopteri > Clupeiformes > Clupeidae > Sardinella > Sardinella longiceps. The sequence goes on from JAODXP020000011.1 coordinate 909,239, forward strand.
ATCAAATTGCTCTGACCAATCCGACCAATCACGGCCTACACCAGTAAACGTCTCAGGCATAAACACTGGCCTTGCTGTGGCTACAGATTGTCTTGCACTCGCTGCGGCTTCAGGTGGTCCTCTATTAACATTATCAGGCCTGCCATTCTCCTCGGTCTCCGACATTTTTGCAACAATATCTAGGTTTTATATGGGTTCACAACAAAAAAAAACTACGTACGCCCCGCCGCTGCCACCAGTGTAATAAACCTAGAATATGTTGCGATAGGAGTAGGCCTAGGCTATTGTAAACACAGACGGACCACCAGAATACAAAACAAGATATTTTATTTATTATTCAATAAATGTAATTCATGCAGCCATCATACATCGGGTCAGGTTCACGAAGTCCTCAACCCACCATTCACATTCACCTGGGCGAACCACTACACAGCACACAATAGGCTAAATAAACACCTCAATAAATACACACTGGCACACAGTAGGCTAATAGATAGGCAAAAGCACACATAGGACACATCACCCCCGTAGGGCACTTCGCTCAAGAAGCAATGCTAAAGTAGACCACAACACTCCAAAAAGACGCCAGGCTAACGTTACTACGCGAGATTCAGACAACCCTGCCCACCCGATAATAAAATGACATGCCAAAGTTTAAAGCATACACACACACACACACACACACACACACACACACACACACACAAGGAAGGATTAAAACTTAACTTTCCCCAGGCACAAGACCCTCCCCTGGGGTCTAGGCTTAGGCGCTGGTTGGCCGGAGGGGAAACAGCACAATGCCAGTCCAGCGCTCGTGAGGCCACCGGAGAATAACGCCACCGGAGAACCCCTAGCTGGGAAGTTACAGTACACCGCCTAGCAAGCACTCCTATGCCCGGTCTTATCTACAGGTTTACCCCCTAAGCTATCTTCGCCGCCGGCAGCCCTAAACAGCGTGCGAACGGCACCCACCCCAACCGTGAGTGCGGCTTCGGCGTAGGCTAGATAACAACACTTCCCAGAACACTCACCAGTTCTCCCGAGGCTCTTTTATGACTTCTTTCTTCCTTAGCAAACCATCAAATGAACGCCACTCCAACTCATTGATAATCAGACCTCAGGTGTGACCAATTAACACAGCGACCCATGCATTCCACAGATCCCTCCCCTACCGGAAACCAAACATGACATTACATACACACA
>JAODXP020000011.1:910541-1060541 GCA_027497455.2 Sardinella longiceps
TGATACGCTGCTGTTATGGTAGAAAAGCTATATTTGGCTGGCAGCATTTAGACGTATGATTTGAAAAGTGTACCGTACCGTAAAGTTCCTTGTTTGTTGAGTGACTGTTGAAATGAGTGTTCATTTGAATGGGAGTGAATGCTTTCACGAATGTGGAATAATAGTGATGGTGTATGTGCTTCCATCCCATTACGTGATTGGATGCTGATTGTCTAGACCCTTAGAATCACAATAACATGGTTAAACAATTAAAGCAAGGTGGATTGTGTATTGCATTGTGTCATAAATCCTTCCATAATCCATTCAAATGCCATTGTAGGTCTTAGCAGTATTACATGAGCCAGTTGCAGTTGTTTTTAACTGACTGGTTAATGATATTACATGAGCTAATTGCAGCTTTAAGAAATCATTATTCAAAAGTGTGAATATGGGCTTTCATTGCTTTTTGCTCTACCCAAGGCTGCTACTACCGGTGCCACAGCAAGTGCATGAACTTGATCAACAAGCCCTGTGTGAGGTCAAAGGTCAGCCACCAGTCGGAGTACGAGCTGAATATCTGCCCGGAGATCGGCCTGGACAAGCAGGACTACAGATGTGCAGAGTGCCGCACACCCATCTCGCTGCGTGAGTACTGAGCTAACGCTGCTGTTGCCATGGATGCGATGACCTCATCAGAGCCCCGTCGCGCATTCTGTCAGAGGCTCTCACTACTGAGTCATCAATTCTCCTTTGAACAGGACAGAAAGTTGTGTTAAATAGTTTAACTGTCTTTTCACTGGACTTTTTCCCCTAGAGCAACTGTCTTTCTTTCTTTCTTTCTTTCTTTCTTTCTTTCCTTCGTCCACCCATTAAAGAATCGTCCATTAAAGTCAATATTTTTAAAATGCTTAAAAAGGTTTGACATAACATAAGACTTTTTTCATAGCATTATCAGTTGGTATGTGCATTGTCTGTTTAAAAGAATGTTTGTGAATTGAGCACTTTTTATCAGCTCTGTGTACACCAACCAAAGTGTCATGCTATGATGAGCCTTTTTAGAATAGAATAGAAATAGAATAGAAATAAAAATACTAAAATACTGATATGGATGCCTCTGGCAAAGTGCTCATTTGTCTTGGTGCTCAAAATTAAAACCCAGGTGAGGAGGAACCACTGTAATTCTAATTTGAAAAGTTTGAATGATTCAATGAATGATTTAGTGATAGAATGTTTGACTCATGCCCATGGTGAAAAAGACCATTACTAGCTCCAGTACTGGCATTTGACTTTATTCCTCTTTTTCCAAGGCACTATTAAATGCATAAACCCAAACTTAACTGGAATAGCTGTTTGGTGGATGTCAGGCTGATTCTTCTGTACTGCAATGCCTCGTATGTCCTGCAGGGGGAGTTCCATCAGAGGCTCGGCAGTGTGACTACACAGGCCAGTACTACTGCAGCAGCTGCCACTGGAACGACACGGCCGTTATCCCCGCCCGGGTCATCCACAACTGGGAATTTGACCCGCACAAGGTACAGTAAAAAAGCCAAGCAGGCTTCATTTCAACAGGCAAGATTGTGTCCTCACCCGAACACCCAAACAGTTGCCCCCTACTGTAATCTGTTATTTAAGACTTAAAAATTTTGAAATACCCAAATGAATGAAAGGGGACCTTTTTAATATGATTTTGTCAGGCTTGGAAGAATTATTATGGATTATGACCGAAAGAGCCAGTTTTAAGGTAGCAGAGTAATGCCATTGCACAACTAGGCCTGACATTTACCAACAAAGCTATTAACCGAGTACCCCTAATTCTAAATGATCAGCTTTTTCCTAAGAATCTGTTTATGGGAAGCAGACGTTTAGTGTGCTTATTTCTTGTATAAATCTGAAAGTCAGCCAGATTGTTCTCTTCCCAGGTGTGTCGCTCCTCGATGCGCTACCTGGCTCTGATGATCGCCCGACCCGTGCTGAAGCTGAAGGAGGTCAACCCGCTGCTCTTCAACTTCGTAGAGGAACTGGTGGAGATCAGGGTTAGTCACTTAGTCTCACATCAGTACAGCCTTGATAACAGCCAGACATGAATGAATATACATTAAAAAACATTATATTCCGTAAAGTGGTGCCAGAGAGGTTTCAGAGCTCCACAGAAATTCTCTCCTCCTAAATTTCAAGTTGCATGGCCCATCTCAGTCTTGGGGAGCCAATGGAATTCTTATTCACAAACATGTACCTTGACCAAATGACCCAGAGAAAGCCCACTAGTATATCTTACTTTACATTTCAATGAAATCGCTTCAGATTATTCTCGAATATTTGTGGGGATGATTAGCTGAAATAATTTCATTTAAATTATTTCATTGTTAGATACAGCTCATAGATGTTTCTTTCAAGGAGAGTTTCACATACTTTTTCACACGAACGGTTTAAGTATAGATTATTTGATCAATGATTAATGCATACCATTTGAAGTATATTTCACTGGCTTCCATTTATCCAGTCATATACCTTATCTTACTTACCATTGAAGACTGAGAACCAAAAGGGTGCAAGTGACATTCCACCAACTCTACTGGAGAGCCAAAACAAATATGACCATTATTTGCTTTTATGCTTTTTTCTGTACTGACTTCACCTACTTCACACATTTCTCAACACGGATGGATGACTTAATGGATAGAATGCATGAGGATGCAAGATGGAATATTTTAATTCATAATAATAATACACATATATTTTAGTCAATTTTGTCAGTGGAAAAAGCTCATCAAGACATTTCAGGTGATGTATACAGTATATATTGTATAACTCACTTTTTACCAATATTAAGTCACTTACAGCCTTTAGGTTCTAAGCCCTCCACATTTCGATATCACAACATTTCTCAGGTTCATGAACTGTCTAGCACCTCTCTGAGGAATACTTTCTCGTCTCATAAAGGTCAGTGTGTTGGTGAGGTTGTCTCTTGCTGAAGGATACAGTACTGTATATCAACACAAGGCGTGAGAGAGCTGGGCTCAGACAAAGGCCCCTCTCTCTGGCTGACGGCCGTGCCGGGCGTCTCCTGAGCCTCAGCTGCCTGGAGATGATCTAACCTGGTGCCTGGTGTAGTGATGTAACCGCTCCAACAGAGTCCTAGGGATAGGCTTGCAGTTCCCACGCTGGTTCTTAAGTTGATTAAGTTGGACAAATCACAAAGGTGATTTTGTTTTATACTGTATATACTGTATATATGTATGTATGTGTGTGTATGCTTGTAGAAACTGCGCCAGGACATTCTGTTGATGAAACCCTATTTCCTCACCTGTAAGGAGGCTATGGAAGCCCGACTGCTGTTGCAGGTGAGTGTTTGGAAATGGAAGTTGAAAGCGAACAGTGTATAGTAATTTCACAAGCATAAGCCGCACAATGTATAAACCTCAGATAATTTTTTTTTTTTTTTAATGAAATGAACTAAAACTATTTCTTAACTTCACCTGGGTATTTGCCTCACCAATAATTAGCCTCAGTTTACCAAACATTGCCTTTAACCCAGAAGCAGATTACCTTGGGCTTGGGCAGTGTATCATACCGTAGTTACTGTATAAACAAATTTGATTTGTGAAAAGAGAGGAAATCTGAGGTATGATTAAGTAATTTTAAGTGAGTGAATGATATAATAAGTGATGAATTTACAGACATCCTTCAAGGAAGAAGGTGTTGTTTAAGATGCTAAGTGGAACCCGAAGCAACACAACAGACAATGCATCTGCCTTCAGAGGCTGTGCATCTCTAGCACCATCTTGTGGTGTGTTGTTGTAATACACAAATACCTTGTTTTGTTCAAAAGCTTAGAACTTGTTAAATCAGGAGGTTTAATAGTAGATTCATAAACTTCAAGGGTCAGGCTACATCATTTCATTTGCATTTACTCTGAAAACTGTAATCTTGGTCTTCATAATTTATCAAATTATCAGATGTAACTTATTGCCTTATTACATCCAAAAAGTAAATTTCCTCCCTTACCCAAACGTCTTCTCTCACTCTGCCTCTCTGTCCCCAGCTCCACGACCGTCAGCACTTTGTGGAGAATGATGACATGTACTCCCTGCAGGATCTCATTGACATCTCCACCGGCCGCCTCAGCTGTTCACTTACGGAGATCCATACCACATTTGCCAAGCACATCAAACTGGACTGTGAGGTGAGTCTATCGATGGCAGTGTTCAAAGCAACACAAGGCAAGTTTATATAGCGCATATCTTACAATAAAGCATTTCAGTGTACTCTACAGATAATAAAGAACGTACATGTAGTAATTTAAGGAAAATATACATTCAAAGGAATATTCCACCTTTTTATGAAAATGGTTTATTCACCCCCTTACCTGGAGTTACATATACTGTATGTGTAAAAACATTTTGGTTTCTGTGCATGCATTTTCCTTGTGTAGCAACCCCAATTTCCCCAATTTTTTAGCGTAGGCGCTGGAATCTAAAGTAGATAGCAACTCTATGGCAATATTACATTCAAGTGCCTATGCCAAGCTACAGCTAAAATTGGGGTTGCCAGACCGGGAAAACACATGCACTGAGACCAAAATGCTTTTACTCAACATATGTAACTCCAAGTAAGATTTCATAAAAAGGTGGAATATTCCCTTAAAATATAGAGTAAAGTGTTAAGTGTTAAGAGTAAAGTGAGTGTTGAGGGCTACCAGACATTGCGCTGGCTGTTGGACATCTAATAGTGTTGGGTCGGTTGATGAATGTCTCTAGCTTCAATCTGTCCAGTGTGTGGTACAAATCCCCTATTGTTTTTGAACAATTCTGTCAGTAGATGTACCAGGTGTCATTTCGCTATTCAGCACGTTGTACTAAATTTTCGTCGTCCTACTGATGGCTTGAACAACAGGTCTATGGGTTAATTTAATTTACCCTGAATTTATCCTTTAACTGGCAGGTGATTGGCCGATTCATGCCAGTTATGTCTTTTAAGTTAAGTTTAGCCAATGATCTGTTCTGTGATTAGTTGTCAGTTTCCCTCTATTTTACTTTTATTTCTGCAAACAACTCTCTTTCTCTGTATCTTCATCTTCTGCCAGTATCATACTCAGACTGAATAATGTTGTCAGCTTTATTACTGCGTTAAATGTAGACATGAGTGAATTGATTGTTTTGTTACTCTTTTTTTCTTTTGCAGCGATGCCAAGCCAAAGGATTTGTATGTGAACTTTGCAAAGAGGGAGACATTCTCTTCCCTTTCGACAGCCACACATCTGTTTGCCAAGACTGCTCTGCTGTCTTCCACAGGTGAGTGTAAACAGTTTTTCCACTTAGAACGTACATCAATTTTGAACATTTTTAATTTTATTTGTATATATAAATCACACTATTAAGTCTAATTAGTTGAAATGTTTATTTGGATGTTGTCAGAGAAAAGGAACACACTACACATTTCCCGTGAATGTAGTTAGAGGTACTGTAGGTTGTTGGTGATGTAATGGTAGTGTGGAGACTTGGGAATCTGGGGAAATAAAACTGCTGTTAACTCTGTGGAGTCTTTCACATAGTTTTAGAACTGTGTCAAATTCTAGTAAAATAAAATCCCACTCAGTTTTCACCCCAGTAAGTAGCCTAATAGTTAAAGCCCCACAAAGCAGCCAAGATATGATTTAGGAATTATGTAATCATAATCAAATCAACAAATCACCATACATTTTTGAACAGATACAGTATTGTCTTGCTGGACCATCGTCAACACGTCAACAAAATAGTTTATTTCCTCTGGACGCTACCATAGATTATTTCCTAACTTGCAGTCATATGAACTGTGCACCTCTGAAGGGTTTCTTTACCAGCAGTCACAGATGTAATGGAATCTGTACAGAGGTAGATTTAATCAGATTACAGCCAACGAACTGCAGTCATAACCAGGTCAAATCCAGGAAAAACAGGATCGCCTAACAGCTCATTATGAACTAAACTAGGGCATGTTGGAGACCAAAAGATCAAGTGAGCTAAAGTAAGCCGTAGAAAAGGTTCAGTGTTGCTTGTAGTAGAACACATGATGATGCCAATCGTCATTTCATCATATATCGTCATATGAATATCAATGACACGTTATTTTCAAATTTGTTTGCAAAGTTTGGCCCTTTTGGACCTTCGCAAGTCCGGTGGCGCCATCCAGTGCGCTAAGAACCAATCAAATCAGTTATGAAGAGTTTCTGCCAATAATCCTGACCTGCATGTAGAATTGCATAGTCAATGGAGCAAGCCACTATCAAAATATATCGACAGTTGAATGAGCTGAGAAGGTTCACCTACCATGTCAGTCTTTAATGTAATGGAGAATTATTTGTTATGATTGACTTCTGTAATATGTGTAAGTGACGCAACGTTTTATCCCAATTTGCATTTTGTTTCGTTGTGCTTTCAGAGATTGTTACTACGACAACTCAACAACGTGTCCACGATGTGCTAGAATGACGGAGCGCAAGCAAGAGCCTTTTGAGGACTAATTCCCTGTAACTGTGTTAGCTTTCCCATGCATCAGCTTGACTTGTCAGTACAACAATTGTTTACTTGCACTACATTTAAGTACAGTTTTCTGTGTCTGGTCATACTTGTTTACGTGGAAATGTTATCTGCAACGGTTGCTATGTTTTTTTCCCCTCTTATTGCACTACATGGCAGGACTACAGTCAAAATATGTTGTTGTATGATTTTGGGGTGTGTTATTACCCATATCTCTTGGAATTCATTATTTATGTGGCCAGCACTACTGACACGACAACTGGAGCACTAGCATCGACACACATACAGTACAAGACCTGTTTTATTAAGTTTGAATCATGGAATATAAAGGTGCTTTGAGTGATGCTAAGCAGTTTGTAAACAACTGCTACAACACATCTACATATGTTTTATATCTCCTCACTTCACCTGCTCCACATTCTCTATTCCAAACAAACACAGACTGGGCTTTTTTTAACTCCATTAATTGGAAACTAACACTTTGGGAGAGAATTAACGGGAGGGGGTGAGGTGAGGTGAGTTACCTCTCTGACATGTTTTGCTTGGTCCATGGGTCATATAGAATTTAAGTCCTAGTTTGTAGATGGATCTGGGAGGTATTCCAAGAAGGCGTTTAATTGGTAAACCTGGGTAAGTTAAGCTGAAGGTAGTGGTAAAATTGATTGTACAAGTCCTCATTTTCTTAAGTACTCAAAGTCATCATGCTCTTCTGTTAGCAGGTTTACCACTCTCTAGGTTAACTAAACCAGGTGTATCGCTTCAGCATCTTGGAGTACACTCCTGCTATGAAATTCAGATATAACTTCAAAAACAAAAACAAATGCGGTGCTGTCCTTCATCACTGGCTGCACCTTTGGTTGTTACTTTTGAAATGTATTTGAATTTTTCATAACTTCCCTTGAGAAAAAAAAACTGCCAATGACTGCTATGCCTTATGAAAGCAGGTTATGTATGTGTGAGGCTCTACTATTCTTGGAGACATGGTGTAGTCCTGTACCCTGTCAACACCCCTTTGTTGTGGGAACAGTATGCCTGTATACATTATGATTATGATAACCATGTTATAACACGAACATGGAATCAAAGCACTAAAATAAATGTATGTTATTATTGCCCTTTTTACTGTATGGTCAATTTGCATATTTTTGAAGGAAATGATAACTTGTCTCATAAAGATTCAAAGACATGTCTTTTAACTAAGACCAATTGTGTATTTTTTCCCATGTATTAGAGATTATGTGTATTGTGTTTTGATAAACCTGAATATTTATAAGGTTTTATAATTTCTTGAATAAATTATATTTATGGGAATTATAAAACCTTATATTTGTTGCCTAATATTCCTTTGTCTGTTTGTCTGTATACCAGATATACTCTTATTTGTTTTAAAATAATGAATATATTTTGCTGTGTTATATTTCAGCATGACCGAAAATGTGAAGTCAAGGTATTGTCCTATTATGTCATCAGCAGAATAGTGTCTTGACTTGATATACTGTATGTTTTCTCATAGTTTTTGGGAAATGTTGATGTATTCTATCAGCACAAATGTTGCATGAATAAATATAACTGCAATTAATCTTTCCTATTCGTGTTGTATCTCTGTGTACAAACATGGGGCAGGACTGGCAGGTGTGGGCACAGGGGCTTTAGAACCGTTTGAAACATACATTTACTGGGCTGAGTACATTGTGTTCCCCAGCATCAAATTCAGCGTTGCCCGACACGCCCACTACATGCAGCTGAGAAACACGTGACGTTTGTTTTCATAAGCAGACGCCCCTAGTCATTATGAGACGAATAGTTTTAACCAATCACACGCCGCGCATGTGGCCACAGAGGCAAGTACCCAAAGCTGCCTTTGTGCACGTCTGTCGTGTTTCAAAACTAGAAAACACATCGATCGCAATGGCACTTCCACGATCATGGTAGGCGTGAAGAAGTAAACAAAATCGCCATTTAGTTTAACGAAAACTTTGTAACTGCATTTCAAGCAGGCGTGCATTCGTGGTGCTGTTTTGAATCGTTTAGGTTATCCACAGAAAAAAATGGTTCGGATGTTTGGACTGCTTTTGACGGCCACTGGGCCCATCAAATTCGGAACAATTGCCATAAGCAAAAACCCAAGCGCATTCTCTGCGCTGAAATACTGTGGGCTGACAGAGACGGTAAGTTCTTTTATGTCTCATGCAGAACGTGTTGTGCAGAAACTGCAAACATAATGAATTACTATGAAACGTTATCCTTTAGAATGAAATGCTAACCTTTTAATTCGATATTTTATTTATAGTATTTGTTCTGTTTTGTATCCAAATCCATTTGCCATGCTTGCAACCTCTGTGAAATGAATAGGCTATGCTCGAGTTAAGCAGACAGTTGTTGTTACACAACTTTGACCTGCCCCCTTTCCCTACATCCATTCCTGGCTGAAGCATGGCCCTGCATTCTGTCCAGTCATTTCATTCAATGTACATGTAACATTTTTACATGCAATCGGCTTTATATGTCAACAGAATGCGAGTTTAAAGAAAAGTCTGTTATTTGGAGGAAAAGAGATCACCAGTTTCTCCAGATTGCTCTCCGTTAAACCCCCTAGAGGTAGGCCAGTAACTGTTGTGAAAAAAATCTTAAAACTCTACGTATTTTAAAGAATGTAATGTGTAAGACAGAAGTTGTAATCTCAGACACTTTAACTTGGTTTGCAGGTTTTGAAAAGTATTTTCCCAAGAAAAGCGAAGAATCCCCAGATGTCATGAAATCATGCGAGGAACCCAAAAGTAGGCTCCCTTATTTTTTTCATTATTCTCATGCATCTGGTTTGCAAGTTTGCACTGCTTCAAAGTCAATCAAATCCATTGACATGTCCCATCTGCTATTATAGATGTGGAGTCCAATGATCCCCTGCCCAGTGAAGTTAGAAGGAAAGTACATGGAGGAGGAAGAGGACAAGAAAGTGGTGGTGGACAAGGAGGTGGAGACAAAGGCGGAGATGACAACTGGTGGTCCCGCATTCAGAGGGTTTGTGTTGATAATACTGCCACCACTGTCCTGCACCAAAGCCTTTTAGCAGACGCTTTTATCCAAATTGACTTACAAGAGAGGATTAACAATCAACTCTTAGGAGAAATTATCAGTAGAGTCTTTAGAGTGTGGTAGTGCGAAGACAGGAGGCACTCTCTGAAGTGCTAGGTTTTTAAGTTTCTTGAAGACAGAGAGGGACGCCCCTGCTCTGGTTGTGCTCGGTAGGTCATTCCACCAGTGGAGATTTATTGTACAGCAGTAGTTACACACGTGCAACCACTTCTACTTGTATGGGTTCTAGGGGGTACGCAAATTCAATCTGGGATTGGGTTCTTTGCTCTCACCAGCATAAAGATAATATAGAATAAAATCTTATTCTCAAACTGTCCCAATTCCCCATATTGATACGTCATTGTTGTGTATTATGTAACATTACATGTAACATGTGTTCACATTTTGTTAATGTAGCAAAAAATTGCTATAGCAAGATGTCCGTTGTGCAGGGGTTACTCGATACAACCAGAGTGTCTCAGGGGGTACGTGACAGTTAAAAGTTTGGGAACCACTGTTGTACAGTAACATAACATGACCAAGCTCAGGCTTAACCCATATTTTCCACTGACCCCTTTTGTAACATAGATGTGCCCAGGTCTTAAATAACTCATGAATGTCACACCCATGCTGAAGTATGGGCTCTTGAGAATACACTCTAGCCAGCTGATAGTCGTAGTTGCCAGTGTTGGTATCAGCAGTTGTTGGCTGCCACTAGTTGGAACGAAATACGGTCTGTTGGCCGTGCTGCCGTAGACGTGATGACAGGATTGTCTGTGCCCACTAGTTGTCTGTTCTCATTCTTCTCCTCCTCCTCACTGCACAGGGTGACTTCCCCTGGGACAAGAAGACTTTGCAGCATGTGGCTATCGCAGCCGCTGGAATGCTGTCTGCGTTTGTTTACTTCCAGCTCAGGGAGACCGGAAGGGAGATCTCATGGAGAGATTTTGTGAACCACTACCTCACACAGAGACTGGTGAGGACGTGCTGTTTTTTTCTGGGTTGTTTAGATCTTTGAAGATACTGGAGAAGAGTACATAAATATATTGGCTAAAAATACCAGTTTGGATTGAGAACTTTCCCATGCATCAACTGAATGCTGTACTCATTGCATAAAGTTGCTGCTTTGATTCTTACTTTTTTCATACTTTCTGTACAGGTTGATCGCCTGGAAGTGATCAATAAGCAATATGTCAGAGTGATCCCAGCACCTGGAATCAATACTTCTGATGTGGTAAGTGGCATACTCTCATTTCCATGTGAAACCAGTTACTCGTCACGTACCAAAAGTCACAGAACCAGACTCTGCACAAATAGCATTAGTTAATGCCCTCTATGTGTTTGCTTCTCTGTGTGTGTGTGTGTGTGTGTGTGTGTGTGTGTGTGTGTGTGTGTGTGTGTGTGTGTGTGTGCGTGCGTGCGTGCAGAGCTTTGTGTGGTTTAACATCGGAAGTGTGGAGACGTTTGAGCGTAACCTGGAGCTGGCCCAGAGGGAGCTGGGCATGGAATCTCCTCACACGGTTCCAGTGGTGTACAGCACGGAGAGTGACGGGTATGTTGTTCACATTGTCACACACAACACTGCAGTCATTCTGCACTTATCACTCTCAGAGCATCCCCACATACTGTACTGTAGCCCCTCTCCCCTTGCTTATTTGTACAACTCATTATGGTGCATACAGGACGTCATTATGGAAGCATACAGGACATCAGAGGCTTGTCTGTTTTGATTGGTTAAGAATAATAAATCTGTCCAAAAAGCCAAGCAATTAAGCCTTGTTGTTTTGATTTACTCCCTCCACTTCCTGTTTAGGTCCTTCCTGATGAGTTTGCTCCCTACTGCACTTCTGGTTGGGTTTCTGCTCTTCACCCTGAGGCAGGGGCCTATGATGGGGGGCCGTGGGGGTGCTGGTGGTGGGGCCAGAAACAATCCCTCCAGCATGAGCGAATCCAAAGCCAAGATCATCAAGGACAATATCAACGTTAGATTTAAGGACGTGGCTGGATGTGAGGAGGCCAAGGTGGAGATCATGGAGTTTGTCAACTTCCTGAAAAGCCCCAAACAATACCAGGACCTGGGAGCCAAAATCCCCAAGGTACTGTACACAACACTGTAATTATAGTAGTTATTATTATGTAATTATGTGTTTATAACGTTCTCTCCTTAAGGGGAAAACTTGAAATTATGGCAAGGTGAATAACTTTTGTGCTCACTGGTAACATTTCCATTGAGTTGGTGGAAAGTTACCTGCTGAGGTAGCTAGCAGTCTGTGGTGTTGGTGTCGGGTTTCATCTCACACAGACATGCATTGTCTTGCGCTGATCCTGCTGTGGTTGTGTTGTTTGTGCTCTCCCAGGGGGCCGTGCTGTCAGGACCCCCAGGGACAGGGAAGACTCTCCTGGCCAAAGCTATGGCTGGAGAAGCAGACGTCCCCTTTATCTCGGTCAACGGCTCCGAGTTCCAGGAGGTGTTTGTAGGAGTTGGGCCAGCCAGGGTGAGAGTCAAACTCCTTTCAGGATCAATCAAGTAGATTATATGCCATAGCTTACACATCAAAGCTGTTTAACTAAAATCATATGCCAGTATAAAAGCACTTTGTCTTTAGAGATTTAGTGCATGGATCTTATTCATATTGGCCTTAATATTATAGCCTTGAATGTAATGTTATCATTCCAACCCTGACTTTGAAGTAAGAATGGGAAAAGGGAAACTCACTTAGATAAATAGAAAAGAATACTGTATACTGCATGTATGATGGTAAATGAAAGACTTGAGTTTCAATTCCTTTTGAAAAATCTCTTCAGGTGAGAGACATGTTCAACATGGCCAGGAAGAACGCTCCATGCATTCTCTTCATCGATGAGATTGACGCAGTGGGTAGAAAGCGGGGCAAAGGCGACTTTGGTGGGCAGAGTGAGCAGGAGAACACGCTGAACCAGCTGCTGGTGGAAATGGATGGTATGTATGAGTTTGGTCAGAGTTTAAATCTGTATACGGCTTTAATTATACAACTCTCTGGCCCCTCCCCCCAGTCTCTACTACACTCCCCAATTTCTCAAACACCTCCCTCGCTGTAGCACGTCGTCAGCAGCTTGCTCACAGCTGTGATCGACAGGCAGCTTCCCCTCACTCCAAACCTGATTGGTGGAAGGCTACAGGAAGCACAGGATTTTTGCAACCACAATTACAGGGTTTAGATGGAGAATTAGGGTTTTTTCCTAAATAGCCTTTTTCATTTACTGCTAATTTGACTTTAAAAGGGTTGCCGAATACAGCTTACCATTTTGGCCTGTGCAAGTTTGCAAAGGGCTTGATGGTGTGTGCCAAAAATAGTCATAGTTGGACATCTGTGCATTATGAGATGAATCCAATTGTAATCATCATTTACTGACAGGTGTTATATATCATTAAGATTTAACATCATTGCTAAATATGTGATTATCATTAAGATTTACGACAGTTTGAAGAGATTGAATAGCTGTTGGGGATGGAATGCAATGTGTTGCATTCTTTCCAGCAGAAGCTGTTTGTCATGCTTGTGAAGAGGGAAGAGTTCCATGGGGAGACTGTAATAGTCTTTGTGCTTGATGCTCTGACTGCTCTCTGCTACTGAGCTTAGCTCCCCTGGAGGAATGTGTCCTGAACATATTAGACTGAGATATTGCACAATGTTAGGAGTCGTGTGAATCGTTCTCAAAAGCCTCTTAATGTGGTTTTGACGGCAGTTCATTGATATCGTGGTTATATAAGTCTATATTGCGGGCACTCATAACCAGTTGTGCAGTAGTGGATTGTTGTTACCATCACCGTTCCTTTGCTTCAGATGTATTAAGTAATAGTTGCACTATATGACTGTTGAGAGGTCTTATGTGTTGGATCACATTGAGTGACATTTTTGTAGTTGATTGGTCTTAACCCTAACCCATTCATTCATCAGATAACGTTCATGTATTGGTAGGCTGTATTACCTGTCACAACAGGTTGAATCGGTAATTTAATTGGTCGAAATTGTATCGCAAAATTGTTTTAATAGACATTTGATTTCTTTTTTTCTCTTTAGGGTTCAACAGCAGCACCAATGTGGTCGTCTTGGCAGGAACTAATCGATTGGACATCTTGGATCCCGCCCTGTTGCGGCCAGGACGATTTGACAGGCAGATTTATATTGGTGAGTATCCCCAACTTTGGCCTGATGATCACGACTCGCGAGTCTCGTAGGATTAGGATTACATGGAACCTCGCTGAAGTTGTCTCAGCAAATTACAGCAAATCCACTCTTTAGCCATCTTAAATTAAAGCGATGAAACAAGATTATCTCCTCCCCTGCTGTGCGGGGATCTGTGTTTTGGCCGATTAGAATTGGTGTTGTGGCCGTGGGTAACGACAGGGTGTACAGGTGTTCTCAGGCTGAATCTGTTCTTATGTCAGCACTTTAGAAAAGCACATTTGAATCTGGCTTTCGGTCAGTCTTTGGAGATCCTCTCCTTTCTCTTATAGTCTCAGCAGTGTTAGTTTTTTATTTGTTTGTTTTTCATTTGAAAGACAATCGATGATTTGTGAGAGTGTTGTGTTCAGGTTCACTAGTACATATTTTACTTGGCCAGTACTGGTACATTCCTTGTTGCTAAAAGTTATTTTTAGCTACTATTCCCATTGGTTTAGTGCTGCTGGACAGATGTGAGGTTGACATGGAAAATGGAATGAACTGATTTAGAGACCCTTCTATTCTTAGTCCAATTATGTAACTCATGCCTGGCGATCAGATTTGGAGGCTATGCTAAGCTTCGGTTGTGGCTTGTAACACTAATGTTATCTCCCCTGACCTCTCAACACAACCTCCCTTCCCAGACCCACTGTAAACATGCAAACACACACAGACACACGCACACACACACACACACACACACACACACACACACACACACACACACACACATACACACACACACACACACACACACACACACACACGCACACACTCCTCCCCCAGCCTTATGCATCTGTTCTCACACTCTCATGTCTCTCCCAGGTCCCCCTGATATCAAAGGCAGGGCGTCCATCTTTAAGGTGCATCTGCGTCCGCTGAGGCTGGACCTCAGCATTGACCCCGATTCCATAGCCAGGAAGCTAGCTGCTCTAACCCCTGGCTTCACTGGTGAGTACAGATAATCACCTTTCTAGCACCCTTAGGCCTTTTCTAGACACACAGCATTGATATGTTTAGTGTAATCTCTCATGAATTTATCCTTCTTCTGCTTTTTTGTCTGTTCCTAGGTGCTGACATAGCTAACGTGTGCAATGAAGCTGCACTCATTGCTGCTAGACATCTCGATAAAAGCATCAAGGCGAAGCACTTTGAACAGGCCATAGACAGAGTTATTGGAGGTAAGGCACAAGTGGAAATGCTGTAGTGAACAATGACATAGCTCGTTCTGGTCCCCTAAGGCCCTCTTATATGATACGGTTGTGAATATTGGACACTATGTATTGTGCTGTTTTTGTTCATGCATTACTTCATAGTCCTTGGTCTTTGGCCTCATTGTCCTTGACCTCAAGGGTCATAGTTATGTAATAACAATGGAGATTTCAAATTTAGACACGTCACAATAACAAAAACAAAGGCCCACAGGGCCGATCGTTGAAGTACATAATCAGGATACAGTTCAGAGTCTGCAAGTGTTCTGCATGCTCAGTGCTTTCCTCCATGCTTGCACTTAGGCCTTGAGAAGAAGACCCAGGTCCTTCAGCCCACTGAGAAGACCACAGTGGCCTACCATGAGGCCGGCCACGCTGTGGTGGGCTGGTTCCTGGAGCACGCTGACCCCCTTCTCAAGGTTCATACCTCTCCTGTCTCTAATTTGATAGGGAAAATTGACAGGAGAATAAAGCACTGTTGCTCAGTGTATGAACTGTACTTCCATGAAATACCAATTTTGTTTAAGATGATTATGAGTTCAGTGCTGCAGTAGGTCAGGAATACTTGCTGTACATTCTGTCACTGAGACAGAACTTAAATCCCTTACTGTGCTTATGTGAATTATTGTGGTTATGGTTGTGTTACGTAATTTAAACATATAATTGCCAGACTGACCTAATTCCAGCCAGTCTCCAGACATTATGTGGCAGCTTGTTAATGTATAACTTTTAGATATATGTATGTTATCTGTCTGTTCTATATGTGGAAGGGTGACAGATGTTATGTTGAGTCTAGTTGTGTAAGAATGCAGGGTAAGGGTAAAGAATGCTCTGTTTCTTACAGCTATACATTTGGTGTCTTTTTCCCACCTGTCCACAGGTGTCAATCATTCCTCGGGGGAAAGGCCTGGGCTATGCACAGTACCTGCCGAAGGAGCAGTACCTGTTCACCCGCGAGCAGCTGTTTGACAGGATGTGCATGATGCTGGGAGGTCGTGTGGCGGAGCAGGTGTTCTTTGGCAGAATCACCACTGGTGCCCAGGACGACCTGAGAAAGGTCACACAGTCGGCATATGCACAGGTGCGCCCCGCTTACCTGAGTGTCCCAGACGCAACCCAGAACTCACTGAAGAAATCATGCACACACACTCTCTTATTCCCCATCACATTCTCATAAAATCACAGCCAACTACTGCTTTTACATTTAAAAAGCCCCTAGGACTGTAGCAATACCAAAATATTATACAGCATCATATTATATATAGTGAAGAAACAATATATTCTGATACTGCAATATTCTTTCAGCATCTTCTAACTCTGCAACCATTAACTGTATTTCCAGATTGTGCAGTTTGGCATGAATGATACGATGGGAAACATGTCCTATAACCTGCCCCAACCAGGGGAACTCATATCTGAGAAGCCTTACAGTGAAGCCACAGCGCAGCTCATCGACCTAGAGGTGCGCCAACTCATCGACAGGGCTTTCATCAGAACACGGCAGCTTATCACCGAGAAACGAGAAGAGGTGGAAAAGGTATGAAGTTCAGGAAGAGAAATATATCTTTCAGTTGTTGAATTGTTGCCAAATACACAGAGATGCAGCACAGGTTACTTTTGTGTGGCCCAGCAACACAGAGTTAAATGTAGTCAACATGAAAGGTTTCAGTCATTATAGAATAGCTGTGAATGCGATTCAGACAAACATAATCATGGGCTGGAGCAATTCATTTTAGAGTAGGACTCAAGCTATGGGTAATGTGTCTGCCAAGCCTGCCATGAAGTTATATTGCTGAATGCTTGAATCTGAAAAATCAATGCAACCCTAAGTCAAAAATTTGAAAATGGTGAAAACTTGGTTTCTCTTATTATATAATCACAAATGTGATCCTCTTCCCTCTCAGGTTGGGAAAAGACTCTTGGAGAAGGAAGTGTTGGACAAAGGGGATATGCTTGAGCTTTTGGGGCCAAGGCCCTTCGAGGAGAAGTCGTCCTACGAAGATTTTGTCGACGGCACGGGCACTTTCGAGGAGGACACTAGTCTTCCAGAGGGCTTGAAAAACTGGAACAAGGAGAAGCAGGACTCTGAGGAACCTCCGCAGCGGCTTCAAGGCGCCATGTACTTGTAAACCGTTGGACAGTTTTGTGCGCCATGTACTTATAGAGCGTTGGACTATACTACACATGAGATGTAGGATCAGCATGAGAAGCCTGGAGCCTTGAGCCTGGCGTTCCTCCAGGAGGGTCAGCGAAGTGCAATGAGGATATACAGTATACTGTATGCTTGTCAAGTGTACTGCACAGTACAGGCTGCATAGCAGGACCAGGGTGCTAAGAGGCTTTGGTTACAAAGCTGACCTGTTTCCTTAAATGTAAAGAGTGCAGTTCAACTGACCCCATATGTGCACTCATCTGTGTGTGTGTGTGTGTGTGTGTGTGTGTGTGTGTGTGTTTTGTTGTCGTTATTTTTAAGTCCAGTTTGAGATTTTTTTGTTATTATTCAGGTGCTAAAAAAAGTCCAGTTAGTTCCATGTTTAAAATGGGACTATTGTGCTGAGAAGTTTGAGTTGGATTTATATAATATCATATGCCTTACCTTCTAGCCATGACAATTACTGTTCATTGTTAGGGGTCATGTCATTTTGTACAAAAGCTTGAAGAACTGGCCACTCTTGTATTGTGATGAACAGTAATGAACAAGTTGCACAAAAATGACTGGAAGACTGATGGCCTGCCATGTAAGGATTTGAAATGAAACAAACAGACGGTGATCTGTGCGTTTGTGTGCGTATATGTGTATGTTTGCATATGTATGTACCTGTATAATAGTGTGTATACTGTATGTGTATTTGTGTGCAGGCACATGTATTGGGCACGTACTGTTCAAATAGTCTCATTCCCATGGAGGATACAAGCTGTGAGATAGAGACCATGTCATATTAATATGAATCTAATGTGATCACAGACTCAAAGGTGATCATAGGCAAGGTTGGCGATTTGAAATGTTGCACATCAAAGATTGAATGGTTTTAGCTTTTAAAGGCAAAGATTGGATTGCTGGTACTGTGTACACAGCTGAACTTGTGCCTACGTCATATGGATCCAATTGCGGTGCGGACACACCTTATGGTACCAAGACCTACTTTTGAATTGAATTGGGATGTCTTCTTATGAAACATCACAGAAGTTTGTTTATCTGGGCTCTGAACTTTGGTGCTGTGCATTCCAGCTGGAGAGACATGCTTCCCCTGCTGTTACTCCATGTCAATTCCGTCTCAAGTTGTTTGTTACTGTAAATATTGTAATGCTAAAGCTACTGAAAATGTCAAAAAAGAAAGGACTTTATAAGCTTGAAACATATGCTGTGTACCAGTAAAAATGAAGTTGACATCAACATTGATGTTTATTTTGTGTTTGTGTGTCTCCTTTTTCCCAGCAACAACTGGCATTACTTGATATGACTATTCGCTATTTAAAGCACATCATAATACATCATAAATCAGTTCTACATGCTTTAAATGCTTTTGTTTTTGGTGTGCTGGCTCACAGGTCAGAGGTCAGATGACTGCATTTTGAGGGGAAAAGCCGTTTCAGACAAACTGTTTCTACACAAGGGCCTCCTATTCTCTACCACACTGGCTCCATTCTAGAGTATGTACTGTATATCACACAGTAGTTATTCTTACAACGTCGCAGAGTGGTGAAATGTTTGTGCAATATTGCTGGTTCTTACAGAACATTCTACCTTTCTCTGATACCCAATCGCTTGTAAGAAGCTAAGCCAACCTATGTTCCAATGTTCTTACAATAATCGTGTTTGCTTGTGGCTGAATGTGACATTTGTATGTTTGTACATTTCACACTTCACTTCTTCTGTGGTGAGGGATTGTACAACTCAAAGCACTTGTGTAAAGCAGTCTAACATCACATTACAAGCACATAGTGTTACTGTATCCTTGGTATCAAAGGTAACAGGCAACTGTTGACACAGACTGTCCAATGTACACAAGACTATATATAGACCTTGATAACTTGCATATGTACATACGTTCTGTGCCTCATGGTAAGGAGTTAACCCAGCTGTTGCTATCATAAATGACTGATTGTTCAGCCGTCCTCAAGGTCTTTGGGTTAATTGATTACTACACACAATTTAGATAAGGTCGTTAAGTTTGATTGCCAAAGCTTAATTCCCAAGGTCCCTACTACTGTATATAGCACCATGCCTATAGATTTGTGCCAAGCTCCAGTTTTGGCACGACTGGGCCTCTATATAGGTCAATGGTGGCTACTCTTGCAGTTTCCATATAGCGCTCTGAAAGCTGAAACTTGTAATGGCTCTCTGTCTGACTAATGGGTACACCAACTGCAAGGTCAATAGCAGTCTGTTGCTGGGGAAACCATAGCATTCAAACAATAAAAAGGAAGTGCGGCCACAGCTCCATCTACCTACTATTTAATATCCTATATCCCTATAATGGAAGGAAATAAGTGGCATAAGGAGTTTGAAAGACTGGTGTAGTATTTCAGGGTGTATCATTCTTGGGAGTAAAAGTGGTGGCTCTACAAAAAACAGATTTTTTTCATTTACTTAAATATTTGGACGATAAAAATATCAACATTATACTCCACAAATCTCTATAATTTCTTCAAACAAAATATCCCTGACAGGACTAACAATTTATAATCTGATTTATAATCAGATGGGTCTACAGTATCTGTCCATCTGTGTGTGCTGACTGAAAGTACTGGTCTGAATATTTACAATTTCACATGGTAAAGGCTTATCATGCTGTACCAGTCTCTGAAACCACAATTCTGCCCAAGGTTTAACAGTCGCCTGCATTCTTTCTTGTTGATGACTCATCGCCCCAACCTGACACTGTAGCTTTGTCTCAACTTGATCCATTAAGATGGATCAAACATATTTCAACTCATGAACAGTAACATAAACCTCAAAGAAATAGACATTCAGCTGCAAAGGGTTTTTTATTTATTGTTTTTTAAAACTCTAGCTATTGTTTCCCATATGAAGGTCAAGAAGCATCTCATGTATTTCTATGAGCAGTATATATATTTTTTGTTTACTTTGGCCACACCACTCCATTGTGGATCTTCTTCCCCTGCCAAACGTTTATGGATGGGGATGCTGCAGAGTGCACAGACGAGTCTTTATATGCTGACATAAAGTTTGATGATGGCCCAACTACTTTTAAAAGGTAACATAAGAACCTCGGGGTCTAAAAATATAAGTCCTGTCATTTGGCATGGCACGTTTCAACTCGTCTGGCATGGCCCGATATAAAAGGTTGTCCAGGTCATCATACATACATGGGATGAATGATGGGCGACCCTGAATACACTGTGTGCTGTGCATAATGATTCATATGTATATACCCCTCCCTCTGCCCCTCACATGGAACTCCAGACTACTCCAGGCTGCTTGTGTAAACACCTCAGGGACTCAAAAAAGCGAAATAAACATGAATGAACGTGTGATGGCATAAAGGTGAGATATGGTAAGCATACTGTTTCAGTGATGATGCATGTGGATCTCCCTATGAGTGGTGTTATCCCACACTTTACTTCCTTTTTGTTAATATATTCTACTATACAGTGCACAGCAAGAGAAGCACAGTCTTGTGTCTTTAGCACCATTAGAGTTTTGATCGGGTTGTTGTTTATGTCTTCCCCACACACACTCACACACACACACACACACACACACACACTCCTCTCTCTGGAGACAGGCCTCTCTCTCTTCTTGACCCCCGCTGGTTCTGTCTGTCTCTCTCCGTCCGTGGCTCCTGTGGTGTGGTTCTGTCTGGGCCACTCAGGGGTGTTTGGGTCGCTCCATCTTCATATAGGACTCGGTGCTGTCAGAGTCGCTGTGGTGCTTCTTGTCGCGCACCTGCTCCCCTTTGCTGCAGCGCGTCCAGGAGGGGGAGCGCATGTAGCCTCCGCGGTGGAGGGGCGGGTGGTGATGACCTGGAGGAGGAAGGGATACAGTAATGAAGGGCAGAGAAGAGGAGGAACAGAAGAGAGAGACAGAGAGAGAGAGAGAGAGAGAGAGAGAGAGAGAGAGAGAGAGAGAGCCTGAGAATAAAAGCTATTTTTTTAAAGAAAAGAAGATAAGCTGTCTAAGCTTTCTAATTAGATAAATAAATAAATAATAATTTCCTCGACACCCATTAAAGTATGGAAAATGTCACTATTGCACTGCTGTAACCAAGTAAGTAGCAGCCAAACAATATATGACAGAAATGAGTAGTCTAACAAAGTTAGGGCAGACTCAAAAAATGTAAAAGTTCAAAAGAAAAGTGCAGGTCTACACTCTGGAGAACGAATTTCCCCATTCCTTCATTTACATATTTATTTGTTTGTTTATTTGTTTATGAGTAGTCATGCATAGCCAACCTTGAAATTCAGGCTGGCACTGAGATTACTTTATGAAATTAGAGATGTTTGCCTGTTTGTACGTCTGCCAGTGCATGTGAGCCATTAGAATCATTGTTGCCCCCATCCAGCTCAACAGAATGGGTATCTATTGTATATATGCTTACTGTTTTGAGTGGGTGTGTGTAATTAAATATGTTGATTATGTATTGTGTGTGTGTGTGTGTGTGTGTGTGTGTGTGTGTGTGTGTGTGTGTGTGTGTGTGTGTTTGGTGTGTGTGTAACTGTGTATGTACATACAGACTATGCAGGTAGAAGACTGATGGTTCCAAATAACAAGGCCAGTAAGGTAACGACTGGCGGAAATAAAGGTGCAATTTGGTTTGATTTTTCTTCATTATAATGATTACTATTCCAGAAGCCATCCATATGTGGCTTACCTAGGCTAGATAAGCACTGTACTGTGCATTTCCCCATCATCAATCCTGCTGATGGGAGCAAGTACATAATCAGATGATTACCAAAAGACAAATGGCTGCCGATTTCTCCCCCGTCAGGCTCATTTATCCCCCAACAGTTTTGGTTGGCTGGGGCTAAAGGTGTTTGATGTTTTCACACACACACACACACACACACACACACACACACACACACACACACACACACACACACACACACACACAGAATTTGTATAAGGTATGTGAGAGTGAGTGAGTGTTCTTTTACCTGGCTTTACAAAGTCAGATGCATTTCAATGGAAAAAGATTTCTCTCTCTCTCTCTCTCTCTCTCTCTCACTCACACACACACACACACACACACACACACACACACACACACACACACACACACACACACACACACAATCCTAAAACTTTTACTCAGGCAACAAACAGTTTTCATAAGGCAGGAACATTTCAGCTACTGTACCACAAGGTGGCGCCTACTTACAGATAAAAAGGTCATCTGTGAAAAATGTGAAAAGAGGTTACATGGTTTAACACACCCCATACATCACATGAGCATAACCGAGTTACTGAATTTGTTCTGTTTCTGTTTGTTTGTTCAGAGAGCAGTAATGAACTCAACCCACTAGCATTAGAAAGCATTACACTACAGCCACAAACAACCTACTGCTGCTGCTACTGCTATATTCTCACCTTCAATGTTTTAATTCTTAGTATTCAAGACTCTACTGTACTACAGAACAATCTAGAAATATACAGTATATGCCCTTTAGTTGTGGTCCAGTTTGGTCCAGTTATCATGGCCTGTTTTCTGCTAAATGCCAGTGCCATAAATCTCTGCATGTCTGTAGTCATGGACTCCCCTCTTGAGGCCCGCCCCTCCCGTGTCGTCCTCTCCAGTCCTGTGATATTGATCTCTACAGATTGATGGGGCCTCCGCTCCATCTTAATGAGAAGGACAACAACTTATTCAGCTCTCTGAGGGTCCTTGTCCCCGCCACTGACTGGACTGCCCCCACACAATAGAGCCTCTATTCTGTCTAATTATTTCTCTACCTGTGATCATTCTGTGTGCTGCTTGTGTCTAAGGCTTGGCATCAGATAGAAGCTGAAAAACACCAGTTGGTCAGGCTATGAAGGAAATAGCAGCGAGCGGTCTGGCGGACAGTGCTGGCCGGCGAGGTGCGGTTATGGCGCGGCATGGTGCGGTGCGTAGGGGGGGCGTCACGCTCCATCTGATTGACAGACACATGAATATGGATGCGGGAGCGGCCGGCAGCTGCGTCTCAGCAGGATTCTGACAGACACAGATCACACCACCATCAGAGAGGCCTGGCGCCTCCTCCAGACGCACAGGACTGCTGACCCGCCCTTAATGGGGAAAAAAAGCCTCTGCGACACTCTCACCACTCTCTGTGACAATCTGCTTGACTTCGCTTAGAGTCGGTCTCTGTCACTATAAAACGATTCTGACAGCATGTGAATGCACTTGATAAGAGTCCATCAGTGCTCAAAATATTTCATAAACCCCAATGCAGTGGACAAAAGAATTTTGTTTTGTTTTGCTTTATAGTCCATTTCAGTGAATTTATTGATCTCTACACCATACAAAAATGACAAGAGATCATAAGTCTTGAAATAAAGAATAGGTCAGATGTGGCTCATAGTCCAAACCTGCACATTATAGTAGAATGCTAAACAAATAGTCCTGAAACAAGCTTGAAATTGGACAAAATCTCAATACTGACAACAAATAAAAGGCACTGGAAAAAAAACTAAACACGTCATTACCTTGTTTTATAACCCTCATATATCACATAAGCAAGGCATAATCAGCTGTTATTGGGTTTCTCACTGAGAAAAATGCTGTTGTTTGTTGTTTTGGTTTTAATATAAATTCAGCCCTTACGCAGACTAGTGCACAAGCAACCCCAACAGCTGCTCCGTTTGAGATGAATTAGGCTTAAATAATTTAGTAACCATTTACGCCACAAGCTTCTCCTGAATTGACAATGTACTACACACACACAGAAAAAACAAGGAAAAAAGCCAAGCTCTCTCTCTCTCTCTCTCTCTCTCTCTCTCTCTCTCTCTCTCTCTCTCTCTCTCCTTACCCCAGCTATGACCTGTGTCTACCCGTTGTCTACATGATAAGGTGATGTCAATCTGATGTTACGTCACCTGGGCTTGATCATATTAGTTTGTTCCAGTGTTTGGGATGATTAGAGAGACCGGCCTGGACACCGAGAGACACTGGAGATTTAGAGAATGCCCAATACAACAGCTGGGACTCCTGCACCTCATTAGAGATTTTTTTTTTTTTAAAGAATTTGGATGACTTAAAGTCAAGAAACAGCTGAATGTTCACACACACTCAACACACACGACAGACACACACACACACACACACACACACACACACACACACACACACACACACACACACACACACACACACACACACACACACACACACACACACACACACACACACACACACAGACACACGCACACACACACACACACACACACACACACACGCACGCGCGCGCTCACGTACACACACACTCCATCTCTCTCCATCTATCTCAGTTTGATTCATATTACAGTCATGTTTTCTTACCCCTCTCTGTATTGTTTTGTTTTCTTTGCTTTTGCAAACACAAGTGTGCTGAATACAAAAGACGCGTTTTTAGCAACCAGTCTCAGGAGTGGCGGAGGTGTGCTGACAGATGCAGAACAGCTTGAAACTGTCAGCCTGTGTCAGCTCGCCTGGGCTCTGTGCTCCACACACTGAGCCACACACCTGCTTCTCGGTCGCTCTTCTCTAGTAGTCAAGGGCATGTTTTCATACAACCCAATGAGAGGGAAAAAGCACCTTTTAAAACGATTTATTGTCATACACACACAACACAAGCTAGTCGGAGAAAGAAAGAGGGGAAAAAGAGCACTAATGAGCTAAAAAGAGAAGGAGAGATAGATAGCAAGAAACAGACCGACAGAGAGAGAGAGAGAAACTATTTGCAACTCAAACTCATAAATCTGCGCCATTTAAGTGGTGTGTAATTCTTTCCTGACTTGTGAGAGAGTATCTGAAAGTACAAAACAATGTGGAACAGCAAAGCCCATTGGGGAAGCCCCCTCTTGCTCTGGCTGGCTGTTTTTGGCTGCAGTCTCTCTGATTGCCTGTGACACTGAGTAACCCCCCCCTGCTCCTACACAGGCTTTCTGCAGGGGAGGCTATTAGCACAGCCCTTGACTGATTCATGGGGGCTTATATTAGAGGAGGGAAACATGGCGGATAAGGAAGAGGGATTTGTTTAGGCGGCCGAGGCGAGACCGGCTGCGCTTGCTCTCTCTCTCTCTCTCTCTCTCTCTCTCTCTCTCTCTCTCTCTCTCTCTTCACCCCACCCCAGCTGACTAGCGAGGCTATTAGAGAGCGGCTGCATTAGCGGGGGCTGATAGCGCAGGGTCTTGCAGATGGCTAATGGGTGTCATAACTCAAGGCTTTAGGGACAGATCTGGTGAAATAAGGATCAGCTGATACACAGTACAGTAGTCAGAGGATTAAATGCAAATGATGGCAAAGACTTCTGAAGGTGCAAAACTGCTCTTTAGGCTAGGTATGGTCTTACCCAACTGAGCGTGGTCAAGCCTGACCAATTTTACATCAGATAGAAGCTAGTTTGTCTGTATGGCAGTGGGGTTTGTTTGAAGCTGGCTTGGCAGTTTGAAATAAATCTACACTGCCTCTTTAAGCAAGCTAAGTGAAAATAAAAGTGGGTGGTGGTGGTGGTGGAGTGGAGTGTGGGCTATTCCGATTAAGACGAGGATGATTACACATTGTCTCTGCGTGTCTGGAATGGCCTATGGTTGACTCACCAAGGCTCTCGTGCTTTCCAATAACATGCCAAGTCACCCAGGGCAATTACGAACATGAGGCCATGACAGGGCTCTAATGCCAGCACTGATGGCTGGACACTGCACCCTGCTAGAGAAAGGAATTAAATAATCTCCACACACCATGTAGTTAAGGAGTGAAATCTCCCTGTCAGTAACCTTTAATCTCTCCAGGTTCCTGACTTTATGGTGTAATTTAAATCTGTATGTTTAGCCCTCCATTCACTGCTACAATCATTCTCAGTGACAACAAAGAGTGAGGCATGGTTATCCCATTCCCTCTCTGTCGGTTTTATCGCCCGATTATTCCCTGTCAGCGGTATTAAATCAGCTCTTGTCGACTGGGCGGCTGCATGGTTCTCGGCCCCTTTTAAAACTAATGTGAGTTTTATTGTCTGATCGTGTATATACCAACACCAGCTGTAAGGGCCTGGCTGGCTTATATATGGGTGGTTACGTGTCGTGGCGGATGTTGTGTTGTCACTGTAATAATGTTCACTAGAGCTCAGGGACCCATTCATTTGAAGCATTTAAAGCCATCTGCCAGGCAGGAACAGCAGCAGCAGCAGCAGCAGTTAAAGTAGAACTGTTGACTGTGACATTGACACAAGTGTAGGTCAAGCTGCACGTAGCCTCTGACAGGGACTTAATTATAGGGGTGGGAAGAGGGGGCAAAGGGTTGGAGGGCTAATTAAGGAGGTGGCGACCTGACACTACAATAGCAATGGACGAGGGGGAATGTACAGAAGATGGCAATGGCACTGTGTGTGCTCTGTGTTTGTGTGTGTGTGTGTGTGTGTGTGTGTGTGTGTGTGTGTGTGTGTGTGTGTGTGTGTGTGTGTGTGTGTGTGTGTGTGTGTGTGCTTGCACACTCAGCAGAAAGGAGGAGTTCAGACAGTTGGGGGTCAAAGTGTGCAGGGAAAGGGCTGCACACACACCACCATATTATTCTCACTGTGTGACAGGCGTCTCCTTGGCTGCTTCGTGGGTCCAGACCACAAACACACACACACACACACACACACACACACACACACACAGTAATACATGCACACTAAGTCCAACTGTGGTTGGTTAAGAATGCACAACCTCTCACGATCACAGATTGCTGCAGGATGGCTGCCTGTGACATTTGACCCTGGTCATAGTTCATGTTTCTGTCAGCAACCAGTCACAGCCAAGAATTGGGTGAGTAGTGGAAACATTCCTCAAATAAATAAAAATAAAAGTAATAAAGAGACTGTAAGATTCTGTACTACATGTAATGCAATACATATTCAATAGACAGCATCTTGCTGCCAAGTCTGAAATAGATGAATCCTGTATACAGTCATGGCCTTTGCTATAGTTATAAATTATATATAGGGTGCTCTTTGACTTTGTTGATGAATTGAGCTGGGCTGTGGGCCAGTTGTGTTGAATTGACATGTCCTTGATCGTAGGTTAATCTCAAGAACCTCTGCAAGATGCAGATGAGCTCTTTGTTGTTAGCACAGCAGATTCTCTGTTTAAACAGGGAGAGTGGAGGAGAAAACAAGGTGACAGCAATTTGCCACTTAAGTTGCCATGAAAGCCCTTCCAGTTTTACCAGTCTGCTCATCTGGCTCACCAAAAAACATAGACTCTTATTCATTAAAAGACATATTTGAGTCGTCTGGCGGTGTTCAGCATGCTGAAAGAGAGCCCTGTCTCTGCATTAGCACAACAAACTTCAAAAGAGGAGAGAGATATGGACTATAAATGGCCGCCTAATGTTATTACTGAGATCCGTGCCAGTGACTGAGCCAGCACTGTGGCACTGACCCGGAGCAATCTGGCTGTTTAGTATTCCGAGCCTAGGGTCAGCCGTTTAGTCTTCTTTATTGCCTGGACTCAACAACTCCAGGCCATCCTCAAAAAACGAGGTGTTTTCCATCATTATGGGAACAAAAGCCATGACAGACTTTATTAGCCATGGCTAGGGTCCTGCTGCACCATTGAAGAAGCGCTCAGCAACCCTGCTTTTCTTTTTTTGTATTGTTGTTGCATTCTGCAACCAAGAGCTGTAGGGGGAGCACTGTAAGAACGCAACAAGATCCCAATCCCAAACGAAAGGCCAGACAGTTTTCAAATATTGCATGGGTAGTTTTTCGAAAGGCAACGTTGGATGGGGCGGGGAAAGTTACGGTTTTCGACACAACAGATCAGTCAAGCAAAACAATAATTTCTAAGTGGTTTTACAACTATGAAAATGCTGCATAGGGTGTCAAACACAATCAAGACCAAAAGGGCAAAGGAGAAGGCACAGAGATGTCCAATATTGTATTCATGTCCCATACCATCCATGTGCAAATTCTAAAATTTCACTTCATTATTCCGTCTTTCATAGCACAATGATGGTGTTTGTGTTATACTGATGATAATTACAAGATTTCAAATTCTGGTTTAAAACACTTTAACAAAGGTTGCATAGATAACATAATTTGAAAAAGTAATGTGTGACCTGCACCTGGATACTGTCCACCTATCTCTTGTACAGACAGCAGAGATGTGTCACTAGCATTAGCAACCTTGCCATACTTACTTGCAGGAGACTCGTTGTGATTCTCCTCGTCAGAGTCAGCGAACACCTCGGCGAGCTCTTGGTCAGACATGTCTGTGAGTTCGGTCAGGTCCAGCAGGTCAAAGTGCACCTCCAGTGAGGACACGCTACTGAGTGGCTCTGTGGAACACAGGAAAGTCAGGGGGCACTGTCAGCAACAACTAATCATCTAGCAGATAACTAATCAACAGTGAGACAGACAGAAGATGAAAGCTACAACATCAATTGACTAATATAAGTATCAACTGCAACAAACAAGCTAACAATACTGTTCATATTATACCTGTAATATAGACTACTATTTAAAATACTATTATCACCCAGAGAAATAGAATACTGATTTCTGATTGGTTGGCAAGGTGTGTGGCGAGGGGGCCTTTGGCCTTAACCTACACTTTATTCGTTAATTCTGTATAACAGCACACTTTGTTGCTCGTTATCCTTTACTTGTAGTACATATGTAGGGTATTAAAATGGAAAAAAATACTAATCAATGGTGGTAGAGTCTCTTGAATTGGTATCTGATAATTGAGGATGTTGGATCATGCTTTAAAATGTATTTTCCTTTGTGGCTGAGCAGTTATTCCTGGAGCAGTGAGTCCTGTGGGAAAGAGCTACTGTCTGGCTTGGAGAATGCATGATCGTAATCACCTGATTATGTCGAGCAATGCACAAACTTTTGAAGGGTAGTTAGAAAACAGTACTGGGACTCCTCTTTCCTACCGTATAATCTAAGTGTACAAGCTGAGACAAAAATAGCTCATCTTAGGCTGTCTACCCCTCAGCCAGCCACCTTTCTTTTAACACACTGAGAAAAACTTGATTTCTTTTTTACATAGTCAATTCAACATCAAACATATCCATGTCACAAATTTATTTATAATTTCTCCACTTCTATTTCCAGAATTCATTTGAAGCCGTGGATCCCTGCTGCGCTGCAGGAATACAGAAAAGGGAGAAGAACTGGGCGGTGTACGGTAGTGTGTGTGTGTGTGTGTGTGTGTGTGTGTGTGTGTGTGTGTGTGTGTGTGTGTGTGTGTGTGTGTGTGTGTGCATGCGTGGGAGCACAGTGGGAGATATGTCAGGTCTGACTTGTGGAGTCCCCCCAGTGAGTTTTGCCCTGCAGACAATGGCACTCGAGCAGAGCTACACTACATGCCACACTTGGCCAAGACTTTCCCACAGCCGCAGGCAGTGGCTCTTTAAGCCAGAAATGGGGTTAGCAGGGCATCTGGAACAGCCTGAGACGGAGAGAGAGAAAGAGAGAGAGAGAGAGAGAGAGAGAGAGAGAGAGAGAGAGAGAGAGAGAGAGAGAGAGAGAGAGAAATCTTGCAATGCCTTCATTATGACTAACTTCTTTTTTTGCTAATTTCTCTCTTCTGGCATCTTTGTATTACAGTTTGCTTATTCATGCCCATATATTTATGTTGTAAATGTTGTAATAGTTACCAGATTAAATAATAAAAATTTTAAAATGCCGCTGTAGTGCTATATTTTAAATATATGCAAGCTGGGGCACCAGACGGCACGGTGAGTCATTATTATTACTGTATAGCCCACCTGCTGTGCTACAGAATGTTCAAGAGATATAACTGAGGCGTCCAAATCAAATAGAGAAAACACATCTTCTTCCCAGACGATACAGCGACTGCAGTATAGACACTGGGCAATGATGTTTTTGACAAACACACTAGGAGTAATAGATATTACTCAGAGTTGGGGGTGACTTGAATTGTTTTTTTTTTTTTTTTATGAACACGAAGCGGTTCAAAATGAGCCGAAATCACCTGATGGGAGCCATTTTCTATTGTTTTTATTGCTACAAGTCATCTAACTCTCTTCTCTATATGTCACAGCCACCCGCCCACCACCACCAGCACCCCTTTGCTAATATGAGAGCGCTTTGAAGACACCCAGTCTGCTCTCTTCGAGCTCCTGCATTAGTAAAGATGGGAGACAGGCAGGCGGGCGGACAGACGGGTGGTGGGCTGTTGCCTTTTGAAGTCTTTCTAATGAGCTGCCCCCCCTCCATCTCTGCACCCACCAGGGGGAATTAGGGAGGAGGGGGAGGATGATAGCTTTTGCTCACCTTTCCTTTCGTTAATGTGCCCCGCTATTAACATGGTGACAACCCCTCCCTTCATCTCCCTGTTAGGCTTCGTTTCTACTGCTCTCTCTCTCTCTCTCTCTCTCTCTCTCTCTCTCTCTCTCTCTCTCCCTCTCTCACACTCTCCCACACTCCACACACACACACACACACACACAAACACACTCCAATACACACACACACACACACACACACACAGACACACACACTCTCTCCAATACACACACACACACACACACACACACACACACACACACACACACACACACACATACACAACACACACAAAATCCACCTCAGGCACCATGGTCACCCTAGGCTGGTATGAAGGTCAGGGAGGCTGATTAGCAGGCGATGCATAGCTCTTAGATAGCTACTTTAGTGATTACAAATTAATTACGATAGTGAGGATGGGAAAGCTAGCTTACAAACCTAGCTTGAAGTCTCCATTGCCCTCTTGCATGGTCAAATCCACTCCTCATCCTCACTAACTATTTTCTCACGCACAAAGCCATGAAGTGGTAGCTTGCACTGTTGTAGGATGCAGTGATGCAGGGTAAAACAAATCACTGCCACTGCTATCATGCTGCAGTAGCACTAAAGCCTCTCTCCATATCTCAACTCGTTTATAGTGTGTAGGATGCAATATACAGTATCTGTCAACATAGTGTCCTAAAAAGCCATTGGGCAGAAGTATTGGTTGAAATGGTCGAAGTGATAGAATAGCATGCTTTTTGATAGAATACCATGTAATCTTGATGCTTTTACATTATTTTGAAAGCCTCTGGTTCAAACCAAAGAGGAAGTGTAAAGCTTTCACCACATTTCTAAATAATATTATTTATTATTTTATGCTATGCAGGCTGGACACTCAGCTGTACTGCCATTCTATGTTTCTTTCTTATTTTTTATTCATATTGTTCATCCCTCTAAAAACCTATCAAAGTCAAACTTCTGCTTCCACAGGCCAACTACTGTACAAGCATCAGTTTAACAAGCCGTTCTTTCTCCAAGCGTAATACAACAACCTCACACAGTGCTTCTCTTCATCCTGTACTATATGTGTGTGTGTGTGTGTGTGTGTGTGTGTGTGTGTGTGTGTGTGTGTGTGAACAGAACTAAATGGGCCACTCCTTCTATTGTCTGTGCTTGGAGCCCCATGGAGTCTCCTGCAGCTGGAGAGAGGGCAGATCAGTGGGCCCTCAGCGACGGATCTCCCCTGGGAGACAGGAAAATGCCCGCCTACGGCTCGGCTCTCTCTGTCTCCCTCCCCAGCACTCCCAGCACTCTGGCTGGCTGACAGCAAGGATGGGTAGGAGGAAGAAAGAGAAAAAAAGAGAGGGAGAGGAGAAGAGAGGGAGAGAGAAGGAGGGAACAGAGAGAAAGACAGAGAGAAAAGGAGGAGAGAGGAGGGAGAGAGGAAAAATAGAAAAAGGAGGAGGAGGGAAGAGAGAGAGAGAGGAAAAAAGAGAGAGAAGAGAGGGAGAGGACGAAGAGACAGAGCAGGTGCAAGACCCAGAAATTAAACAAGGGAGTGAAAGGCAGGAAATCTGTGTGATGAATGACCAACACAAACCCTACCCACATGCCTTACATATTTCTCCTTCAGGGGTCTGTCTGTCTGTCTGTCTGTCTGTCTGTCTGCACACTCCCTCTCCTCTTTTGCTTATCGTTTGACCCCGCTTCCACACCTCCTTTCCCACCCCACTGCTCTCTGAATTATTGATCAGTAACACATTTTCCCTTGCAGCTATATCTGGGAGTTATGGAAGGAGACCACAGCTCCCTTTGTAACAAATAATAATAGTAATAATAATAATAATAAGTAAATAAATAAATAAATAATGGTGAAAGGTAAGCTGAAGTGGAATGGACCAAATGGCAATGTTGTCTGTCCATCACTCTGAAATCCTTGCTTCGGTAGCTAATAATGTCATTCTGATGAAGAGCTTTGTCAAGTGAAATGGCTACTTCCACAGAACAACCACTAGCATTAGTCTACTACTCCATGCCTGTAGCAGTCAGTATTCAATCACAGATCTGGAGGCGTTGGGGGGTTGGCGTGGTGCGGTAATTCAGAGGATCGTTCTGAGCTGCTTTCTCTCGGTTGAAAAGAGCCTACCAAGCTGGCACAGAAAACCACTGCTAGCCATAATGGCACTGCAATGAGTTTGTGTGTGTGTGTGTGTGTGTGTGTGTGTGTGTGTGTGTGTGTGTGTGTGTGTGTGTGTGTGTGTGTGTGTGTTGTGTGTGTGTGTGTGTGTGTGTTTAGCCAAACTGGATGGGGCGGGGGTTTGCATAATGAGGAAAAAAACAAACAAGAACCGAGAAGAGAAGAGAAGAGAAGAGAAGAGAAGAGAGGAGAGGAGAAGAGAAGGGAGGAAGCTTGTTGAATGAATATGGCAGCCACACAATTATTATTACGGAAGCAATGGCTGCAGCTCTGAGATATCCTGGGTGGTTTCATTGACAATTACTGTCACGAGAAAGCTATGGGTCTGACTTCATCATTATGGAGTTTGGATAGGCAGTAATAAGCCAATAATGAGCAAAATGGGTTTGTAGGACAAAAAGGCTCTGGACACAATAGAACCATAATTGAGCTGCTATTCAGAGGTCGAAACTATTACTGACTGTGTGTTTGAGTCTATTTGTGTGTCTGTCTATGGAGAGAGAGAGAGAGAGAGAGAGAGAGAGAGAGAGAGAGAGAGAGAGAGAGAGAGAGAAAGGGAAAAAAGTGAGAGAGAGAGACAGAGTTAAGAAGAGAGGGAGGGGATGGTGAGCAGAGAGAGAAAGAGAGGAGGAGGGTGAAGAAGAAGGGCGGAAGACAGAGAGGAGACAAAAAGTGTGTGTGAGAGAGAAAGAGAAGATAGTTAATTCACGACCATGGAGGGCTTTATTATGGGCAGTGTTGTTTATCCCTGTGCTTGGGCAACCTAGAGAACAACTCCAGTAAAGAAAAGTTAAGTATAACTCCCTCCCTGCATACAAGATTAACAGTTCTGGGGCACCATAGCCAGAGGGCACCTCAGGCACGTGGAATCTACTGCTGTTCAAGAGGTTGAGTTTATTCTCAAGAAACAAATATAAAATGTAATGGGGGAGAAAAAGAAGAAAAAAAAAACTGCACTGTCATCTTGCATTCTTTAAAGGGGAGCAGTTAAGTGCTCATGAACCTGAAATAATTAGTTGGTGTGTTAACGTCTCTCTTTGCCTTCCTCTCAGAGCACTAGAAGCTTGAGGCATATTCTGGTGCTGTAGGGGGTGGTCTTAGCGTGTGTGTGTGTGTGTGTGTGTGTGTGAGCTCAGCTCTGTGCTCTGGGGTAATCAACACTGCCTTTGCTTTGCCCCTCTTCTGTCTTCTGAATGTGTGCAAGAAGCAGCGCTGGATAATGGCTGCCTTGTGTGTTATGTCTCTTTGGTCTCGGCAGCATCCCAGTGACAAGAGATGGCTTCTGCTGCTGGGCACAATCACGCCTTTGACACACACCCTGAGCAGGGATGGCTGAGGCCACAGAGAAAGAAAGAGAGAGAGAGAGAGAGAGAGAGAGAGAGAGAGAGAGAGAGAGAGAGAGAGAGAGAGGGAGGAAGAAAAAGAGAGAAAGAGAGAGGACAGTCGGAGCAGTCTGTGCTACAGTGTTTTTGGATGCACCCTGTTTTGCTCTGTGAATGACTCACCCCTCAGGAGAGAGAGACTGAACTCCCTCCAAATCGGTACGAGAACATTGCATCCCTGGCCATGACAAACCATGTGCCAGATACACCATGTCACTGCGATGACAAATGCTTTTATTGGTTGAAAGGGGAATTTGAAAAATACTGGATACTAGCCAGAGGCTGACCTCATGATACCTTGATGCAGACAAAATAATGTCTGGAAGGTTCGTCAGCACCAGCAACTTTTCACCCTCATTTACCCTCAAGTAAGTTACACAGTTGACTAAAAGTCTCTTTGTAAGCATGCGATGACATAATATGAACATATATAATATAATATAATGATATTTCCCCCCTTAATATATCCTCTCTTAAAGTTGTTTTAGATGTATGTGTGTGTGTGTGTGTGTGTGTGTGTGTGTGTGTGTGTGTGTGTGTGTGTGTGTGTGTGTGTGTGTGTGTGTGTGTGTCAGTGTGTGTGTCTGAGTGAGAGTGTATCTCTCCACATCTGCTTTTAGCATGCAAGTATTTCACCAGGAACTGTAAAACATAGAACAAAAAAAAATATCTGTCTACACCCATTAAAATTTATTTTAGACAAAAAACAAAGTTGAGCTAAGCTAAAGTACTGTGTCCTGCAGGCTGGACATCCTCACAGAGTCGCCAAGGGACATAACTCTAAGCTCTAAGCATAACTCTAAGCAAACCTCAGCAACTATGGCTCAGCAAAAATAAACCCTCCAAAACCCATCTAGGCTCTGCTACCCCCACTTCCACCCCCCAAGCCCTTAAAATGTCTCCCCATAAGCCCAGGACCTTGTGTCCACTGACTCACGTCTTCTCTCTGTGACATGGAGAAGGCTTGAGTTGTGCCCGAGGAGGCCCCCCTCCTCCACCCCCGTGGGATGCTGGGATGGCTCTTTGGACAGGTCCCCTGAGCTGGAAGGCTTCAGCAGTTTCTGGATGTCTTTGTTGGACTCTGTCAAAGGCAAAGAGATGTCAGTGAGTCGCTGTCAGAGATGTCAGTGATTTGCTCTGTGTCCTCATCAATATCACTGTCACTGTCACAAATCTGAAGGCTAAATCCCTCCACCAAAATGAGCAATACTGGACCCTCTAATAACCCATCCACTACAGTTGGACAGTGGGAAAAGACACCAAAGAGTTCAGACCTCTGATCATTTGGAGCTCATTAGCTTGAGTCTGACCTATGTATATATTATTAATATGTTTTCTCCCATTCACTGTCACTCATCATCCATAAACTTTCCATTGTGGAAAAATACCCAAAGTACTGTATTTATCTATGTACAGTATATGTACAGTATGTATGTATGTATGTATGTATGTCACTCTACAATTGTCTTTGATGGCACAGAGCTGCCTCTGCCTGTGGTGTAAGACATACTGGACGATGTTAACATGAAGTTTATGAATTATTTATGGTCTATTGTCTATTGCATGTGGGCCATATGGCACTGTCACAGAATGCTTTCATCATCTCTTTCAGGTCATTTTGTGAATGTAACTTATGTAAATATGGTTACATAAATGGAGGTTATGGTGCATACATACGAATAAATATGCATACACTCAGTGTTCTGAATGACTGTCTTTTTAAATTTAGCTGATACTCATGGTGTAGGTGCATATAAACAAACACCTACACACTCTTTTAGAAAATGCTTGCCCAAAATTGGCAACGTTACAGGCTGCGAAAATGAATACACAGGAGAAGACAGGAGCTGTTTTGGATTACATTTATATGCTGGAGGTGTTGTTATTGCACTGCTTAGTTGTTGAGGCGTTACTATATAAGAATGTCATGCCCAAGGCATTCCTAAGTTGGGTGTTGGCTATGGCTATCTGTGTTTATGTTAATGTTAATGCTCTTAGACCTCTGGGTATTGCTAAGAATAGAATTATACATATAGGCGCCCTTCCATTTGCTACCACAATCCATACCTCCCTGACCACATTCAACTTTGTGAGATGATTGTCAGTATATTGCATTTCAACAAGGAAGTTCTGATAAACATTATCATTCAGTAGCCTATAAAAAATAGTTGCTTATCACTTTTTCAGGAGATTATATTTATCCATTTCATAGTCTCCCAATGGTGAAAAAGTTGGATTGAAGACAATTTGAATGAGCTTTCGAATCAAGCCTGAATGATTGTATAGGCCTATTAAGACATTCATGGATCACAGCATCACATATACCCAGAAGATGTCAAATTAGATCAAGGAAAGGCTATGAAAGTCTCTTAGAGGACAGCAGGATGAGATGTGCTTTGGTTTGAAAGCTGATGGTTTTACGCAAGCCATCTGATTTAGTGACACTGGAAGAGGCTAGATGGAGCTGGAAGCTGTTTATTTGGTCGGAGTTGGCATCCAGTTTGGAGAAATGCAGAACAGCTGGTTCAGCTATTGCATAGATAGATAGAAAGAGCCACACTTTGGAGATAAACAAAGCTGCATGTGACTCTCCATGTACTGTACAGACACAGGCCTTGTTCCTGGCTACAATGATCAATTACATGAAGGATCTGTGCTCTGTGCCCTTATCAATATCTCACACATTCATGTAAACACAAACACACAACAATCAGGACCAGCTCATTTGTTTCTACTGTGTAACAGGGCACATTTGCAGAGGAACAAGGCACACATACACATGGCTGATTTATTTCAGTCTTGGCTTGCTCATCTTCCAAGAGCTTTGTAAAGATGAGGGTACTTTGTCTCTGACAGTGGTGTTTGAGCAGCGGACTGAAATCACATCAACATACCAGTGCCCAATTTTCTGCCACACCAGTCAAACACCCTTCACTCACCACAAGTTTGGCTGACTATAAAGCCCTTGCTCATTCTATCCATATTACTATGCTTCCATCATTCCTGGTCTTCTCTGTCAGACAATGCCATAGGAGACAAAAAGCCTATTGAAAGTTTCAGCATTTCTGCAGCATTTACTTCATAATCTATAGTGAACCATTAAAAATAATATTAACACTGTTCTGTGTTTCTATAGGGAATCTCATTTAAAAGTAAAATGCATGTCTTTCTAGAACACAAAGGCGTCTCAATGCACAGATCACTGGGTAAGTATTGATTTGTTTATAGGGCTGTAATCAAAACAGAGGAAGGGTGAAGCCAGTTTGTTCCTCTAATTAACTGAGCAGTCATGGATGGCTGTGCATCAGAGAGCTCTCATCCAGCATAGCACTTCATCTATTTGGTTTGTAGTCTTTGTCTTTGTTCAATTTGATGACAAGCATCTTGATTTTGATTTTAATTAATAATTCATTTTCCCATACTTGCATATAAATGTACCACTGCGTCACAAGAGGCAGAGAGTGGTGCTCTTTGATCTGAGAAGACAAGCTCTCTGTGGTGGCATGTCTTGATGACTAAGGGCTGCACACCTGCTTCCTGCTTGCTGAATGGGATAGAGACTTGGGCTCAGTGGTTGATTTCTGCAGGAGCTCCCTAAATCAATGTTCCCCTGGAGAGTTACAGGTAGGGCTATGTCCCCTCCGGAAAAACACGCACATGTGCAGTCAGCTGAGACACTCCTAGCTTGGCCCTTCAATGTTTATTATCACCATGTTAGTGCCATAGTCAGCTGGGACATTTTTAAAGCATTTTCTGTGGGATTCCCTCTAGGCTCCTTCCACAGAAAAAATAAATAAATAAATCGGATATTTTGATCACAGGAATATTTTAAAACCTAAATTAAACCTAAAAGAAGTCAATCAAGATGTTAAAAATCTTTGTAGGCCTGGGCCCATCTTTAGTGGGGACAACATATAGTGGGTACATATAGTGGGTAGTACTCATGATCCGCCTCAGACTCAACATCGCTCCAAAAGGACAGTAATGGGTCTCCTTGTCATGTCAGCATTAGACAATCTAAGTGTGTACCCTCCAAGCCATGGCAGTCTGGAATAATAGCAGTGGAAGATAGCACACACCGAATTTATCTTTCAAAGATTTCTTTGGCAGGCCATCATTGCAAAAACTCAAACACACACACACACACACACACACACACACACACACACACACACACACACACACACACACACACACACACACACCACACACAGACAGACAAATACGCCTCACTCTGAATCAGCCCTCTCTGATCCATGCCACCTCTGTAACTGAATGTACAACAGCATCTTACTTAAACTTAACATCTATCGGTGCCTCTCCAGTTTGTAATTAGGCTCACCCTGTGACAGCACTTTTTTGTTGCCTTGATTACTTGCATTACATGATAAAGGTTTTTTTTTTTTTTTTTTTTGTCTACAAGTCGTTTTTAAAGGAAACCATTTGGGTAGTAAACAAGTGATTTCAATAAACTCTGCCTTTGTGGTATAAACAGAAACACTGTTGTTAAATCACCCCTACAAACATCTGCCACTCGTTACTTAACTTCCCACACTTATCAGCTCCTTTAACACTTCCAATGAACTGGCTATGCATGGACAACACGGACCAAACTACATACAGTATTACTACACAGCATATTGACAAAAAAAAAAAAAAAAATCCTTTAACCATTTAGAGAGCCCAAATAAAAAAAATCAGCTGTCAAATTGGCATGAAGAAAGTGAGTGTGTGCTTACCTGGGCTTCCTGCCCCTCCCTGAGCCTCCATTCAGCCGAGCCGAGAGCACTGAGCTGCTCGCTAGAGCAGCAGCATGAGAGTGGGGGATAAAAGCACGCAGGCGGAGAGGAAGAGAGAGAGACAGTGAGGCAGAAACAGAGAAAGAGAGAGGGAGAGAGACTAGGGTGAGAGTAAGAGAGAGAGAGAGTGTGTAAGGGTCAACACCCCCTCCTTTTTAGAGTGTAGGGTCCACACGACTGCTAGTCCTTTCTGCTTGTGATATTGTTTTGTTTGCTGTTGCTCTTTCTCTCTCTGTGTCTCACTCACTCACTCACTCTCTCGCTTCCTCGCTGGTAATCTGTTATCTGCCTCAGTGGTTGATGATCATGATCCCTTTAGTCCTTCGTGCAATCAGCCTAAGGATGCACTGCATGCCGTGTCCTCAATGTCTGACTATAAAAAGTGAGTGAGAGCATGGGAAAGAGAGAGAGAGAGAGAGAGAGAGAGAGAGAGAGAGAGAGAGAGAGAGAGAGAGAGAGAGAGAGTTAAACAGGGTGAGAGTGTGCATGAACCAGGGAGAGTGAGTAGAGAAAAAAAAAGGAGGGACAGAGCGACATCACACTACATATGACAGGTTTTGCTTTGCTCAGTAAGCAGTGCATTGTAGATGAGCTTGGCAAACGCAGAATCCAGAGAGATCTAGAGAGAGAGAGACAGACACAGAGAGAGAGAGAGAGAGAGAGAGAGAGAGAGAGAGAGAGAGAGACAGAGAGAGAGAGAGAGAGAGAGAGAGAGAGAGAGAGAGAGAGAGAGAGAGAGAGAGAGAGAGTATGTGAAGCCCACTGGCAGTGTGCCCAGAGGGAGTGGAGGGAGGGAGTGAGTGAGGGGGAGAGATGGTGGGAGTGGTGCTACTGGGGCATTGGACAGGGTGAAGGCACAGAGGAGAGGAGGGAGAACAGTGAAGTGGTAGGATTTATTACTGTGTGTGTCCTGCTTGGTAATAAAGACATGGACATTTCTACTGCACACACACTCCACTGATGGTGCTGATAGTGTATAACATACTGTCTGTTCAGCTCCAAGTCCTTTGTACACTGTTTGCGCAGACATTACAAGAGCAATAATTACTTATATCAGATAAAAAGGTCTAGTTAAAGCTAATCAAGCACTCTATCGAATGAAATGAAAAGTCTGGCTTGTAGAAACAAAGTAGTTGCAATTTACAGTAGAGACCCAGGAGAGGAGCAAAAGATGGCAGTACTTAGCACATACTGCCCCTTAGTGGAGGAATGTATTCATTACAGGGACTCTGGTGCTATTATCCATACGCAACCCCATACTATGATACAATAAAGCCTAGGTCTAGAGCATGAAAGGTTCAACATACTTGTACATGAGAAAACGCCATCTTGTTCATTTGGTAGCCAAGGTATTATTGATATTAGTAGTACTAATATTAATTTGACATTAATATATCAAAGGAATACCGTGCATTTTTTTTCTCCTATCTCCAAATTCATTTGGATGACATACAGGGTGACTAAATGTAAATTTTATTCCCATGATGCACTGTGTAGTTCTGGGTGGGAGATAGGAAAGCACCTCAAAGTAAAAGAAAAACAAAAATGACCCCTCTCTCTCTCTCTCTCTCCACCCCCCCCCCCCCCCCCCCCCCACACACACACACATACACACACACACACATCTCTAATAGACAAAGCGTGTTCTAATAGTGCCAGAAAGACTGAAAAAAAAAATACTTTATTTTACAGAAATATTACTAATATTACAGTGCCCTCATGTGGTGTGACAATTTGTAGCCTATTAGTAGTCTCACCTCATGAGGGCACTATAACCTCATACCAGACAACAGAAAAGCAAACACTTTAGACTACATTGGGTCTACTGTAACATTCTCACAATTCAAATGTTGCGCAAGGTAAATACTAGCCATTCACATTAATATGTGTATAAAAAAAAAACGTTTTTTAAAAATGATTGCAGACCTTCTGCATTACCAGTGAAAGAGAATGAATAACTAATAAACATTGCTCTATGGACCTACAGCACTATTAATTAGTACCACCAATACTGCTCTATTATAATATTCTGCTGATGATGTTGCATAGTATTACAAATGCTGTTAAATTTGTCATTTCATATAACGTGAAAACATGTTTTTCTGTTTGTC
The DNA here is from genome assembly GCA_027497455.2 of Sardinella longiceps. Lineage (NCBI taxonomy): Eukaryota > Metazoa > Chordata > Actinopteri > Clupeiformes > Clupeidae > Sardinella > Sardinella longiceps. The sequence continues at coordinate 951,439 of JAODXP020000011.1, forward strand.
TGAACTTTTTTGCTCCAGATTCTCTGTTGTTTTGTGAGAAACTGCTCTAGTGGTTTCCTTTTTTATCAGGGTGTAATCTTGCAGATACTGCAAGTAATCTGCAGACATTATGCAGCATGCTGAAGCACCAGGACTGCAGTGCTAACGCAACTGAGATTACATTGAACTTATCAATGTCTTATTGTAAAATTTCAGTTTTGTTTCATATTATGGTACGCTTTCAGTTGTTTACAGTTACATAGGCCTACTACTGTAATATCTCAGCACAGTTGAACATAAAAATGTCCATTTGACAGGCTTATAAAATATTGAAGCTATTTAAATATTTTCTGTGGTTGCATGGTTTGACACAGTAATAGAATTTCTCCCCTGGTAAGGCCTCTCAGTGCTCTGTGAATAATATGTCACAACCTCATTAAAGGGTGGTAGTTGCACACATACACACCCACTCACACAGCACAAATGACTGTACACAGCCAGGCATCTGGGGTGGATGTCAGACGTACGTTAGACTAGACCAGAAGTGAGATTACTGTACAATAACAGTTCAGACTTTTTATTTGATTTTTTTCCCACTTAAAATACAAAGAGCAGTAAAATATTACACAATAAGAAAATAAAATGAAAATACAGTATATGACAAAACGAAAATATAACTTTAGGCCTTAAGACTGTTAACAAGTTCAGCCACTGCTCTGATTATGACATAGACTTGACTGAAAACAAATGCAGTAATAGCAAGACTTAGTACAAGAGCAACGATGTTCAGGCAACGGGCAGTGGATGCATGACTTCTGGCTCCTACGTAGTCTCCAGCCATTTTCCTGTCCCGAGACTGCAACACAAAAATATTACTGAACAACTCATAGGCCAGTACTGTTACATTATGCAAGTTAACGTGTTTAGAGACATTAAGTTTAAGACAGTGATTAAATTTATGTTGAGGTCTGACTTATTGCATTGCTACAGTATGCAATATGCAACACTTTGTCTTCAGCAGAATTTCAGTCCATCACATAACATTTAGTATAAGTAACTTGGGACAAAGGTGTCTAAATAGCTTTGTAGTTTGATCATCACTAATGTGAATGGTCAGTTAGGTCCTGCACAAATTTATGACTGCCATGCAGTGAAAAAAAATGTAATGCCTAATCTTAAAATGTGCCAACTAAATGTAAGAAATAGGCTTTAAATCCCCCTCACTCATACACAAACTTTGCTCGAAAGGATGTGCTTGAAGGGGCGTGACGGTCATGTTTGTACTGCCCTGCAGTACATATAGTTGACTTCTTATAGAGTTTAAGATACAAAACTGGTCAACCAAAACTTGAACACTTGTACACAGGGGTGTAGTGGGCGTTGCACGCGGGGGTACGGAGTACCCCTACTTCTCTAAGCAGATAATTTATGTAGGCTATTTGTAACAATTTTATATTGGGCATTCCATTTTTAACATGATATTGCATACCCCCACTTAAAAAATCCCCACAACACCTCTGCTTGTACACATTAATATTTAGATAGCCACAACATCAGAATAGCAATTACTATTTTCTATAAGCTATATAAGCCAATATGGTTCATTTATTTGGTGTGACTATTGAAGTCATTCTCTATGAATCGAGTTGTCACTAGAATCACTCCTGAATTGATGAATTTTATAAGAGTAAGAATAAAAGGAGTATAAAAAGTTAAAAGTTAATGTTTCCTACCTTTATGGAGTAAATGAAGGCTACAAATCCCAAGCACAGAGGGTTGCAGTACATAAGATGGAACATTGACCAGACAATATGGTCCCTTGGCATGGGAACATCCACATACACAGCCTGTCTCTGTGGCACCTGGGTCACGACTTGCATTGGCATGCCATCCTGGTTTGATGGCATATACTGCACAGTGTAGTTTGATGGTGGTATATAAGCCATGTTGTGTCTTTGTTTCTTCTCAGCTGAAATTGCACTCCGCTGTTGCAATCTGTCTTTCCTCTTCCGCCCCAGATAACCCACACAGGAAACTGTGGGGTCCTACCTTCCCCCTTCGGAAAGGAAAGTGTTTTTTTTTTACTATATATAACCCCTTAATCTAACAAGTTCAGTTAATGCAAATTGAATTATACACATGCTGATTGACACCTACTTAACATGTATTCAAAATGAACATAAAGTGACTAATGCCTTTGATCACAACCACAGAATGCATAGGGGAACTTGCCAATGCATTTACTCTTGTTTAAGCAAAGGAATGCAAAATATGTGTGAAGCAGAGACATCACCAGTACTTCCCTCCCCTGTTATCACTCTAGTGAACCCCTCTGACTATACAGTCAATACAGCTCCAGTAGACAACAGAACATACATGTATACAATGTACTGGAGCTACAGTAGTTCATCACACCCTGAATGTACATCAACAATCACATTTGTGGTATATTACAAGGATAACATTTTAAGGTAAAAAAGTTTTTTTTTTGTTTGTTTGTTTTTTTGTGGCAGGGCAACTTTATTACATGGGCGCCATCAATATGCTTAAAAAAACACTGTCCTAAGGTTAATACACAGTGCAACATATATTTAGAAAAAAAAAAAAGTAAAATATGAACATATATGAACAAAGACATACTGTACAATCCAAAATTTTGTCAGAATTGCATGTTCTTGGGAATACTCTGAATCATATGCACTATTTTGATTACATTCATGAGCAGAATGACAGTAACAATTATAATTATGACAAGGGCACAGATGTTCAGTCGTCTTGCTATGATTCCATAACTTTTTGCTCCTTCATAGTCTCCAGTCATCATCCTGTCTCTTGACTGTAAGACAATAATGCATATTCTATTAAAACATTTTAACTATAAAGAAAAAAAAAAAAAAAAAAAAAAAAAACATTTTAAATGCTTTACTTCAGGAATAAACAAGCAAGAGTGAAATTCACAGTACAGGAGGCCACACTGGATGTGTTAAGCCAAAGACTTGCCTGCCGTAACAATTATCTTCCATTATAAATAATAAAACTGGCTACACCAGACATGACGGCATGTTGTGATTCCAATCAGTAATATTGACTCATTTACCAGATAATGTTGACTGCCAAGTAGGCCTTGTAATAATACGAAAAACCATGTGTGATGTTTTCCACACAACTACAATCAAAATATGACTCAGTTGACCATATTTTGTACAGGTGGAGGAATATTGGTGGTTGAGTGGAATATTTCAGTCTCGGCTGTGATTCGCAACACAAATTGAAAACTTTTCAACATTTCACTCACACACACTGAATGGGAATCATTGGTAATGTCTGTGTACAAGATTTACAGGATGACATAACTGACTAAATTGCCATCAAACACCAATTAGTATCTTCTCGAAGTGACAATGAGGCTCTGGAAGACATTTGTAAGGTTTCGTGAGTCTATTACTACATCTAGGTTGTTCAGTAGACTCCATGCTTTTGCTTTGATTAAAATGTTAAATTAATAACAAAAAAAAATGATTAAAAAACAAATTGTACTGTAATACTCACCCAAATAGAATAGCAGAAGGCCACCAGGCCCAAGCAGCACGGGTTGCAGTAGAGCAGGTGGAACATGGACCATATAATATGGTCCCTTGGCATGGGGATGTCCACATACACATTTTGGCTATGTGGCTCCTGTGTCACCACCTGCATTGGCACATTGTCTTGGTATGACGGTAAATAAGGCATGGGATAGTTTGCTGGTACGTATTCCATGTTAGCTCTTTGAAAGTTAGGAGAGACAGAGTCTGCTTCTCAGACAGAAAGTAGAGCACTGTTCATCAAAACCAAAGTGTCAAATGGGTTAAATGACAGGTCTGTCAGTGCTACCAGGAAACTCTTGTGGGGTCGTGTTGTTCCTCCCCCATTGTAACGGAAATGACAGTGGGGTTTTGTTTCTTGTCACTAAACACCCCCAGACCTTTTGAAACTCAGGTCCTGGTCTATCTGCTCTACCCAGTGGCTTACAAAATCTCTTGTAATCTGACTGTGTTATGGTACATAACTGATCAAATATATTTCTACAGTAATAAAACTGTTTAGAATTGTTAATGACAAAGTAAAACCCCTTGAAATACCCATGAAATATACTGACAGATGAGTAAGAAATCTCTCTCTTACATTGTCATTGTCAATCTCTCAATTATTTATAAACATATTACTTTAAAGTTATTTGTATTTTTCCAATTAATTACCACAAGAGAGTTTTTCCTTGCCCCTGAAAGCTCCTTGTACTGTCTGTCAAGCACAGAGAAACAACTGTAGGCTATTGTAACTGGCACTATATAAATATAATTGAATTGAATATGACTGTTGACATGAACCATCACTGGTATTAACCATGTCGATGCTGCTGCAGTTGCATTCATCTGTCATCATGAGACTGTTATTTATAATGCTGATCAAGCAGGCAGGCAGAGAGGACAGTGGTAGTGTATTTCATGCCTTTAGTTCATTGGTCTGAAAAGCCCTTACTGAGATGGAGTGTATTTGCAGAGCAGTCAGAGGATGTATATCCAGAGTCCAGTTTAAATGTAATCTACTTTCTACTGAACACAAAACTCAAAGCTCATGAAGGTGAGTTTTTTTGGTTTGATTTATCTGGTCTGGATTGGTGTTGAATTGCTAGTTACAGAGCTCAGTTTCAAAAGGTTTAATGCTTTTTTGTCATGGCAAACGTTCAAAGATAACTTATGATATAATGCTTTTGCAATGCTTTTGAGCCAGAGACAGAGTTGAGGAAAGCAGATCCTGTATAGCCTAGATCTATAGATATTTATTCTTTGTGTGACAGCAATCCTTACCAAGGGTTTAGAGAAATGTCTATATTTTTTAATTGACTGTGTTTATTTAAGCTATACTGTGGGTGTACAAACTGCTGTAAGGCCTTAAGCATTGTTGGATAAGCCTTAGGTTTTTAATTCAAATTTGAATATAGTTTAATTGTCATTATAGACTGTCATCAAAAAACTTTTTTAATACAAAAACAGTGGCACAGTAACATGTAATGACCGCTGTAAGTTTTGATTGCTACCACTGCCAATACTTAGGGCAGTGACTTTAGTATGATGATCCCTTATACAACTTTTGAATACAACTTTTACAATGTTGTCCTTCAGGAAATTCAGACTACATTTTTTCTTGTTTGTTTATACATTTTAGAAAGATGCTACCATAAATACTGTCTGTTTTTGGTAAGTGTAGCATGTTATTACAATATCTCACCACTGGGGGTAGTAGTACTCACATCACTCTGGGGTTGTGTGAGGGAGCCCTTTCCATACTTCTATTGTAGCTTACTCAGTTTCTTTTTAATATTTATGCAGAATTTCTGTCTGATCACAGCTAATGCAGTCCAGGCATTTGATGCATACTGTACAAGCTTTCACTATCTCTAAGGAAGTTGCCATACTGCTGTACTGTTCTTGCCATCCATTTTTCTCTCTGCTTCTGAGACATGTAGGCTGTATTGTAAAAAACAAGTTCTCATATTCTACCTGAAGTGAGAGGAATACATCCATTTGCATCATCTGTTTATGCCCCAATATCAACATCTGAAACTTAAGCCCATTATTTTTTTGTAATAATGCAAATTTGAGCATATCACACCAAAAGCAGAAATATTCAGCATAATGATTTTATTCATAATGCACATTTCCATTATTGTGTCTGAAAATACAGAATATATCAAGAAGTACAGTGCACATCAACATGAATATTTCCAGTTAATGTAAAAAAAATGATATTATCGTGTCATTTTATCATATCATCATAATATATCATTATTTATCACATTCATTAATGATGTAGCTAACTACCCTGTTTGTCCCAAGCCTGCTGCTTCAGGCCTGTTGCAGAAGGAGCAGGAAGCAGCAGCCTACATGGAGGAGCACTGCCTGTCATCCGCTTCCTCCACACCATGGATTATGCATTTACTGTAAAGGTTGTTGTGTGTTTGCATGTGCAGATTTCACATGTGGGGACATCACTGTAATGGTTTTCATACAGGGGGGTGATGCTTTGTTATAGGACAATGCAGCACCTCAGTCTGATCCTGATCAAAATTTGAGATTGGACTCTTGGAAAGTACTTAAGTGTTGGTTGTAAGAGTTCAGTACGGGTCGATTGGATTTACGCTGCTGCTGGATGTCTAATGATGTGTGCACTTTAAATTTAAATGCAAATGTAAGATAAGTTGGTTTTCATTGAGGTTATTTTGTGATAAAAGGGTGGAGTAAGATGGGATGCCTGAAGTCAAGTGAAGCCCATTGGCTTGTAATGTATGACAAAATGTATGACAAAATGTAAATGACAATACAAAAATACAGGCTAACATAAGGTTAAAATATTAATATTTCTACCACTGCTCTGATATATAGAACAAAACAGAGGCAAAAAAACAAGAGTTATGACAAGAGCAACGATATTCAGGCAATGCATAACTTCTGGCTCCTACGTAGTCTCCAGTCATTTTCCTGTCCCGTGACTGCAACACAAAAACATTACTGAAAAACATTACTGTTACATTCTGCAATTTAACATGTGTTTAGATACATTAAGCTTAAGACAGTGATTGAATTTAAGTTGAAGTAGAATGACATAGACAGAAAATCCAACTTATTGCAATGCTACAGTATGCAATGTGCAACACTGTCTTCAGTATTGAAAACATTGTTGATTGTCAAGTCCATGACAATCTGTCAGTTTTCTATTTCTTTAAATAAATCTTGTTTTAATTGATTTTTCATATTTCTCTATAGCCCTAACTGTAGTATTTATGTTCCCGTCTGTTTTGTATGATTTTGTGACAATTTCCTGACCTGACTGTTGGCTGCTGTTGTTTGTTTTAACTGCTTGTTTTTATCTCTTATTTTGGCAAGGGTTCAGTTTTTTAATCTGTGAACCATATTGAGCTTCCGCTGTGTATGAAATGTGCTATACAAATAAAACTGCCTTGCCTTGCCTTCAGAAGAATGTCACTCTATCATAACATCTAGTAATTAGTCACATGGGACAAAAGTCTCTCAAGATCACACACACACACACACACACACACACACACACACACACACACACACACACACACACACACACACCGTTGCATTGTTATACCCTAACCCCCACCACTTAATAGTTTCAGACAACACAACATAACACAACAAATAACACAAATAGATGAATACACTTTCAGGTTTCTAACAAAAGTTCAGGTTTAAACAACAAACTGGTAACACTTTCTATGAACCCAGAAAAAGTTATAAAGCATTTCATAAAGGCTTATAGCTATTGACATTAGAATTCATAACTGTTATGTTCTCATGACTGTACACATAAAGCATTATAATGTTATATCATAAGCCTTTAAAACTTGAAGTGTCACAAAGCATTATTATTCTTCAATTTGTAGAAGTTGTGTGATAAGGACCCATATCATAAAAAGTTGAAACGTTTGCCAGGGAGCAGAATTTTGACACGTTTGTGCAGGCCGGAGAAGACCACTTGCTAGTTGTAAGGTGGTAAGTAGCTATCTATAAAGTTACTAAGTTTTCAATGCCTTTTCAATGTTGGAATTGTCATTATACTATAAACGATATGTGGGGCTATTTTGAGCCTTGATATGGTTTAAAACAGCAATTTGCCCACTAACACCTTGCTGGGTGCCCCTGGAAGCAGTCTTTATCGGCCTGTATCAGAATTCTGCTCCTCGGCAAACGTTTCAATTTTTTATGATGTTGCAATATACTTTGGGTCCTTATCATACCGAACTCCTTTACTGTAATTGTCATTTTATGTCTGATTGCTAACATGATGCTGTGTGAGTTCTCAGTGCTTACCCCTAAATAAAGATGAGCACATAATTACTCATGAGAATTAATGAGGCACCATGGTAGCCTATATTTCCCTGGTATCAAAAGGTCAAAGAAGGCTATCATGTTTTGTGACACTTCAAGTTGTAAAGGCTTATATAATAACATTATAATTCAATACGAGTACAGTCATGAGAATATAAGCAGTTATGATGAATTCTAATTTGAAAAAGTAGGAAATTTTAGATACCTCGGCACAGGTACACAGGTTTTTTTATGATAACGCTGAACATATTTAAAAAAAAATGTTCACAACGACTTTAGTCTCATACATACTCATCAGAAGACTAAGTTACTTGGGTGTCACAGATAACTGAACAACTAATTTTTAACTTTTCACCTCTCTGCCTGGTTTAGGTAGGTCTACTTAAGTGAACAAGCTCAATTGGATGGTGTCAATGGCTAGTAAAATGGTGGGGAAACCACAAAAACACCTGACCCAAATACACTGAAAGAATAAAGAAGGATAGGAAAATCTCTGCAGACAGCACAAACTCACTTTCCAGCCACTTTGAACTCCTGAAGTCTGGGAGGCGCTATAGAGTGCCCTTGGCAAAAGGTCTGTTTAAGAAATCTTTATTCCAAATGCCATCAGTACACTTAACCAAACCATGTGACAATACCAAACTGAGATACTATTTCTACACTTATTTTTGAATGTATTTAAGCATATTTATTATCTTTTTCTTGACTGATCTGTGATGACTGTGTGACTGTGTGCATGTGTCTGTATAATATACATATTATGTCCAATGAGAGGTGAGTTTACTTTTTTTATAATGACTGTGTGTATATGTCTTTCATGTTTTTGGTGAGCCATAGGCAAATTTCCATTCCTGCTGAAAATAAAAGATTTATTCTATTGTATTCTAATGTCAGTAGTTATAAGCATTTATGAAAGTAGTTATAACCCTTTATACAACAATTCGGTCCAGTATTTCTAAATTTCTGATTGGACGAGATGCATTCCAAGCGTCACTACGAGTGATGATATTTGGCAGCAGCACCCTGGAGACTCTTAACATTTGTCAATCAGTGTGCATTTTCAACAGAGTCGACTAGTTCTCACCCTCCGTTGAGTTTCTTGTTTTCCTGTATGAAAAGGATCTGACATTTGCAGTACTTGGCTGACATCTACAGGTCAATATTGATATCGCAGGCTATTTTTCTGAATTAGACAAGAGACAAATTTTATTCAGATGCAATATTTACAGTCATTGGTTGGAGTTATGGAGTCATTGGTTGGAGTTATTATCAAGAAGGATGAACTTTTTGTACAACTTTGAAGTTTTCAGTAAAGATCCAACACATCTGACCCGTTTGCTATTTGTCTATTTTTGACACATTGCGAGGGCAGTTCCAGCTTGAACTTTTTTGGGGGGAGGAAGATGAACAAATTAAAATTTGAAACTAAACAATAGAAAATACAATGTCGTGTCTTAAAACTAGTAAGTTGGTAATGGAATTGTTGTATAAAAGCAATATCACACTCGTGGTCCTGATGTTGTTGGCACAATATCATCACTGTGTGTGTTTGCCTACTGCACTCAGCCTGCGGCTTCGTGCATACGGCTGAAACACACACAGTGATGATATGTGTCAACAACATCACTCCCACTCGTGTGATATTTCTTAACTATGAATGCACTTATGATGCTCTATGAATATTGGGTTCATAGAAAGTGTTACCAAAAAAACGAATCAGGAGATAAAAACAAATTGACAAGCATGATTTATTTTCCTGGAAAGAAAGTGCTGGAATGGGCGTGACAGTCATATTTGTATAATTTATTATTATATGACTTAAGCTATATTGGTCAACCCAAACTAATTTATTTGCAGTTACTTTTTTTCCCGATTGTGGTTGGGAAGTTGACAAAGACAAGGCTTTATCTCCAATATGTTTCACTAATACTTGGTGTAAATATTGAGTTAATTGCCTATGTATCAAGTAGTCACTAGAATTCCTCATGAATTGTTGAATTTTATATTAGTATAGGCTAAGTATTTGAAAAAACATAAGTATTTGAAAGTTTGGAATATAAAAAGATAAAAGTTAATGTTTCTTACCTTTATGGAGTACATGAAGGCTACCAGTGCAAGGTTAAAATATTAATGTTTCCCGATTGATTGAATAAATTGTACCACTGCATTGATTATGGTATAGACTTGACTCAAAACAACGACAGAAAAAATAAGAGTTATGACAATAGCAACGATGTTCAGGCAACGGGCAGTGGATGCATAACTTCTGGCTCCTGCGTAGTCTCCAACCATTTTCCTGTCCCGAGACTGCAACAGAAAAACATTACTGAATGAAAAATGGCAGTACTGTTACATTCTGCAATTTAACATGTGTTTTGAGACATTAAGTTGAAGACAGTAACTGAATTTAAAGTAAATTGCAGGTTAATGAATTTTTGCACATTTATTGCAAAATGCAGTTAGAACCCAAGCTCCCTGTTCAGCTTTGCTGGGCTCCCTGTTGTGACATCATCTGTTTAAAATGTTCATATAAATTCATTTACAAAAATAACTAAAATTGTTTTATTGCATGAAAAGTTGTTTTTTTTCAAGACAAATAACTTACTCACTATTATTTTGCCTCGTGTCCCTTAATTTGTCAAAAAAATATTAACCTGCGATTTATACTTAAGTTGACACACACACACACACACACACACACACACACACACACACACACACACACACACACACCGTTGCATTGTTATACCCTGTAACCTAACCTTAACCCTCACCAGTTGATAGTTTGAGACATGTTATATGGCACAAATAGATGAATAAACTTATAAAGGTTCGGGTTTCTAACAAAAAACTCATTAAGTAGATAGAGACAAATTGACAAGCGTGTTTTGTTTTCCTGGAAAGGATCTGCTGGGATGGGCATGGTGGTCATGTTTGTACCGCCCTGTGGTAAGCCTACATCTAGTTATATAACTTATTATATAACTTACCAGTAAGCTACAGAATTGGTCAACCAAAACTAACTTGAACACTAAATTGTACATATTGATATTTAGATGACCACAACATATGTTTGGCAATGATTTTTTTTCCGATTGTGGTTGGGAAGTTGACAAGATGGGGTCAGCCCTGATTTCTTAAGGTTAGGGTTTGGGTTAGGTTTAGAATTTTGGTTAGGATCAGGGCTGTGGGAACATTGGGCTGTGTTAGTGATGGGATGAGGGTTAGGACTGTGGGATCATAAACATGCTCCCGACAAGGCTTTATCTTCAGTAGTTGCTGGAATCACTCATGACTTGTTGAATTTTATATTAGTATAAGTAGGCTATTTGAAAGCACACAAGTAAGCATTTGAAAGTTTTGAATACAAAAAGTTAAAAGTTAATGTTTCCTACCTTTATGGAGTAAATGAAGGCTACAAATCCCAAGCACAGAGGGTTGCAGTACATAATATGGAACATTGACCAGATAATATGGTCCCTTGGCATGGGCTCGTCCACTTGAGCAACTTGTCTCTGTGGCACCTGGGTCACGACTTGCATTGGCATGCCATCTTGATTTGCTGGCATATACTGCACTGGTGGTATATGAGCCATGTTGTCTCTTTGTTTCTTCTCAGCTTAATGAGCTTAAGTTGCACTTTGCTGTTGCAGTCTTCCTTTCCTTTTCCACCCCAGTTAAGCCCCACAGGAAAAAAGGGGGGCTTTTCCTTCCTCCTTCGAAAATCAAGTTTTTTTTTTTTTTTTTTGTTAAATCTTGATGATCCCCCTCAATCCAACAAGTTCAGTTCATGCAAATGTTATACACATATACACCCACTTCTTTCAAAATGAATATAAAGTGACTAACAGCCACAGAGGAACATGCATATGCGTAGAGGAACATGCCAATTCAATTACTTATTTAAACAAAGGAATGTGAAATTTGAGACATCATCCCAACCCTCCCCGTTCCTGTACTTCCTTAAAGTTATCAGACTGTACAGTTCCAGTAGACAACACAACATACAATGTACTGGAGCCGTTACATCACACTTTGAATGTACATCAACAGTCACCTTTTTAGTGTTTTACAAGATAGAAACCTGTACACTCAAGACTGTGCAAAATAGTTTTCGCTCGTTACACCTTTGCCTTTGCCTGATCAGTGTAACGACCGACAGGGCCGTCGCAACAGGACAAGCAAACCAAGCAATTGCCTGGGGCCCCAAGCTGAAAAGGGCCCCAAGATCAACTTATATATAATTATTTTAGTAGTTTGGTTGGTGGCGTTTTTCAATAGAATATGACTTATGTCTACAGTATGTCAATATGTCTACAGTTGGACGACTGTAAGTGTAAGACTGTGAGACTGTAACACAAATAATTCATGAAAGATGCTTGATTATAATTTGGTTCATGTAGGTTTTTTATGGGAGGTGAAAGGCCCCCATGTCCTGTTTGATTGGGGCCCCCTAAGTACCCTGAAACAGCCCTGACGACCGAAAACTTGCACACACAGAGTAAATATATATATTTTTTTACACAGACCTGAGTGTTCAGATTTCTTTCTTTAATTTTCAATAAGTTATTCTTTTTTTGCTGTACCTCAACAGATGAGCGGTGTTTTTTCACTGAAGTGGAAGCTTTAGCGTTAGTTCTTCCAGGGAGACTCAGCCGATTCCTCATTCATAATTTGTCCATATGAACACTCCTGTCTTTTATAGACCTGTCCGTACTTGCTCTTGCTGCTCTAGACGCTGGTTATCCGAAATCCCCACCTGAAAAAAATACATTTTACAGGAAATGATAAACATTTCAGGAAAAAAGGAAACTGTGAAAATCGCAGTAAGGGAGAACACTGAACATGATAAGTCAAAGACTTCTCTGCCATAACAGGTAGCTTCCATTATAAACATTAACTTCCATTATAAAACTGTAGCTACAACAGACACGGCCAACATTCCAAGATTCTAAAAAAAATAAAAAAATAAAAAAATAAATAAATCACCATTTCATGTATTTTTTGAAGGCTTAAAACTTCTCTAACGCATCCAATGTAGCCCTAGGTAAGGGTGCAATAATGGTGCCAATAAATTCACCTCTATAAAGTTTGTGTCACTTGGGCTTCAAAAATAGGTGTCATTCCAATCAATAAAAAATATTGATACACTTTCCAGAATTCAGTATTGTACCAGATTGTTGAACACCAAATATTAATAATATGAAAAAACATGTTTGATGGTTTCCACACAACTGAAATCAAAATATGACAGCTAACCTTTGTAAAGGAAATGACAGTGGGGGTTTTGTCACTAAGCACCCTCACATCTTATGAAGGTCATGCGATTATCTGCTCTACCCAGCAATGGCCATTGTAATCTAACTGTCTAGTGGTATATAACTGATAAAATACATATCCAACAGAGTGAGTCTGTAATCTAACTGTCTAGTGTCATATAACTGATAAAATACATATCCAACAGAGTGAGTCTTGGAATCATATGGAGACCTATACAGTACATAACTCAGGGTCATAGTTTCACTTTACTTTACAGGTACAAAACTATTTAATATAACTGTTAATGACAAATAAAAACACATTGAAAAAACCCATCACAAACGTACTTTTAATACAAAAACAGTGGCACAGTGACATGTAATGACAGCTGTAAGTTTAGATTGCAACCACTGCCACTACTTAGGGTAGTGACTTTTACTAGTATTTCAGGAGATATGGCTGTCTTGGACTGGCAGCACAGTTGTGGTGTCAGGTTTAATCATCTCCTTGAGACAAGGCTATAACAACAGCTCTGTTACTGTAGTCTTGACTGTATACTGGTCTTAAAGGATAGCTCCGGAGTGATTTCAAGCATCATAGCCCTGTTGAACGAGCCTGCTAAATGCACTAGTTAGCGAGTGGAACAAAATAATTTGGATAGGCATAGGCCGAACACGAACGCAGAAACGAACAAGCACTTTACACTGAATCAATGGAAACTCAGATTATTCGAAACCGAAAGTAAGATCTGAAGTACCGGTGACTCAATGTTAAGTGCTTGTTCGCCATTGCGTTCGCATTCAGTCTATGCTGTTCAAAACTCTTTCATTCCATGCAAAATCTTGTGCTGTTAGAAGGCTCGTGCAAAAGTTCCAGAGCTATCCTTTAAACCGGTGTCCATTCTCCATACAGACATTGCTCACCACAAAACTGTACAAATACAATTTCTGACAGAGATGTGGACAGGTTTTTTTTTTTGTTTTGCATGCTTTTGGATTTGGGTTTATGTGTCCATCAGAGGAAAACCCTAAAAATTGACATCCACTGCTGTCTGCGTCTTTACATTTACTCTGAGTTTTAAAAAATTACCTTGATATGTACAGTATATCATACATTTAGGCTACTGTATCTGTCTATTGGCTTTCACTTGAAGCCTTGACCTCTTTACAGTCATCCAGTGAGTTTCCATGGATTCTCACACAATGTCTGTACTTGACTACAATTAACATTGGTAATTTATATTCTTTTTTGGCAGCAAAAGAAAAGAATGCCTTACACATTCTAGTCACATGTGGTGTACAAAATTGTTAGACTGATGCATCTCTTATGATCCCTTACAATTAAAATTTTAGGAAATTTAGACTGCATTTTTGCCTGTTTGTTTATACATTTTAGAAAAATGATACCATAAATGCTGTCCCAATTTTGCTAAGTGTAGAATGTTATTACAATATCTCACCACTGGGGGTAGTAGTACTCACATCACTCTGGGGTTGTTTGAGGGGCCCTTTCCATACTTCTATTGTAGCTTACTCAATTTCTTATTAAAATTTAGACAGAGTTTGTGTATGATCACAGTCAATGTAGTCCAGGCATTTGATGTATACTGTACAAGCTTTCACCATCTCTAAGTAAGTTGCCATACTGCTGTACTGTTCTTGCAATCCACTTTTCTCTCTGCTTCTGAGACATGTAGGCTACATTGTAAATACAGGGCAAGTTCTCATATTCTACTTGAAGTGAAACGAATACATACATTTTACTGTTTATTTTACATTTACATTTTTTTTTGTAATAATGCAAATTTGAGCAGAAATATTCAGCATAATGATTTTATTCATAGTGCACATTTCCATTATTGTGTCTGAAAATACCGAATATATCAAGAAGTACAGTGCATATCAACATGAATATTTCCAGTTAATGTAAAAAAAATGATATTATCGTGTCATTTTATCATATCATCATAATATATCATTATTTATCACATTCATTAATGATGTAGCTAACTACTCTGTTTGTCCCAAGCCTGCTGCTCCAGGCCTGTTGCAGAAGGAGCAGGAAGCAGCAGCCTACATGGAGGAGCACTGCCTGTCATCCGCTTCCTCCACACCATGGATTATGCTTTTACTGTAAAGGTTGTTGTGTGTTTGCATGTGCAGATTTCACATGTGGGGACATCACTGTCATGGTTTTCATACAGGGGGGTGATGCTTTGTTATAGGACAATGCAGCGCCCCTGTAATAGCACCCTCTGTCTGATCCTGATCGAAATTTGATATGGCTTGATTGCCTTTAGATGAGACTTGGACGTCTGAGGATGTGTGGCATGTTCACAGTTTTCACACCTGTCTGACACTCCCACTGCTTCAGTTTGACCAGTAAACACAGAGAGTACGGATGAGAACAGGTGGAACTACAGAGGGGTCTCAAAGGGTCGCAACTCTTCACAAACATTCACCTCCTATGTACTTTTATTTTAGTATATTTTAGTCTTTTTTAAAATGGTAAAAAATGTGATTGAATGATTTTTGATCAATCATAATTGATGTAGTGATATTGCAGCTTTGTAATATTGTAGTAGATATTGTAGTATTGTATTGTAATATATATATTCTTATGCAAACTTTGTGGCTTAATACAGGCAAACTAAAAAAAAAATAATATCATGATTTACATCATAAGAATATGAGCCTTTCAATTTGCGTTATGGACGTGACGAAAAACGGACAAGCTTTTATGGGAGATTACAGTTTTTGCTATGAAGTCTGTGAAATTTCCTGAGAAATGTAAATATTAGGCTATTCCATTCATACCAAAAAGGACACCTCAGTGAACACAGAAGTTGATCTAAATGTAAATGTAAGATAAGTTGGTTTTTCATTGGGGTTATTGTGGGGAAAATTGCGTTATGGATGTGACATCTGGAAAAACCTTCCAAAAACCTACAAAACTAGTGTGAATGGTGGATTTTGACCTGTAACGACTGACATAGCAATACAATGATAGAAAATAACTGATAACATTGCAGGTTTGTGTGTGTTATCACCCACTTATTCCCATTATAAGCCCCTCCATAGACTAAAAAATTTAACAAATAGATATCCTTTCGAAACTTGCTCAGATGATAATGTACATCGAGACAAAACTTTTTTGTATTGGATTTTTTTTTGAAAGAATTTGTATGTCCATGTAGATGAGACTTGAAGTTTTAAGGTGAGGTTTACTTTTTCGTGGAATTGCCCATATATACATATATATATATATGAACAAAATGAACAATATCATCCTATTCTTCTTCTATACATTTTTCTTTGTTTGTGCCGACATAAAATATGAGAGTTCCCCCTCCTGCCAAATCCCACTTTAACCACTGTATATATATAGTCATATAGAGTTATGACAAGAGCAACGATATTCAGGCAATGCATATCTTCTGGCTCCTACGTAGTCTCCAGTCATTTTCCTGTTCTGTGACTGCAACACAAAAAAATACTGAAATTTTATATTATAGGCTAAGTATTTGAAAAAAACAAAACATAAAGTAAGTATTTGAAAGTTTGGAATATAAAAAGATAAAAATGAATGTTTCTTACCTTTATGGAGTACATGAAGGCTACCAGTGCAAGGTTAAAATATTAATGTTGCCCGATTGATTGAATAAATTGTACCACTGCCCTGATTATGGTATAGATTTGACTCAAAACAACGGCAGTAGAAATAAGAGTTATGACAATAGCAACGATGTTCAGCCAACGGGCAGTAGAAGCATAACTTCTGGCTCCTGCGTAGTCTCCAGCCATTTTCCTGTCCCGAGACTGCAACAGAAAAACATTACTGAAAAAGGCCAGTACTGTTACATTCTGCAATTTAACATGTGTTTAGAGACATTAAAGGAGAGTACCGGAGTGAATTCAAGCATAGCCCTGTTGAAAGAGCTTGCAAAATGCGCTAGTTAGCGAGTGGAACAAAATAATTTGGTACAGCACAGACCGAACGCGAACGCAGAAGCGAACAGGCACTTTACACTGAATCAATGGGACCTGACTGTTGGAAACTGAAAGTAAGATCTGAGGTTACATTGACTCAATGTAAAGTGTTTCGTGTTCGCGTTAGGTCTGTGTGCTGTTCGAAGATCTTTCATTTTATGTGAAATATATTGCTGTTAGAAGGCTCGTGCAGCAGGACTATGCTTAAACTTACTCCGGTATATTGCTTTAAGTTGAAGGCAATAATTGAATTTAAAGTAAGGTTAATTATTTTTTTGCACATTTATTGCAAAATGCAGTTATAACCCATGCTCCCTGCTCAGCTTTGTTGGACTCCCTGTTGTGACATCAAATATTAATAAAAAATAATAAAAACATAAATTCATTTACATTATTTCATGAAAAGTGGATTTTTTCAAGACAAATAACTACTCACTATTATTTTGCCTCGTGTCCCTTAATTTGTCAAAAAAATTATTAACCTGCAATTTATACTTTAAAGGTACAATGTGTAACGTTTTAACTGTTCAATATCAAAATATGCTTTACCTGTTGACAAGCTTGTCCTTTCTCATAAATATTAACCACCACTATTAATTCCGTATGTCCGTATTGATTTGAAATTTCGCATTTCCACGCAAATTAACTTGGTAGACTCTCCATGTATTGCCGCCATCTTGGAATACGGAAGCTGAAAGCGGTCATATTGTTTGCGTTTTTGCTATAGACTGACAATAGACCGACATCCACATGCAAGCTTCCGTAGCTGTAATACGTAATTTGCGTTGTGTTACGCTTAATTTCTCTCGAAGGCTACACATTGGGGCTTTAAGTTGAATTAGACTGAGGTAGACAGAAAATTCAACTTAGGGCCTATAGCAATGTGCAACACTCTATCTTCAGCAGATTTTCACAGATTACCTCCGATTTTAGGCTTAGGGTTTCGGTTAGGTTTCGCACATTTATACGCTAGGCATCAGGGCTGTGGGAACATTGGGCTGTGTTAGTGATGGGATGAGGGTTAGGACTGTGGGAACATAGACACGCCCCCGACAAGGCTTTGTCTTCAGTAGCCAATATCATTGTCTATGATAGTTGCTGGAATCACTCATGACTTGTTGAATTTTATATTAGTATAAGTAGGCTATTTGAAAGCACACAAGTAAGCATTTGAAGGTTTTGAATATAAAAAGTTAAAAGTTAATGTTTCCTACCTTTATGGAGTAAATGAAGGCTACAAATCCCAAGCACAGAGGGTTGCAGTACATAAGCTGGAACATTGACCAGATAATATGGTCCCTTGGCATGGGATCGTCCACTTCAGCAGCTTGTGTCTGTGGCACCTGGGTAACGACTTCCATTGGCATGCCATCTTGATTTGCTGGCATATACTGCACTGCTGGTTTATGAGCCATGTTGTCTCCTTGTTTCTTCTCAGCTTAATGAGCTTAAGTTGCACTTTGCTGTTGCAGTCTTCCTTTCCTTTTCTGCCCCAGTTAAGCCGCACAGGAAAAAAGGGGAGCTTTTCCTTCGTCCTTCGAAGATTACGTTTTTTTTTTTTTTCCTGTTTTTTTTATCTAGCCAGTTCATGCAAATGTTATACACATTATACACATGTTGACTGACATCCACTTCATTCAAAATTAATACGAAAAGTGACTAACAACCACAGAATGCATAGAGGAACATGCCAATGCATTTACTTTTATTTAAACAAAGGAATGAGAAGTTTGAGACATCATCCCATCCCTCCCCTTTCCCGTACTTCCTTAAAGTTATCAGACTGTACAGTTCCAGTAGACAACACAGTACAAAGTCCTTGACCTGTTACGTCACACATTGAATGTACATCAGCAGTCACCTTTTTAGTGTTCTACAAGAAAGAAATCTGTACACTCAAAACTAAACAAGTGAAAACTTGCACACAGAGTCATTTTTTTGGCAGAATTCTTTCTTTAATTTTCAATTAGCTATTCTTTTATCCTGTACCTCAACAGTTGAGCAGTGTTTGCTGTTTTTTCACTGAACTGGAAGCTTTAGCATTAGTTCTTCCAGAGAGACAGTCGATTCGTCATTCCTTGTTTGTCCATATTCACACTCCTGTCTTTTATAGACCTGTCCTTCTTGTCGCACTAGAAGCTGACAAATAAAAACCCTTTGAAATGCCTATGAAATATCCGACAGATGAGTATGTAATCTGTCGCCTACAATGTCCTTGTCACTCTAAATTGTTTATAAACATATTACTCTGGTAATGTTGTATTTTCTTATGAATTACCACAAAGATTTTTTCCCTTGCCACTGAGAGCTCCTTGTACTGTCAGTAAACAACTGTATTGTTTTGTTACCATAAATATAGTATTGGAGTTGTCTGACTGTTGTCGTACTTGAAACGTCACTGGTATATTAACCATGTTGCAGATGCTGCTGCAGTTGCATCCATCTGTCATAAGACTGTTATTTATAATGCTGATCAAGGAGGCAGGCAGAGGGGACAGCGGTAGTGTATTTCATGCCTTTACTTCTTTAGTCTGATTGGAAAGCCCATCCATACTGAGATGGAATGCATTTGCAGAGCAGTCAGACGATGTATATCCAGAGTCTGGCTTTTAATGTAATCTACTTTCTCCCGAAATGCAAAATTCCAGAAGGTGAGTCTGCTTTGCTGCCATAATTAAGCTTATCTGCATTGGTGTTGAACTGATATATACCGATCGAAGGTCAGTTTCACAAGGTTTAATGCTTTTTTGTCATGGTTCAAAGGTTCAAAGAAATGCAATGCTTTTGAGCCAGGGACAGAGTTGGGGAAAGCAGATACGCTATAGCCTAGATATATAGATATTTATACTTTGTGTCAAAGCAATCCTTTCCCAGGGTTAAGATAAATTTCTAAATTTAAGATGGATTGACTATTTTATTTCAGCTATAGGTGCACAAATTGCTGTAGAGCCTTAAGAATTGTTAGGTCTTAGGTCTTTTCATTCAAAATTGAATTGTGTTAGATTAGCATCATAGTCTGTCATCAAGAATTAATTGTTAATACAAAAACAGTGGCACAATTCAACATCTAATCACAGCTGTAAATTTTGGTTAAATAAAAATTTACAAATTCAAACTGCCACTACTTAGACTAGTGACTTGAGTAGGCCTATTTCAAGGAATGTGGCTGCCTTGGACTGGCAGCACCAGTTGTTGAGTCAGGCTTTAATCATCTCCTTGATACAAGGCCAGAGCAACAGCTCTGCTATAGGTCTGACTGCGCCTGATTTATTTAGCAACAGTGGTGTCTTTTAGTAGGGTACTCTATTAGACATTGCTTACCAAAATACTGTATTAATACAATTAGTGACAGAGATGTTGACAAGTTTGTTTTTTTGCTCGCTTTTGGGTTTGGGTTATTGTGTCCATCAGAGGAACCTCATGAAACTACTATGTGACAATTTGTTTTACAATTACTCTAAGCTTTTTACAATGCAAATATACTGTTCAGTATGGCCTGTTTATAGGAGTTTGACACACTGCCATGTGCATACTGGACAGACATACAACTGTCTTTAACTTGACTTTCACATAAAGACTTGACCTTTTAACAGTCAGCCAGTGATCTTTCCCATGGATTCTCGCACAGGTGAGATGTCAGTGCTTGTTGGAGAGGCATGCTGTTTGAATATCCTTGCCATAAGATGCATTTTTGCATCTGTCTGCACCATTTAGTTCTGCATTATCAGAATCAAACTTTATTGGCCAAGCATACTTGAATAAGGAATTTGACTAAGATGGTAACATGCATTCAACTACTGTTCAATAGAGTATAAGATCTTTTCTAGCAGCAAAAGAAAAGAGTGCCTAGTCACATGCAGCATACAAAATGGTTGAACTAATGTGTCTGTTATTATTAGGATCTATTATTAGGCCTATTGTATCATGTTACACCATTATTTTGTGTAGAAAGTCTGTATTTACGGGAACTTTCACAATGTTGTCTTACAAGGAATTCAGACATAGTTTGTTTGTTTACATTTGAGAAAGATCATAAAAACTGCCCCAGTTTGTGGTACAGTAAATGTAGTGTGTTGTTACAATATCTCACCACTGGAGGTAGTAGTAGTCATCATTCTGGGGTTGTGTGTGAGGGATCCCTATATACTGTACTTGTACCTCTATTGTAGCCTATTGTATTTCTTCCATTTAGGCAGAGTTTGTGTATGATTACAGTCAATGCAGTCCAGGCACTTTTCACTGAAACAGGGTGGCACATATAAGCTTTCACTATGCCTGAGTAAGTTACCATACCATTGAATGTACTGCTGCAACCCTATTTTCTCTCTGCCTCTGGTACATTGTGAATACTGAGCCAATTCTCATATTCTAGCCTACCCGAAGCGAAACGTATACATCCATTTGGATCATCTATGTATGCCACAATATCAGCATCTGAGACCATTCATGTCCCTCCTGCTTGTTTGTAACGATGCAAATTTGAGCAAAACTCACCAGAAGCAGAAATATTCAGCATGCACATTTCAAATGTCTTAGAAGTGCAGTACAAATCAACACGAATATGCATAGCCGGTGGCGGACCGCACTGCATATGGGTCTCGAACCCGCCACCCCAGCATGGGAGTGGGACGCTCTAACCAACTGAGCTAAAAGCCGGAGGTTCTAACTCAGCCGCTAGAAGCGCCCATGGAATTGGGTGATGAGGATTTACACATACTACTGCCACGCTAGTCGAGCTAGCTGGCCTCCATTACATATGTCCAGTTAATGTCAAAATGTTATTATAATATTTTAATATCATCATAATATATATCACATTTACTTGTGTAAAATAATGTAACAACCCTGTTTCTCCACAGCGACTGCTGCTCATAGGTTGCCAAAAGCCTGTTGTTGAAGAGGAAGCAGGAAGTAGCAGCCTACTGTACATGGAGAAGCACTGCCTGTCGTCCATTTCCTCCACACCATGGATTATGCATTTAAAGGTTTGTGTGTGTGTGCGCATGTGGATTTTACATGTGGGGAGATCACTGCAATGGTTTTCAGAGTGGTGTTTGTTTTTATTTCGTTTGATGCATCTTTTTAGAAAATGCAAAGGAGGTTTAATCAGAGGATCAATGCAACACTTTTGTAATAGCCCCCTCAGTCTGATCCTGATTGAAATTTGATACCATGAGATTTGTCAGACTTCTCAAGACACCGCGCTCTCCCAGTGGTGCGTCTCGATTAATTAGTATCTTTAGGTAGAGGGATCGCACTCTTCTTCTTTTTCCACCTTTTTTTTATTTTACATTACTTAATTTACAATAGTTCAGCAGGGTTACAAATCATAATCACAAACCTTTCGGCCTCGTGGCCTTCATCACACAAGTAATGAATTGTTGGTTGTAAGAGTTCAGCAGTATAGGAGTGCATTGGTGTGTGATTTACGCTGCTGCTGGACGTCTGAGGATGTGTGGCATGTTCACAGTTTTCACACCTGTCTGACACTCCCACTGCTTAAGTTTGACCAGTAAACACACAGAGTACGGATGAGAACAGGTGGAACTACAGAGGGGTCTCAAAGGGTCGCAACTCCTCACAAACATTCCCCTGTGTTCTATCTATCTGTCTCCAACCCCTTTTTCGCATGATACTCAGATTCACCTCCTAATTTAGTCTCTTATGAGCTTGTGAAAAATGCGATTTAATGATTTTTGATCAAGCGACAATCATATAAAGTAGTGATATTTTAGCCTATACTATTCAGTCACTGCATATGCAGGTTTTTTTTTACTGCATTTTTTTCATTATCTAATGCACAGTAGCATCATTTTTGTGGCAGGGAAGAGGGAGGAGTAAGATGGGATGCCTGGAGTCAACAAAGC
This sequence comes from Sardinella longiceps, assembly GCA_027497455.2. Taxonomy (NCBI): domain Eukaryota; kingdom Metazoa; phylum Chordata; class Actinopteri; order Clupeiformes; family Clupeidae; genus Sardinella; species Sardinella longiceps. Next base: position 974,428 of record JAODXP020000011.1, read on the forward strand.
CCATTGGCTTCAGCCTGGAGCAGTTGCCATACCGAGAGGCTGGCTTTGGCTCAGACATCTGAGTGCACTATATATACTCTGATCCAATTTCCACTATCCATGGATTGCCCATTTCATTCATCCTTACATCAGATCCATTCTGGTCATCTTTCCCTCGGGTTGATAGGTGAGATCTCTTCTCCTTTCCTTCAGGGTCACTGCTTGGACAGTAATAGGGATTTGGGGACTGGGGTGTTGAGTCTTAAGGATTTGGTGGTTTAGTCTGTGGCCCTGTTTGAAGATCTTGAATGGCTGCCATATACTGTAGGTGGCTTATCAGTGATAGTCTCTGACACTTGAATTTCAATGTTTCTTTTTCACGTCTGACTGACTGTAACATTATAGCCTATGCCTTTTTAAGCTTACTGTTTTCAGAAGATGTGAGCTAAATTTGCATGTAGGCCTATAGGTTATTTGTCACAGGACACTTATGTGAAAGCTGGATTCTGGATGCTGAAGATGAAAACAAAGTTTGTGAAAGGTTCATTTTTACTGAATTTATTGGAATTTGGAAGTGGAGTTTTGACTGATCTAGGAAATTCTGTACTGTAAGGTATTTATGAGCAACATTGCAAGACTTTCAAAATATTTACATAGGTTCATAGGTTTACAAGCATATTGAGGCCTGTAACTCTTTGAAACAATATGGTGACTTGATTAATAGATTAATAATGTCTCAGCATAGTTGAGGAAATTCTTTAAGAGGCAGGGCCAGTCTCAGCTGTTGTTGACCTTTTGTTTGGAACTCACCAAAGGGCTGTGGAGACAACTGGTACCCAACTGGTACCCAAATCCCAAGCCAATTTTAGACATGCGAACTTCCACTCATACTTTGCTTTTGAAAATGAATAGACTCTGTGACATCAAAGATAATTTTTGGTCCAGATGAATTTAAAAATTAAACATTGTTTTTCATTTCACAGGGTCTAGCATTACAAACCTGGCAAGATGTCAGAGTAAGTGTTTCTTTCTATATTACAAGTTTTAGAAAAACATATCTTTGTAATAGTAAAATGACTTGAACTGTGCATTGAATATTAATAGTTTGAATGATGTTCTCCAATTTCATATGATGTTTAATTCCACATAAAAGGAAGAAGATGACATCGAGCCGCAAGCACCATCTTAAGGTAGTAAACTTTTCTCAATACACAAAGAAATTGTATGAGTTCAAAGATGCTTGAACTATTGAAATTTGATGATATAACTTTTATAAAACTAAAGTAATACCAGGTCCTCAAAGTGGTCAAATAAGATAAGTCTGAAAACTCCCTCCCCGTAGAGCATGATGCTCCAGATCGGCCAGCGTCTGCTGGAGGCAGAGGCCAAGCAGACTGAGGAAGACAAAGAGAAATACCTGGAGGAGAATTGCCCCTCCCTTGATATCCCATTGAGTGTGCAAGAACTACAGGTACAGACTGGCCTCACCATCAAGTCAAACTGGATAATTAGTGGATGATGCCATATGTACTGTATGAGTCATTTTAATTATTAATCTGTAGTGATACATCTATTAGAGATTATATCAGAGATTAGAGATACTTTATTTCACCTGCTGCTTTTAGTTAAAATACTGACTAACTGCTGGTGAGTAATGGAGGTTATATTTTCGCTGCTGTCTGTGTGTGTCTGTCTGCTTGTGTGTCTTTGTACAACATAGCCTACCTCAGAAAGTACTGCACGGATTTGGATTACATTTTTGGACAATGTCTGTATTGGAACAAGTAACAACTGATTAAATTTTGGTGGTGATCGGTGATCCAGAACATCCATCTGGAATTTATATTGTGTCTGTGACCACATTGCCTTGGTGTAGTTCTGCACTCTCTGAGTGCTTTTCTAAAGTTTCCATTATCTGTTCTAGGACCTGTGCAAGCAGTTACACCACCAGATTGATGCTGTGGATGAGCAGCGATATGACATTGAAAGCAAAGTCTCAAAAGCTAACAAAGAGGTAGCATAGGCAATCACCTACATTGTCATATGTTATAGAAAACATGATCCTTAACAAACACATAAACCCACTTCTGCAGACAACATAGTTTATATTCAACACACCTCAAACAACATACTGTAAAGCAGAACAAAAAACTTAATACAGTGTAACCTACCATGTAATCTACAATGTTGTGTTATTAGGATACAGTAGCACTTACTGTATCCTAATAACAGAGTTTCTTATCAAACACTGAACCATTGCCATGGTTAGTGCCTAACTCGCTTTCCCACAAGGCAATTTCCTTTTGGGACTAGGCCTAGTTCACATATGGAAAGTCTGCTTTTAAAACTGACAGCTTCTTTAATAAAATAGTGAAAGTAGTGTCATAGAATTGTCACCTTTGGATGGTCTGTCTCATTTGCGGTGACCTCTGTGCTTAGGTTGAGGATCTGAGACTGAAAGTGCAGGACCTGAAGGGCAAGTTCAAGAAGCCAGCCCTGAAGAAGGTGCGCATGTCTGCTGACGCCATGCTCCAGGCCCTGCTGGGCTCCAAACACAAGGTGTCCATGGACCTGAGAGCCAACCTGAAGCAAGTCAAGAAGGAGGTGAAAGAAGAGGTGGGTGTGAGCCTCATACAATATCCCCTGGCACTGTACTGGCTTTGTTAGTTTAATTTAAACACATCTGTTCTTTATTTCACACAAAGCAAACCAATAAATATGCCAATTAATGCTGTTCTGAGAACTATGCCCATAATTAGCCAGTCTTATAAGCCGTTAGATGGAACTTTACTTTAACTCAGCGATTCTCCAGTTGGGAATTTATAGACTATTGACAGTCATGACACACCTCATTCCTTAGCCACACTGTAACACATGTTTTTCTTGTACAAACTGATTCACATGTGAGCAACGTGGACAGCTGGCCTTTAATGGTCTCACTTCAGATGAGTCATTTTTGTATCTTGTTTAACACACCCCCATTGGGTGCCCTTCTCTCTCCACCCACCCCTCCCACAGGAAAAAGAGTCTGTTGGCGACTGGCGCAAGAACATTGAAGACAAGGCTGGCATGGACGGCAGGAAGAAGATGTTTGAGTCTGAGGCGTAAAGTGCTTTCATGTGACTTTCACGAGCAACTTAACAATATCTGTCTTTTTTTGGTTAGCTTATGCTGCAGTTGCATTCATACAGTATCATCACTTATCATAGTAGATTATACAGAAAATATGGTAAAACAATCATGTGATTTTGAATTTGAATTTTTAGGACTTAATTTGTCGTCGGCCACTGTTAGCACACACTCTTTACCTTGCATCTATTCAATATTTACATAATTGGGAGGGGGGGGGGTTGTAAATAAATTCTATTCAGCTGTATCTGATGATAAACCCTGTTTCAAATCTGTTTGCTCTTCTGTTGTCATTTAAAACACCTGTTCATGCAATTACCTTGTGTCTGTGAAAGGAGGGGTGACTTATTTCGCTTTCTGTGCTCTTACAATGGTCTTAACTCTCTGCATGCAGGACTACTACTAACACAGCCTAGACATAATGAGGACATATATTTACTCTATACACTGGTAAGTTACAATAGTTATATTGGAATTGCATAGTACTGTAATTGCCAAGCCTATCTCCACAGATTATTGTGACAGCCTGAGGCTATGACGCTCTGTGCCAGAAGGGGGCATCTGTCTTTTTCTTTTTCATGGTGCAACCTATCATGCATTAAACACAGGAGAGAAAGAGCTGAGGAAGAGTCGCCTAGCTGTATCAGGGACAAACATGCAACAGCGATGACCTAAACCACCAAGTCTTCATCTTGTGATGCCTCATCTTGTGCCAATTTGTGAACACAGTAATGGCTCCTAGGAGTAATGCTTTCAGATTAGAGCCCACGTAAGGCAGTTGGACAGGCCCGGTTCACAGAAATATTTCAAAGGCTCCATATAAGTTTGGACACAGCACCGGCGTTTCATAATAGCCGTTCTGGGAGCAGTAGGAGCATGTGTTCTGTGTAGCCGATAGACAGCCAGGTTGCACCGTGTACATGTGCTGTAGGCATGTGAACTATTTGAGCACATAAACACTGTTTATGTAGGGACGCCTCATCTGCCTCTCTGTTGCCATAGCGGCTTGACAAACAGGAGGATTCCAGTCACCGTTTTCCCATGTAGATTTATGTGACCTGAGCTAAGAGAGGGGAAGAAACAGGACAACATGAGGCCAGGTGCAAGACCTCTTTGAATGTCAACACAGAGTGACTCCCACTCCCCACCTCACTTACAATACAAATAGTATAATGCAGCATACATTTTCTTACAATGACAGCCAGGCCTATATTGCATTTTATTTTCAAATTTATGTTGTTTTTTTTCTGTTTTCTGTTTTTTATTTAATTCATGTATAATTTTGCCATGTCTGCTAGAAAAAGCTGTGGCACATTGTGACTTATTTATTTATTTATTTGTGAGAAAGGCTGCCCTGTCTTCCTTGGACTACGCAAGGTGTCATGTAGAAACCTGAACACTTTCTTGAAGTGGTAAGGGGGACTAGAGTTTCTCCGGGACCCTGAGTCACTAAAACGGTTACGATGAACTTTAGGGCACTGCCAAGCTAACGACCAGGGAAATATGAGTCGGAATTAGCCGTGTGCCAGAGACCACACTGCGTTTTACTGCGGGAAGACGGATGGATTGTTCTTTTTAGCAACAGTATATCTTTCCTTTCCTGTTCTAAAACAACAGTCGTAAATTCAGGATGACATATTTACTTTGACTTGTGAGTAATTTCACATATGTTTCTCTATTAAGTCATTAGGCCTTCTTAAAACCTAACAATTATCATGATTTTAAGATAATATTTTTTCCTAGTGTCAACCACAAGGTGGCAGTACAGATTTTAGCTCCAGTAATGCATCATCATTATCAATAGTTGTATTTGCCTTGACAAGGGATAAATCTTTAAGTTGTAATGCTTGAAAAGCTGTAAATTTACAACATGTAACATGTGGAACTTCAGTACCATTCGGATCGATGTAAACCCTGGCCCCAACACTTGAGTACTGCATGTTTGGCTCTAGATGGACAGGTTGATGGGCTGAATGTCTTCATTCCCGACTGCCAGTCAAATTTTAATTGCGTGTAATTAACAATGAGAAGCACATAACCTCCCCTTCGTAAAGGACTTCTCCTCTCCTTTCCTTGCTTCTTTTCTCCTCACCTCTCCTAATTTTCCTGCAGTCTTCAGGCAGTGGCAGTGCTGACAGGTCACATGTCATCCTGATGAAGATTGAGGTGTTGCTTTGCCCTCCTCTTTGCCAGTATCCACGTCCATGCCTGTTCTCTGCTATCCTTCTATGGTCATGCGACATTAGACTCTAACCCCCCACACACCCCCACTGAAATCCTTCACTTACACCCCCTCCTCTCCACCCAACCTCCCAGGCTCCTCTGTGCCCCCCACTGCATCTTAAGTTACCCCAAGCAGCGCAGATGCCTGGCACCAAGGAGAGCTCTTCCTAAGTATAACTGCTGAGAGGGCAATGGGTAATGCAAGGGCGGATTCCTCACAGCTAACTTTGGAGTGACTCACTCACATCATCCCCAGTAGACTATTAATGGCAGACTGATTATTTCCTTTAACCAGCAGCATTATATTGTAATCCCTATGGGTAGATATAGCCTTTGGTACTTGAGTGCTTGCATATGTGCTCAGACACACGCAAATATCGAAAGTCTGGTCTCTGTGAGTTGGCGTGCTCTCGACTTCGATCGTTATCTCCATCAAAGAAGTTATGTTTTCAGTCATCTATGATTACACAAAGACTGAAAACTTACTTAAGACTTACAGAATGACTAATCAAGACTCTCATTAAAGTGTGTAGTGCAGTTCAATGAGAAAAAGGGAGGGACAGATCTAGACCCCACCCCCCTTTTTAGGTTTAAATCTCACATCCAAGGCAGTAGAATTAGGGTGGACGCAGGTGACATGTACCTATCAATATCCAACACTTGCTGGATTGTCCCTGCTAATAATTTATAATAAAGAACATGTTTTCTACTCATTTTAAACACACCGCTAATGGGGTTGGTTTTGCCTTTCCCTGCTAACTCCCTGCTTAACTACCATCTTCCTGTCTTGACTGTCCATCATCTCTGTGTGCAAAGATGTTGTAGCAGCAGCATCTCTGTGCAAGAAAATAGCTGCTCTTTGTTTGCAGGAAATATGTTTCCTAGGCCAATTAGCCTGCTCCTAATCTCACTTTATAGCATAGCATGATTTTATGCATGCAGTGAACACGTTTGGCGACGATATATCAGCAAAAGAGTGTTGGTTAGTTTTTAACCACCCACTAAGTGTAAGTAATATGCTAAAACAACGACTTATGTTGGCAATGACAATTAAGCTAACTTTGACCAGCCACCTGTCTGTTAAGTAGTAATAGACAGTCGATGTATCAAATTAGTTGTTGAGCTTTAGGTAATGACTTAAATCAATTACTTTGTAACACATAATAACATAAGGGATGTAAGGAAGTATAAAGGTGGCCTGGTTATGAATTATTGGAAATATAGCGAAAGTAAATCCTTTTACTGTTTTAAAACACAGGTGTCCTCACCAATGTTCAGACTTAATCTATGCCTTTGCTCATATCTAATTAAATTCAAAATGTTAACATTACATTAGCATTAAATTGGGAAATATCCTCTATTTTGTGTTGTATCACAGAGTTGTTTAGTCAAAACACACAAGAAAGGCCTTTCGCATTCATTTGAGTAATCAGTTGCATCTTTCTGCGGCATTGCCAGAGCAGTGAGGAGCCAGAGAAAGTAATTTCATCTAAGAGCCAACAGGAGGAGCAGTCTTATCATGTGAAATTACTGATACTACATTAACAATTCAGATGAACCAAACTGTATTCAACAACTTATCAAAAGGTTATGTGTTTACAAATATATGCCAACATTTAAAACCTTCTGATCATGATTCTCAGCTGCAAATGATTGTCAGCTAAAATGAACTCAAGCCTAAAGAATCACACTGTCAGCAGAAAGTAAGTTGAAGCGTTATAGATTGTGGCTCATCCAAACAAGGGCTGGGGCAGTCAGGGTTAATTTATTACAATAGTTGACAGGTTTAAAAGTTTAAATCACTCAGTAATATGATCATTTGCTATTGAGCATAAGTCATATAGAGAAAACATCAATGTTGACCTTATTAACAAAACAACCGGCACTGTAGCTGTCTGCAGACCATTTTTCCGTCAGAATTCACCTTGTCTGATACTACTCTGCACTGATAAAGTCAATGCACTAACATTGACATATTCAGCTAAACATTAGCCTACTTCAGATTGCATGCAATGACATCATAGAGTATTTGCACTGAGTGCTTTGTTTGGCGATCAGACATTTCTCCAAACTTCTGGAATAAATCCATTGCATTTCTCATGTTGATGTGGTTACAAACATGCACTGCAATCTGTATCTCTCTCCATGGAGCACACTTCAAGTTTTAATTATCCACAGCATGACACGAGTAAACAATTACAGATTTTCCACCTGGCTTAGTGCCCAATTCTTCCAACATACAGTACAGGCTTTTAGAGGTTTCATTTTCTTTGTTGAGTAAATCATGGATTAAAATATGGCCAAATTGTCTAACTTAAAATTTTAAGTGTAATTTCTAATCACCATCATTGTTTTTTTTCTCACAAGGCCTGAAATTAAACCTCGAAATGTCATCAATAATGTTATTATGTTTTGCTTAATCTACTTCTGTAATAGAAACATGTTTCATGACAAAAAAATATGCAGTTACATTAGGGTAATAGCTGCCATGCATCACCCAGATGGGTGTTACACATTCGTGGTTAGTGAGGTCACTTGTATTGTTGTGGATGTATACATGCTCTGTATGTACACAAACAATATTGAATGTATAATGATATGTATATAATACTGTAATATATATTATATTATATAATATACTAGAAAAACGCTCAGAGAGCACAGACCTCCATCAAGGCAATGTGGTCACAGACAAAATATAAATTCCAGATCATGTTCTGGATCACCGATCGCCACCAAAATCTAATCAGTTCTTGCTTGTCCCAATACAGGGCCGGTTCTAGCCTTTTTGGTGCCCTAGGCCAGATTTGAGGTTTGCCCCCCTTTTCTAAAAATATAAGAGAAAAACTGAAGATAAAAGGTAAGAAACGTATTGTGATGCCCCCCTGATATTTGGTGCCCTAGGCGACCGCCTTGCGTGTCTATGCCTAGAACCGGCCCTGTCCCAATATACACATTGTCTGAAAATTTCATCCAAATCCTTGCAGTACTTTTCGAGTTATCCTGCTGACAAACAGACAGACAAACCAACGTGACCGAAAACATAACCTCCTTGACGGAGGTGATAATAGTGTTGGGCAAAGTAAAACTGGCAAAATAAGTTGAATTGTCATATACTGTATTCTACAATTTTTTAGAGTGTTTATAGATGTATTGGATGAGATAAACTGTTTCATGGAAAACCTATCGGTTAACTGATCTGAGAGGCAGTTACCATGGCTGGAACTGGAGAATGAAGACTGATGCAATTTTCAAAAAAGACACTGCGAGGTAATTGGGATGTAAAACTTAACAATAACCCAGTTAGACACTGGACTATTATTCAGCCACCACTAGTTTCTGATACTGCTGAGATCTTTCCAGAATGGTCGAACCTTCTGCAGCACTGAGTATTATCACAGAGCTTCTGCATCCCTCTGTGTTGGCAATCCAACGTAACCCAAATGTGTGTACAATTGAGGAATATTTGGATTATAACTCTTCTAACAGTAAATGAGGCGAGACGTTAGCTGTGCTTTCTACCGTTGCCCTTTCACGGGTCAAGGATGGCCAGTGCTGCCACTGTTCATGTTTTGTGCATCATCAGCTCATCGTAAAACCGCTACAGAGAGAGGGATACAACTATGGGGCCAAGATAAGGCCATGCAGAATGTAAGAACAGCCAGTGAGGAATAGTTAAATATGATTTCATACTTGCCCCTTTCATCCAACAGCTGCTAAACAATTCCATACTTCATGCATTATCTGCCAGACTGCTGGCACAAAGAGGCCAAGCTGTAAACACAGTTTAGGGCTTTAGCAAGAAAAGAATTCTAATGTACGACCGTTAAATAAACCCTGCTGCCAACTGTCTTTTTTTTACACAGAACAAATGGATATTGACTCCCACGCTGAACTGGAGTAGGGAAGAAATTGAAAATGAATAAAAAATAGCATTATTCTCGCCATGCTGGCCTTCACGCAAGTGAAAGAGCAGGCTTTGCTGTTAGGATAGCTGGGAAGTGATCCCATTGAATGTGTTATGGCCATCTTAGGGCCTCTCAGTTGGGTAAGCACCACTTAAGATCAGCAATGTTTTTTTATTTTCTGTACTATAGACTGGCATCCCTCAGCAGTTTTCGGTTCACAAATGGCCTGTAGCGAGGTGTTAACTGAGAGGGAGGGGGGAGAAAGGGTGGCTGCCTCATGTCACCCTGAATCAAAGGAAATTTCACACTTCTGCAAACTGAGGCTCCATGTTTTAACTTTTATCTGTCAGGAGCTACGGCTGTTATTTGGTGGATTTGCTTTCGTTTATATGTCTCCCAGATCGGGGACAAAGTTGCAGCTTGAGTTCTTGAGTCAGAACTGTAAGGCAAAAGAGTAGCCTCATCTGAATGTTTTGCCACTTTGCCATGGCAACAGCCTTGTTGCAGGCTGTGTTCATGTGTGAGAGGGAGGTGTGTGGGAGTTTGTTGAGGGGAATGAGCATGTGGGTGTGTGTGTGTGTGTGTGTGTGTGTGTGTGTGTGTGTGTGTGTGTTTTCAGGGCTAAAGACAAGGGAAGGCACAGATTTAATGGTGTCTTTGAAGTCTTTGAACGGAGTGTTGGTCCGTACATCCAGGCTCAGGATGAATACTTTAGTTTTTGTGAAGAGCTCTTATTCTATGCCGGAGTGATGAAAAGCAAAAGACAAAAGAGTGAGTGAGAGAGAGATGTAACGTTATCTGCCCACTGACCACCTGGATCTGCAGGCATTGTGCCTTTGGAAATGAATTATTGACATGACAGAAATAATGATCTCTCATTCGAATTAGAGAGGCCAACTTCACGGCATGCTATGTACATTTCATTAGGTGAGGCACAGTGCCAAGAAATCTCGAAACATTTGTTATGGCTGTGCTTAATCTGTGAGAAATGCTGGATATTTGTGTAATGTTTCCTCATATGAATTATAGGATGTTTAGGAACTGGATGGCGTCCGTATATCTTTCTAGATGATTACTGATTGTTCTCATCCTGTTTTATTCTTTCACAGCACGAGTTGACAGGGTGTGCTTTTCCACCTTACAACTGAGGCCAATGCCAAGATAAATGAAGCATGTCTTTTTACTCACCACTAGTCCAACACAACTCTAATGTATAGCACTTATGTCAAAACACTACTTTTAAAGATATCCGGCCCAGCCTGGCCTAGCATACCTTAAAACAAAAGTCATGACAACTCAGCCATTGGCCTGTCGACTCTGCACAGGCTGTATTCACGCAACCACAATAACTTCTCAATAAAATCTCCCATCTGTTTCAGTATTCTGTACTTGTCTGGTTTTGGGGGAAGGTCAGGAGGATGGTAAGGTGGTAAGTTAGAAAAAAAATTCAAGCGATTTTCAAGTCTGCCATTGTTCTATAGTATGATACACTTATTGATATGTTTACATTAGAGTGATCAGACAATGAATTACAAACAAGTTAATTTGTAGTGTGTGAGAGAGAGACGGGGAGAGAGAGAGAGAGAGAGAGAGAGAGAGAGAGAGAGAGAGAGAGAGAGAGAGAGTGTGTGTGTATGTGTGTGTGTGTGTGTGTGTGTGTGAAGATACTGGTGAATTAGGCATTGTGTAGGCATAAGCAAATGCTGAATCACTGAGAGACCCAAGCCAATGCCAAAGTATTGAGTGGATATAAGCAAATGGTAAAGTATTGTGTGGATATCAAGTTACATTTCTCAAGGGAGCAGTCACATGACCCTAGCAGTGTCCTGCCGATTGCAGAATAACGTGGGGCTGGAGGTGGGGATGTGTGTGTGTGTGTGTGTGTGTGTGTGTGTGTGTGTGTGTGTGTGTGTGTGTGTGTGTGTGTGTGTGTGTGTGTGTGGGGGGAGGGGGTGAAGGGGGGAATAGGGGCCAGGCTTTCATAACTCTCAATAAGAACCACATGCAGGTCTTAGAAAGAACTGGAGGAAGGGGTGAGGAAGAGGGAGGGAGGGAGAGTGAGAGAGAGAGAGAGGAGAAACAGGGAGGAGGAGGGAGGCTGAGGGGAGGAGGAAATGCATGGTGACTAAAGCCTCTCTGGCTGTAAAGAGAGAGCTCTGGGACACAACCCTGCCATTCCCAACCCACAGCACACAGGAGGAGAGGAAACCCTGTGTTTTTGTGCAAAGGACAGAAAGAGAAGAGAGATTGAGAGGGACAGAGAGAGAGAGAAAGAGAGAGAGAGGGAGAGAGACCAAGAGAGAGAGAGAGAGAGAGGGAGAGAGACCAAGAGAGAGAGAGAGGGGAATCACAAAGCAACATCCTTCCTGGAAACTCCACACCTCTCAGTGGCTCTGCTTGCACACGGGCTGGTAGGGACTTTTCAATTCACAGTGGGCTCAAGAGCGTCTTCACTGGATTCAACGTTTGGCTACCAGCTCTCCTCCTTCCAGCTGAGCAGTTGACCGGCACACAGACTGAAGCCATGTCCAGCTCAATCCTGAGAAGAAACTCCAGCAAACTGGGACTACAAAACCTCCAAAGGTCAGTGAAAAATACCATGAAAGTTTTCGCATCATCTTAGTCATCTGGGGTTCAGGGCACACACAAATAAATGATTAGGTCTCGGGTGTTGTTCGTATTGTAAACTTAGTGCGGTATGTCATGACTTCAGCATGAACAACCAGATGCTGAATCCTTTGTTCAGACCACTGGCAACTTGAGCCCACAGGTAACCTCCCTGCGTGAGGCATGTTTGCCATTTGGAGACGAACGACCACATCTGTTGTGACAGAAAAAGGGAGAATTTCCTCAGAAAACTCAGCCACAAAAAAAAAAAAAAACGTCAATGACCTCTGATGTCAATAGCTCTACATTGTTCATCCACTGTGTCTGTCTCTCCCTTTAAAGCTTGTTGTTATTGGATGGAGACTCAGGGAGTGTCTCAAAGACTGCTGAGGCTATGGAGTAATGTGGGTCAGGGGGGCAGCCTCTTGTGTCGGCCTCATTGTTCTAGGACTAATCTGTAGGTGTTTGATTTAGATCTGGAGAGATTATTCTTATTTTTCCAAGCAGGATTATCACAGGCTTCCCTCCTCATGTTGGACAGTTAGTATTGATGGTCCATTTTCTGTCATGATTGCCAAAACAGCAGAGGCCACATTGTGTTCGAAGATCTATCTCGCCATCCACTCCTTCCTCTGTCAACACACTTTTCATGGCTGCTTCTCCGTGATTTTAGATTAGGTTTCCTATGTACGTACGTACATGTGTGTATATGAGAGAGGTTGGTTGTCTTTGTGTGGTTGTCTTTGGATCCCAACTTCCCAACCCCCCAACCCCATCCCCCTTAGGGTGTCTGTGCGGTTGACTCAGTCTCCTCTCTGTAGGGCGGTGTGATCAGTCTCCAGTGCCCCAGAGTGCTGCCTCCATCCTGCAGCACGGCTGGGGTCAAAGGTCAATGAGACGCAATGTAAACCACAAGCTTTGAAGTACCTATAGGGTTCAAAGGATCATCGCTGCATTTCTGTCTTTTACAATAACAATTTGGACAGGGCAAATATCACAATTTATCTTTGCTGACGCCTTTGTTTAGGAGGATTTGGGATGACATTATAAACAATTCATTAAATGCCAAGAAAAACTGTGCAAAAACAAATAGTTGACACACACACAATAGTACTGTAACCGAGCCAGTGCCTTTTAAATTTAATAGTCTCATTAATTAAACCGCAATATATTTATAAGGAGATGTTTGTCTTTTATTTTGTGAATAAACATTTTTAAAATGTCAGACCTCAAAAACTCTCTCTTGTTGGCACTGCTCTGGTTCAGTTGGTAGGGAAACATAAATGACGTCATTCATAAACACCTCCCTCCAACAGGCTTTCTCAGCATGTGATCCTGTTGATCTGTTGATTTTCCCATTCGACTGAGAAGGAGTGTATGTGTATTTGTGTGTGGTCTTCTTCAGGCTGCCAGCCTCATATATTTCTAGACAGAGAGACAGACCCAGTCAAGGCCCATTGCTGAAAGGCTTCATCTTGTTGGTATTTGCCATGAGCTCTTTGTGCTTCAGTTTTCAGAAAAAGTCACTGTTGACAGTCGCCCACTGGCCACCAGACTTCAAGGCCCTGTGATGCAAATCCACACACAACCACTGAGCTGCTTTGTTGGACTAAAATGTTCCACTACACCGACTTCAAGCCCTATGCTGATAGATACATACATGTACATGTACGTGGTCGTCTAGCCTTGTCTCATACCACTGTATCTCTTGCTAACCAGAGGTGCCAGTGCGAGGTGTCAACCCTGGAGCGGCTTTGCACTTTATGATCTATTAGTCACTTTGTGTGCTAATCATTACAAGGAGGCCCTGGTTCAAATCAACACTTCGTAAAGGCAGTCCCGCGCGCCCTCCTGTTGAGCTTTAAAAATGAAATTGCGGCAGTGATGTAAAAGAAGAGGAATGCGAATGCAGGGGTGCTTTTGGTTCACAGCAGAGAGGAGGGAGTAGGTCTAGCATTAGTTTCTTCTGCCCCAGTATTAAGCCTCTGGTTGAGGCCAGGCACACTGAGCTACTCCAGGCAGTCTTAAGCCACTTATCCTTGTTCTGTCTTCTGCAGAAGCTCCATTTCGACTCCCACCTAGAGCAGTGAGATAAGATGAGGGAAGAATGCGGTAAACCAGTACACAAATCTCTGATAAACTTAGAGAAAGCCTTTTATCTGTCCTTTATCTTCATCGATTAGTCTCTGGGGTAGGTCAAAGGGCAGAGGCTCAGGAAGCAAGGGCTGTTAGCACCCCTTTGTGATGTCACCCTAATGAGAAGCTAATGGGGTGAGTTTCTCTCAGTTTCACTGCTCCATGGGGCATTGCGTTTCCTAGCGTCTCACTGGCAAAACAGGCTCACGAAAACATCTACATTGAGCTCGGTCAGAGTTATTATGAAGGTCACTGAGGACTTGTGTGTAAAATTTTCGAGCAGAATTGCCCCCATTATTCCTTGTAGTTGATGGGTTTGCCCCGTGGACTCCAATCGACCACATGAGCTGCGGTTCCTTTGCGAGCCTGTTGGTGTGTCGCTTTATGACATCATGAAAATGATATTTAGTGCGTCTCAATGGTTTCCTTTATTGCAGAAACCTCCCTAATGGCAATGACCTCATCTGGTTTAGACCCCCACCCCCCACTATTCCCCCTCCTTCATCCCTCACCCCCCCCACCCCTCCGTATCTGTGTCACAGACTTCAGCTGCTGCCTCCTCGCAGGAGTGGAAAATATGAGGGCGATCAGATCAAGCCAAGCCCTCACCACAGAGAGACATACTGCACGTTCGTAACATCAGCCCAGCCAGGACTGTGTGGAAAGGGGTGGGGTGCTGCTGCTGGTGGTAGTGGTGGATGTCATCATTGCCGTGCGAAGCCAGCATCTGAGAAAATAAGCCGCTTTGTTATTTCCTCCTCAGGACAACCTTTGACAGTGATAAGGAGCGTGTTGTGAGTGCGCAGATGCACTTGAGAAAGGCATTCTCAAATCTGCACATCACAAGAGGGATGCTTAACTTTGTTTTGACCTAAATGCTCAACTGTTAGGGGAACTAATAGTGCCTAATTGGAAAAGGACAGCACAGATGGGTCCAATTTCCTACCCCTTAATATCTAAATTTGATTCACTCTGCTGAAGTACTTCTCATCACTGCAATGGTGGAATATCTGTGGTATATGGGAACGAGCACCATTTAGCCCACAGCTGAGAGTAAACACACTGAGATTTCATCCGATTTTATGGAGGCCATTGTGTCTGTTGATTTGGTTTAATGAGGACAATTACAGGCCTGGTTGTTTCTGCTCTAAGCCCCAGGATTTAGAGTCAGAACACAAAGTCTCTCGGGATAACTGAGCAAAACTGTATGCAGTCCAGTCTCTGAATGCTGTCAGCATGGCCGTGTGAGAGATTATGGGCTCATATTTAACTCCAGGTTTGGTGACACGCTGATTAGTTCACACACAACCCTGAAATGAATGCGAGTCACAGATGCATGCATAAAGAGATTAACAGGCTTTAATAAGCACCTGATTGTTGGTCAGAGGCTGTGTGGTGGACTGGCCTCTGATGACTGCCGTTGTGCGCTTGCTGGACCGGAGGTTCGGAGCGGTGACCTATTTTCCTGTCCAGCAGTTCCTGGACATCAGTCAGCCTCCATCTCCCCCAGATTTTCCAGGCGATTCTCTAGCAATTAAATGCCCCACCTCAGCTGCAGTTATGCGATAGTATAGTGTTCTTTTTTTTTCTTCCCTTTAAATGGAAAGACTGACTGTTCCCGGTTTGAAACAGTTAGGTTAATATTCACCACCAAGACAAGCACAACTGACCTATTGTACAAACTTAAAAAACACGTACAAGATGTAGAATTTGCTTGAGATGTTGTTTCAACAAGCTGAGCTCCAGCGGCTCTCAAGCTAAAGTTTTGGACAATTGCTTAGACTTTCATGGGGCTCTAGAGAAAAGTTCTCTGCTCTTTGCCAAACAATTACATGGGAAGAGAGGGTGTTTGGTTGGGACTTGCTCTCATTTACACAGATGTTTAAACAGAAACATGGGCTGTTTTATTGTTATAGTGCATTTGAGTCGATCAAAAGTGCATTCACCGCCATCTTACAGTAATGTTATTCATACCTCAAGCAAAACATGTATCATGTGGTCATCAGACAAGTCTTTTGACCAAAACAGAGGTACTTTCCATGATATGTGGGTCATCTGTGTCGCTTCGGAGGAAGTCACAGGGAAGTTTCCTGTAAATGTGATATCTTTGTCAGGGAGCAAGGCAGGACATTGGCTCTTTCCTGGCCAACGAGACCTCTCTTCCTCCCCTACAACCTGACTGCCTTCCCTTGGCCTACTGAAGGGCGAGTCACTGCCTTGCTCGGCCTTGCTCGCCTGTGACCGAACCCTCTTTCCTCATTTTTTACGCACACTGGCGCAGCCAAGGCAATGAGCTAATTCAGTGGCAAGAGCACAGGAAAAAGAGATGAGCAGTGAGCAGAATGCAAAGCACGGCTGGTGACTTTTAGACTCAGGGGGTTGTTGAAATACACTGTATGTAGGGCAAAAAACAATCGAGATGACAGTGATCGGGATATTGTGAAGGACGTGTTTACGGTCATCAGCGTCACCCCAATAAAAACATGGCAGACACACTGAAGCAAGCCGGCAGCACGGAGAAGAAACACGATCCACAAACACCACGAGCAGATGTCTGATAAATAGCAGCTGTAATCTGACACACGAAGCCCGCTGAGAGCCGTAAGCCTACTGAGGGCTCTCACACTTCAAATCCTCCTCAGACCTTCTCTTCATTCCTTTGTTTTTAGCCTCAGCCGATTACTCCATTTGACCCGATCAGGGGTTTCATTATCTGTAATGGTTGCTCAAACAAATGATTTCATCAAGCCCACTGGACTGGCTCCCACTGGTTTAGCTAAATGACAGCAGTTGATTGTGGAAACAGAACAAATGCCAAAGAAGTACAGTTTGGGTAAAGATGAGGTGTCATCTTTCACACTTCACCGAGCATGACTCTGGTCCATTAAAACTCAATGCTTTGGCTGCTCGTTGGCTGCTGAAAGAAAGATGTTGATTTACAGCTCCTGTGTCAGCAGAACATTAAGTTGTTGGACTCCTGTACCCCCAGACACATAAATGATACGTCAGCGTGCCCCGGACGCAAGTATGCTCACCAGTCCCTAAATATAGAGCGCCTTGAATGTTACTAGAGTGTCTTGATGCCCAGGTCTTCAGACACACATGTAGATGCACTTTGACATCACCAGTATTTCTTGTCCCACCACATGCATGACTTCATGACATATTGTGGTTCTCTCTTCTCACATGCAATAACACTACAGAGGTCACACTACACTACTGAAGGCTTGGAGTTTCTCAGTGCTAACGCATGATTTATATGTACAGAACAGTATCTATTTAAAAATGATACTCTACGAGGTAGTCTGAAATAGATATGCATACACACGGTAGCAATGACTATGGTAAATATCTCATGCACATCAGACGATTATGTAATGTTTTGTGTTTGTCCTTCATATTTACAGGGTGACAGCCCAAAGGAGTGTGGAGGATGCAGAGGAGATCGAGCGGGAGAGGAGACGAAGGGCCAGGCAGAGATTTGGGAGCCAGAACAGCTCAGCAGGGTCTGCAGAGGCCCAGTACAGCAGTGGATATATGCTGGAAGATGATGTGTAAGTATCAAGGGTTCCACTGGACCAATGCTCATCCTGTGAGCTTCTCTGGCTTTTTTACTGATGACCTACTATATCTTTAGAAATGTAAGACCATTTAAAAAGGATCTATTTCTGCTACTTTTAAATGCCAACCTATAGCATTTTTCAATGCCAACCTATAGCATAGTCCAAACAAAACAACCCATTAACCTGCGTATCCCGCATGGTTTTGCCAGAGGACCTCCATACCACAATGTGTACTTAGTGCCCTGATAAGTTATCTTAGGGGTTGCCAAACTGGGGTACTGATACCCCTGAGGTTCTCGGATCAGTTCTAGGGGCTATGCCAAATAAATCTGTAAATGACTTCCCAGCTCTCACCAGCATGTGTCAGGGGAAAGATTTACTGTACATTCTGACTATCTTCAATGTAACCCAAATGCTTCTTCTGTGTAGCATTTTGTTTGTTTATGCAAAAATATTATTTGTCATAGCAAGCGGTCTGTGAGGCAGGAGTACTAGGGAACTTGGTAGGTAGAATCTCACAAGGGGTAAACAACAGCTAAAAGTCTTGAGTTATTTCATATGAATGTAGCAGTCATTTCAATGGCTGCCTTCTGATCACATCAGTGATACTTAATGTTCACAGACGCAAGTACTGTATATTGACCCAAACCAGGATAAGCTTATTCTGTGGACAGAATGAGGAGATAACCCCAACTGTCCAATACAGTCACACTGATAGCAAAGTCATGATGTTGCCTATGTTAGTCAAAAACAAACACCCCAGGAGTCAGATAGTATTATGGCAGAACAAGGCAGAAGCTTTTTAGACGTAACTCTGTAATAGATCTATCTAATCTAAATCAAGTCTTTCTTCACATTCATTAGTGTCTGTTCTTCTTTGGCAAATGAAACGAGTCAAAAGAAAACACAGTGATGTTGTTGGAGGTGTTCAGTCAAACTTGTGTCAGTAAGCAGTGCTGACTTCACCTCTCAGAGGGACAGAAAGCATGAAAGCCTAATCTAACATAGTTAGGTCGTTCAACGGAATAATTCTAATGAACCATGCAACATGCTTTCACCAGCACTTCCACAACAATGCACATATGCTCAGACCTCTGGGAAGGTGTATGGAAATAGAAGTCTCAGCTGCATTTGTAATGTACTGGTCGTGTAATGATTTAATGTACATTTTTGTTTTGTTGTGGCATCACACAAATGACTGTGAGAAGGAGAGAATTTTTTTGGCAGATAACCCCTCCACCCCCCATCCCAATGACTTATTGCTAAGTGTTTGTTGTGAGCCCAAAATAAAACATTCTGTTGTTGAGGTAATAACCGGCTAATGATCTGCTGGCGGGCGAGTGGCAAGAAAGCAAGATGTTTGGCCTTAGTCTATGGCTCCACTGCAGCTGCAGTATGCTCTTTCTCTGTTTCACTTCCAAAACTATTTGGGCTTTTATGTGGGGGAGGGAGGGGGGGGGGATCCTTTTTATGTGGGAGGACCGATACAGTTGACAATGAAGAGCACAAAGGGTTTTCAGTTTGGGTCACTGGGGAACAGTCTCTGCTGGGTGAACGAACGAACGGCAGCCCCTTTTTGGATAAAACGGTCATCAAACAGGAAACACATTTTCCCCTCTTGGTTTGTGTGTATTTCCATGTTCGCTCAGCTTGTTTCCATGGTATCCTGAGCCCCTTTGGGTCTGGCGCACACCTGTTTTCGGCCTCTGCCCGTGACTGCGTGGCACAGCCGTCTGGTTAAATAAACAGCGCCCCATTGGCGTTCCGTGCCGGCTGGCACAGGTGTCGCTTTGTTGGGCACAGTGGGGCAGATGTCTGATCACAGTATGGCTGCTAGCTGACCTTCACACTCCCAAGCCTTTGTTTCTGGCCCTCTGTTTAAACACCATGCTGTCTGCAGCTCATACGTCAATGCTTTGTGCTTACTTGAAGTTGCCTTGGTGAGCTGACCCTAGTTATACCTTTTGTCTGATCAGTTTTGAAAAAAACTGTATGGTTATTTGGGGGATGAAAAAGCTTGGTTGGGTATTTGCATTTTCTTATGTCTGATCATGTGAAACATATGATGTAACAAAGCTATGGATTATCAGTTAGGCAATCCTGAAAGCTGTAGTATATATGCTATAGCCTAAGTACGGAAATTGTGTAATAGTCTGTGGTAAATATGTGAACAGGGTTGTGTAAAAGGGGAAAGTTACAATACAGAGGCATTATAAGCTGCAAGTGATGGTAATACTGGGTATTAGTTTGTATTGAAATGAAGTCCCTCAGGCACACATCGTAATTATGTGTTAAATTCCAACCCTCTGATCTGATTTGCCTGTATAGCTCAGAGAGTGATTTCAAGCCCACATACCAGTCAGCCGTGGATGAGGACGAGGGTTTCAGCGACTGGACCCAAAGGCTGGAGAAGCGTCGGCAGAAGCGTATGGAGGAGCACGCCAACTCCACAGAGGAGGACAGAACGACACCGACACCACCCAGACCAAACGGCACCACCAGGCACACTAGCACCAGCACGAGCGTCTCCATCCTGAAGTCGTCCACACACAGCCCACTGCAGAATGGTGGAGGTATGCCAGAGGATGAGTGTTGGAGCTGGAGAAAACACAAGGAGCAAGAAGAGATGGGTCACAGAGATTGGGACAAGCAGAAGTGGGAGGGAGAGGAGGACTTGGGGAAAACAGGGGCTGAGGCCAAGGTACAGGACAATGTTAAATAAAAACAAATGATCACATAAGACACAGAATTTATTTTCCCATAAATGCAAAATTCTCACAAATTTCCTTTTTCAGGCAGAAAAAAAGCCACTGATAATCTCATACACATCCAAGCTAGTCCTGCAGCATGATGTAAAGCATGTTAACGGCAATGGAGTAACAAATGGAGGAGATGTGACATCACACATGACCACATCCAAGATCACACCAAGGTAACCCATTATAAGTTAAAAAACAAACTTCATACAGACGTTTCAACCACCATTTCTGCATTGCCATTTGTGCCATCTGCCGTCCACATATAGGCTACCTGCACATAGGCACCTGTTAACCACATCTTGTGTATGCTCAAGCAGACAATGGCAAATATTTAAACATTCACCCACAATTGCACATTTTACTCACATTGAGAAATCACACAAATAGGTGTAACTTTCGTGACTTCCCCAAATTTGACATCCTTCCTGAGTTCAGTTTAGTGTTAACTGAACAGGAACACATACAGTAGTTAGATACAGTCATGGCAGACAGAAGACGGTCATCCTCCTCCAGCTACCATAGAGTCAGGTAAACCTAAACCAAATCCACTAGCCACAATCTAACAATTTAGTCTAAAGATAATCTGCTTTATGCATAGTATGCAACGATTCAGGATTTTAGGATTTTCACTACCTTACTTTGCCCCACAACAGTTTTGGAAGTCTCTGCCTTTAGGCTACTATGCAGGGTAATGTGTTGAGCAAGGGAACCTGCAGAACTCATTCAAATCTGCATTTATCTTGATAGCTATTAAGCTGTGTTGATTAACTCACCTTTTCTCTTGACTACTTCACAGGGCACAGAGCCTTGTGGAGGAGGATGAGGCGTTTGAGGCCGCCCAAGAGCGAGTGGAGAAGCTTCACAGCATCAGGCTAAGCCATCAACAGAAGGAGCAGCAGGAGATGGAAGAGCTGAGGCAGAAGGGAATGGAGGCCCAGGAAGAGCTCGATGAGCTCAACAGGAGGAGAGAGGAGCGTCGGCGAGCGCGCGAGGATGAGGATAAGCGGCGGGAAGAAGAGGAAGAGTTGCGTCAAACTAAGGAGGAGGTAAGGCAACCAGTTGTCTTGCGCAACGACATAGCCTACATCTCACAGCAGGCTTTAAGGTATTTGGTATGTACACTCTCCAAAATAGTTAGGATTAATGAATTTTGTAGTCTACAACTAAAACACCTTGTGTCATCAACACACAATTCATGTCACTCAGTATGGTGTCCATTCCCCTCTAATGTCCATGGCTAAATAGGCCCTTCATGAGCGTACAAAGTAGGCTACGTCAGTTGTCGTGCTATCAAGCGGGCATCAGTGCCAGTTCTTTCCTGTGGTTAGCTTTAACGTGCCACTTAGCATTTCCTCTGGCTACAAATGTACCTCACCACAAAATTTATGTGTCTTCCGTTGTGTGCTTCATTAGGAGGAGAGGCAGAGAATGCGGGAGGAGATCGAGCAGAGGAGAATGGAGGCCGCGGAGAGGAGGATGAAGCGTCTGAGCACATCCAGTGTAGAGGAGGAGCCCTTTAGCCCCTTGAGCCCAAAGAGCCCTTCATTTAAGGTAGAGAAGAAGACATACATACTGTTGCATTCATGTAGCCTTATGCGGGTTAATATGATACTAATGCTTTTTATTTAAGCACCGTCACTGCTGGTCACTATCTCATCACTACTGGTGGCATTTATGTTCTATTTTCCATGCATCACATTCAGAAGCTTCTCATTCAGTTTTATCCAGTAAGTTGGTTGTAATGATGTCAGTGTGGTGGTATGGTGGTTAATTGTGACATGCTGCATAATCACAATAATTGAATTCAGATGTAAGGATTTGTGATGTTAAATCAGCTGCATTATATGGCATGCCCATCTGTGTTGTACTGTACCTGTGGCAAAAGTTGTTTTCTGTTTTTTTTTTTCTCTCCCTGACTTGCTGCTCCTTCCCCTTTTCATTGCATGTTGACATATCCTCTGTTTCCTTTTCAATATTAGGACATAACAGATTTGTATCACCGGTTCACTGCATGTGCTCGCTGCTCTCTTTCATATAGATGACCTTTACTAAACATTTCCATTATCCTGACATAGGTGTAGACAATATCATACTGCGCACATGCATCTTATCAGAGACTTACTCTAGCGTTTCAAAGCTTTAAGTCTGTTGCAGAGAGATGTCATTTGTCTTCAGCACCTCGAGGCTAATCGAAACTGGCAAAACTTTTTCTGTGACATCGTGTCATTTTCTTTTCCTCCAAAATTCCTTCAACATGTCTAAAATCATGTACAGTATAAAGCAATTGTACTGTTGCAGTGTTTGTATGTGCAAAAATATGTGCGTCTGCCTGCATCATGTTGGGTCTCTGCCTTTTTTGTGCTTGTATCGTTCCTGCTGCCAATGTGCTTCTGCCTGTGTGATTTCAGAATGAGGCTGAAGAAAGGGTGACCGCAGAAAGCACATGCTCGGTGAGTTGGTCGGTCACTAACCAGTGTCTTCAGGCCTCTTGGTCAAGAGGTTCAGTCGGAGAGAATCAAAAGCTGTGGTTCAGTTGTGGGTGTGACGGGGCTCTGCCAGCTCTCTCTGTCTGCTGCTTTGGATGTGTTGTGCTTTTATGTCCCTTTCAGTCTCTGCTATGTAACTGTTTTTCTTTTTTAAAAAAAAGACACCTAAAAAGGCTGAAAGGCACTTAAAAAGTAAGCTGTAAGCACTTGAAAAACAACGTTTAGAAGTGAAGTGTTAAGTGACTGCGATAACATCTGTGTTAACCAGTTGATGACAGCTATCTTCACTGACACTAAAGAACTATGTGATCAACTGTAGAGCATCCTGATTATTTCCCCCAGGTATAATGCACATGTCAATTGATGGTCTGATGTTGAACTTTCTCTCTCCTCAGATTACAGAGAGAACAGAGTCTTTGAAATGCTCGGTTAAGAAAAGGTGAGTTTGCCTGACATCATCTGGTTGCCTTCTTGAGCAGGAAGTATATCTAAGTGATCACAGTGACTTTCATGAGCTTAGAAACTGGAAATGTGATCATAAACTTATTTTTCTTCTGGTGATAAAAGCACCAGTTTGGTCTTTGACTGTAACCACATTTGGCTAAATGGATGGTGTGAGACAGTAAACTTGACAGGAGCCCGGCAATTGGGTGCGACTTTTTCCTTTTATTGCATTACTTTTGTTCGCCATGATTTATGGCACAGCTAATCCAATCCAGATGTTGCCCTGGTGTTTGTGTTTGGTGGCTGGTGAGATATGCACTTGCAGCCATTGTTAGGCTCCGTACTGTCTGAGTCTGTTTGCTATCAGTACTATACAGCTTGCTGCCACACTGAGATATGAGGGGAGAAGGATACTGCTTGGGAGATATCTCACAAGAGAATCAGTCACAGAGTACCAATCTGTCCATCAAGGGGTTAGATGAGGGAAATGAGAATCCTTCTCTATGTGTCAAATGTCTGAGGTCCAGTTGGGCCGACCTTATCTAGCCTTGGGGTGTTACTCTGAGACGTTGTCGTGCAGAGCATCCTTTCATTGTTTCCTGAGATGCTCACGGCAACGGGTGAGAGGAAACGTCTCATGTGGAGAGTCCACTTCGATGATGTAAACATGAAGGAACACATCCTGCCCCAGGGTCTGCTGCCTCTGCCAGTGTAGCAGGCATGACATCATTGCATCTTATCCAAACACCTTCCCTCACTGTTCACTCATCTCTGTCTGCTCTGAAGACAGTCTTGGTTAAAATCCCCAAATCTTTTTTTAATCATCCCTGTGTGACCTCATCCAAGATGACTGGAGAGGATTCAAAGAGCACATGAAAATGAATGCCGGAAAAGAAAAGAAATACAAACCCATCATTTCACCTCCTTTCTTGTACTCTATAATTATAGTGCACTATGTTTTGCCTGGCTCAGATATCAGCTCTATAATGTGGACATACTCCTTTGTCTGCAAGCATGATAGATGTGCTTAATTAGTTGGAAGGTAGACTTTTTCATTTGATTGCTCCAAGCTTTGTGAATTTATTGTGAGAATAGTTTTAGATATCATTTAAAATCCCAGACTTTGTGGCATATTTTACATAACTGTAATTTGAGCTATTATTTTTTAATAATGATCTTTTTTCTTTTAAAACAGTAACAGCCTGAAGAAAGCTCAACCTCCTGTACCAATTACTAAGATTGACAACCGATTGGAACAATATAATCAAGCTATTGAGGTAAGCTTTTCACCATGTGCTTAGGATGGTTCATGGGGTTTCAGTCACCACCATGAGTCAAACTTCCAAGAAAAAAAGTACATTTCTCAACACGTAATTTTCACCTTGCACAGAACCTGTTTCCCAGACACTGATGTAAACCATTCATGCTCTGACATGTTCTGCTAGCTCCCTCAAAGCCATGCTCTCACACACAGCCTGACGTAGTCTTTGTGTCAATCTAACAAATCATCATATAATTCCTCTTGTCAGTGAGAACTGGAAGGCTCTTTGAGCCTTTGAGGTGCTGTCGCGTCTTAGAGAACACGTCATACCTGGGAAAGCAGATGTAACTGTAAGGTAGAGGTGGAACATGCCCCCTTTGCCCCCCCATCCCCTACACTTATGGGAAAGCAGATGTGCAGGACTTATTGAGTCACCAGCCTACAGTATATAGTGCTGTGCTGTGAAGAAATGCCATCTCTGACTCAGAACCAGTAGTCTTCACACATTAATCACAGTCAGTGTAAACACTTACTCAATATTTTTCACCATGTGAAAGCATCGTCATTTGGAGCAAAACCAGATGCACCTGCAAGAGTGGCAAACAGATACTGCACACATTCTGATTCTCCGGCCAAAAGTAATACTGTCAAACTCAGGCATATGAAATTATTTAGCTAATGTCTAGCCATTGCGCTTTTTGGGATCCACATCCTGATGTCTCTGACTGAACACTTTCCAGTACCAATTGAGAAAAATTGCAAAAGAAATCACTTAGACATGCTTGTGCAGCATATGGCATGAAATAAGTAATACTATCTCCAGTGCCCTGGGCTTTCTTTTGGCAAACGCAAAATGGAAATGTGTGTACCATTCTCAAACAACCGCAAGAGTCAGCAAAAAAAAGGAATGAGTACATGTTTCCTCTCAAACAAAGCCTGTCAGGCCCCAAAATTTATGACACCCCCACTTGTGCTTACAGATTTCCTCAAAGGAAGCCAAAGCAGCCAAGCAAGCAGTGATGGAGATCCCTAATCCCCAAGAGCCTGTGGCCTTAAAGAAGAGCCTGTTTGAGGGCGGAGATGCCTGGAACCAGAATGCCAACAAGACCACTCCATCGAAAGTATAGTAGTTCACAAATCTATGAACATATTCATGAAACTTTGAAGTGAGAAACTGAACTCTGGCTGTACCAAATGCAGTAAAAGAATGTTAACAGCATTAGAAATCTACAAATACAATAAAACTCATACAGTGTTCAATGTCTGTGCCCTAGGATGCAGAGGAGTTAAAGGTGGGTGTGGCTGACCTTATCACCAAATGGGGAAAGGGCAGCTCAGACAGCAGTGAAAAGACCTCGCCCTCAAAGCCAGCGGTGAGTTGATCTGTGAGAGTGGGCTTAACATTAAAAGAATTACTATTGCAGTGACAAAGATCTGCCAGTTTTTTTTTCATGTTTGTTGTTCCCTAACAAACGTGTGTAGTTTATATGAGGATGACATACAGTAATTTGTGTCCCTAATATGAACATTCAATCTGAATAGTTTCATTCAACCTGTCTAGCACTTTATGTCTCTTTGTATAGATGCAAGCTAAACGTCTGGTTTGGAAACATTACTCTCAGCATATTAGTATTATATTATTATAGTATTAGTATACCTAAAGATTTTCCCATCTTAAATATAAAGGCCATAGATAGGCTATAATTACTAATGTACAAGGTGCATGTGGCTATAAATGCTAAACACTTACTTCAGCAGCCATTGAATAAATTATAAGAGATATAATGCATGTGGAATTACTAGTTTTTCCCAGTCTTGGGGCCATTCTGAATTGTTCAGACTTGGTATCTCTGCTGCATCTATCTCTGTCCTTTTCTCTTCTTCTGCTCCCTCAGTCCTCTTGTTTCAACTCCCCTGTCTGGTGTTCCACTTACCCTTTCCTTCTCCAAGGTAACTGAAACTTTCTTTTTCCACTACATTTATTTCTCCATCTTAAACTCTCTCCATCTGCCTTCTCTTTTGCCTCAGCTTTTATTGATCTGAACAAGCCCGAGCACAGAGTCCAAGTCAGACAGTGCTGCTATTAAAACTGAATGAGCGCTCCAGCCCTGGTTGAACACTCACAGCTGAGGGAGTCTCTCAACAGATAAACCAGTTTACTCTGGTTGTCCTTCTGTGAAATTCTGCCTCCTACTGGTCAGGATATACATTACAGCAATGTTCCTTAGCTATGAATATATTTTGGATACGGCAAGTTGGCATGTCGTATGTCAATCACTTAACTCTGCTGCTCTGTTGAAATGTCTGTAGAGGGTGTATTCACATTTTAGAGGTCAGGCTTTGGATTACATTACAGCAATGTTCCTTTCACCGCAACAGGAAGTGAAGCCTGGTGATGTATTAAACAAGAAGAACCTCTGGGAAAATCTGGGAGACTCACCTGGGAACTCTGGATCAGGAGCAAAAGTATTAATTTTTTTAATACAGTTTCTATGGAAATGTAATACTATTGTAAATTTAATGCTATTGTGTGGAAATTGTATGGTCTCTGTTGTCTCACACTCATAATTACGCTTTTTTTAAAAATGGAGCCTTCAGTTATAATTAATTTAATTAGTTAGTTCATCTTAAGCAGCTAAAAACTCATCAGAATCAATGTAGATACTGTATGCTGCATATTGAGCATAAATGCAACTTGTTATCTGTCTTTATTACAGGGCACCCCTTGTGGCAAGAAATATAAATTTGTGAAGACCCGGCATGGAAAATATGAAAAAATTCCAGTTGATGATGATTACACAGGTATTCCACATTAATTTATGTTTTTATTTATTCATTTTTTTAGTACACCTGAACCTTTCAGTATATGAAGTCACATCACATGTGATATCTACATCACTTTATATATCTGTATTACTGTAAATCCTTACATTTCATGTAATTCTTAAATGTTACTTAAATTTAATTTAGTAAATCAAGGACCTCTGTAACAATTCTAAGTGTCAACAAAAGCCTTGACTGCTTCAAAATAATGACCAAAATAATCTATGTTTGTAAAATGTCAAACATTGTCATTAGACCTGTCACTTTCAGCATGAAACTAATTTGAATAAATAAGACACCTGTTGTGTCATGCTGACTTTGATCTTCACACCATGGGATATTCATCATCACCTTTAACAGGAGACATTAAAAAGGCATGCAGGGGCCTTGTCTGGCTCTTTGGTCATGTGGATGAGTTGAGCATCAGAGGGGTTTGCTAATCCCTTGTGACTGCCGTATGAGGGTGACCAGGTGTGGAGTGCAGAGTATTTAGACACACTGGGCAAGCACTCTTAACTGCAGAGATGCCGGAACTGAGATTATGTGCCTTAATGTTATGTTCTGTGTTTGTGATTCTTCACGTGTCGGTGTAGAATTCTACTTTGGGCAGGTCACCTCTGCCTGTCAAAGCACCACTTAAATTACTGTAGGACTAACTTTATGTACAGTTGTAAATTATGAGCATATATTTGAGGAACAAAGTACCCCATTCAGTGATTAGCACACATTTGTTTCAAAATCTTTTATAAATATTTATGAATGCTTAAAGGATACAAGTGCATTTAGCAGGCTTGTTCAACAGGACTGTGCTTGAATTCACTCCGGAGATATCCTTTAAATAGCAAACTCCAAATTTTAAAAATGGGGTTTTCAAATAGAACACTCAAAATATGTCAAACTCAAACCCACTTATACACCTGGGATGGAGTACTTATACTACTGGACTAAGCCATACAGATGTAGCCTAGGTTTCTGGATTTCAGTTGGTATAAACGTTATACATTTTAATTTAAACAAAAAAAAAAAAATATTGTACGAAATCCAAAAATAATAGACTTTTTAAACAAAGGAGAGTAAAATTGCTTTAATCAATCATCATCATCAAAAGCAAATACAATCCTTGAAATACAAAACTTTTTTTTACTATTTTTAAATTATTAAACATGCAAGTAAAAACAATAGATCAATCTTAAATCAACCTTCCCTAATACAAACAATATATCGCTTCTTATGACAACATTGACAGTGTCTTCAAAGTTGCAGAAAAAATTCTCCCACCATTGAAGACTCCTACAATAAACTTACTTCCCTAAATACATCAATACCATTCTGTACCCTCAGAGCATCCTAGGATTTTCTCCCATCATCTAGCAACAACATGCCATCTATGCACAGAGGCCTCTCAGGACCCTGATCCACTCTACTTGCTCATGTCAAACTACATTGGCTGGTTATCCAATAAACTCTCTGTCACATTCTATGACCTAAATCCATTACACATCCCTACCAAATCCTCACTTAAGGCTAGATGCCATGATCAACTACTGTACATTTGCACATGTAGATGTACAACTTTATCCAATTTGCAATGTTGTATATATAACCAGTGAATTTATGGTGTATCTCATGAAAAAATCCGACAGCATTGACTGTAAAACTTAATATACATACTTTAAATATATATAGCACGCTAGGTCTGGTCTCCAGCCTCCCTCCCACTGTGCCTGTGAAGTCACTGCCTTACACAGCTGTGCTTGTCCGTCTCAAACAGCCCCTCCACACTGTCAATCCAGGAATGTACAAGCTCTATTTTCACACAGAAACTCCTGCAACTCTGGGCCCAGTACGATACATACTCTGCTACACCCATACTCTGCTTAAAGCCAGTTTCAAAAAAGGGGACATTCTCAAGCATGTATTACTTCTACAGTACAGCTGATGCTATAGTTACGTAATATTTGCAAAATGCCTGCTAGCAAATCCTTTCTGAAATGATAGCACATCTTTTTGGTAAACTGATCTGAGTTGGATACATTTAGAAGGGTTAAAAATAACACCTGAAAAGCCACCGCTTTCAAACATCAGTTGTTTTGTCCTTGGATGTACCAAATCCTCTGGCAATTCTGTTAAAGTCCTTTGGTTCTTCATCTTGATTTTTGCGTTGTATTAGACCCCTCTCGAACATAGTAGCAATTTTGTTCAGTGGTTTTTCAGCAGCCTCCTTTAACTTCCTAGCATCAAACCGTGGACTGTAAAGAAGGACTGGCAAGCGATAAACAAAGGAAGGGATGTCAACCTGGGTTTCTTTGGAGGGTTTTTTCTTCTCGTCCTCATCTTTATTGGTGTTAATTTGTTTCATGATGTTCTCCTTGGTGGAGAACATTTGAAAGAGAACGGCATCCCACATCTTCATAGCCCTGGGAGGTGCCTTCTGCTTAACTATCTCCTGTCCAGAGAGTTCATCCTTGGCCCCAGCACCTTTTCCCTCACCCCCCTTCTTTCTGTCCTCCTCTACTTCCTTGGTCTCTGGCTCAGATTCAGGAAACTTGGGCTCCTCAGGTTCAACCACCATATGCTTCTTAAGTCTACTCCAGCCACTCAGCTTGGCTTTTAATCCTTTGGGTTTCAGAGATGCTTTAGCTTTAGTGTCAGCCTTTGGAGCAGCATTTGATACCTCTTTGTCTTTCTTGTCTGTTGTTGGAGGAGTAGTTGAAGAAGCAGAGTCTTTATTCTCTGTTGTTGCAGTTGTATCCTGACCCTTGATGCCATCACCATGATCAGCTGGAGTCACCGTTTGAGTCACTTTGGGTAGTGTCGGAGAGATGGGAGGTTTCTCTGTGGATAAAACTTCTGGTTGTGTTGTTGTGGAGGTGGTTTGCAGTTGCGACGGTGTGGCAGAAACTTCAGATTGTGCTTGAGGTTTGGTTGGAGTTTGAGTATGTGTTGTGATTGTAGCTTGTGTTTCAGACCCTGGAGGTATTGTTGTATTTGTAGTTGGAACTTGTGGCTGTGTTATCATTGGAGATTGGGTTTGAGTTTTTGGAGGTTGGGATTCAGCTGGTTTGATTGTAGGTGTTTGCATTGTTGTGACTGGAAGTGGTGTCTTCCTTGAGTCTGGAGTCTCTGTCTGAGTTGTTGGGATGGAGGCCTGTGTTTGTGGTGTTGCAAGTTGTTCTTGTGTTTTGGTAGAAGTTTGCAGTTTAGAATCAGATTTTATATCAGTGAGAACTTCTGCGTCTGTGGTAGACTTGGTGTCAGATGAAGTTGTATTCTTGGTGTCAGTTTTGATCTTGTGAGGTGGCATAAGGTCTGTACTTATCTGTGCGAAGGGCTTGCTGTCGTTTGTAGGCTTCAAAGAAAACCTGGTTGAATCGAAGTTTTTTTCAACAATGTCTGTTACTGTAACATTAGACATAGGGGTTGAAGTAGAGTTTTCATCTTTACTCTGATTTGACGCAGAGCTCACAGATGCTCTTATATCCATGGTTGATTTGGCAGATTGTTTACTGTCTGCAAAGAGCTTGCCTGCAGAGGACCTAATCTCATTCTCTGATTTGAAGGATTGTCTGATATCCATAGTTGATTTTGCATAAAGCTTATTTTCCGTAGAGAATGTTGTGTAAGATCCTTTGTCAATAGTTGGAGTGGTCAACATTCTCCTGTCCATGGTTGGAGTTGTGGAGATTCTCCTGTCCATGACTGGTGTTAAAGGGGTTCTTCTTTCCAGAGTTGGGGTTGAAGGTGTTTTCCTGTCAATTATAGGTGTTGATACAGGCCTTCTGTCTATGGTTGGAGTTGATAAGATTCTCCTGTCTAGGGTTGGAGTTGAAAAGTTTCTCCTCTCCATAGTTGGAGTTAAAGAGATTTTCCTGTCTATGACTGGAGTTGAGATGTTTCTTCTGTCCATGGTTGGAGTTGATATAATTCTCCTGTCCATAGTTGGAGTTGAAGAAGTTCTTCTGTCAATAGTTGGGGTTGAAGCGGTTCTTCTGTCCACAACTGGAGTTGAAGTGGTTCTTCTGTCCACAACTGGAGTTGAAGTGCTTCTCCTGTCTATGATTGGGGTTGAAGTGGTTCTCCTGTCAATGATTGGAGTTGAAGTGGTTCTCCTGTCTATAATTGGAGTTGAAGTAGGTCTTCTGTCTATGATTGAAGTTGAAGTAGGTCTTCTGTCCACAATGGAAGGTGAAGTGAGTCTCCTTTCCACAGTTGGGGTCGATAAAGGCTTCCTGGCCATTGTTGGAGTTAATCCTGTGTTTGTTGCAGTGTTAGCTGATTGTTTAACAGCAGTTGTGATATCACTAAAAGTGCTTGCTAGTGTCCTAGAATAGGTCAGTGATCCTATGTCGGCTTTAGTGACTGAAGTTGTTAAAGTTTCTGTTTTGGCTAATCCTGCTTTTAATGGCCCCTGTAGGGAAACCATGCTGGTAATACTTGAGGGATTCATAGTTTTTGATAAATCCGTGGAATTATTGCTACTTGGAAGCATTTTTGAAGACTGACTATCACTATCAGGGATAGCAGATGGCATAACTCCAGTAAGTGTTTTGGGAAGCTCTGAATTGATTGTTTCTGATGTGGTTGTAGTAGTGTTTGTTTCTATTGTAGACACTTTAGTGCCTGTAATAGATTTAGATACTGTGGCCTCAACACTTGATTGAGGATCAATTGTAGTAGCTCTATTCACGGTAGTATTCATGCTTAGAGATTTTGCATCTGTGTGTGTCAAGGTCTTGGTTTCTGTGGATGCATTTGTCTCAACTTTTGGCAAAGTAGAATTGCTTGGGGGCAGCTGTGAAGATAAATTTGATGACACTTTGCTTACAATTTCCTGTGTAGATGCTGATGTTTTTCCCAAAGCTGACTGAGGCATGTTTTGTGTCGTTTGTTTCATTGTTATTTCAGCAGCATATGAACTTTCATTGTTAATATTTGTTTTGGGCAAAGGGTAAATAGGCATACTTTGTCCATGGGTTAGGGCTGACGGCAGTAGTGTTCTTGAGTCTGTAGACAAAGGTGGCATGAGATCTTCTCTCCCTGTGGGTATTGGCCCATTTGCCAGTACTGGTTTAGTTGTCTGCTCATTGGGTTCCTTTAAACTAGACTGTTTTTGTTGGGATAATACTGGTGCATTTGGCTTTGACACACCTTCTGTTGCTGCTTCCTGAGCTTGTCTAACCAATACAGATGTATCGGGAGTTTTCTCATTAGATGCTGGTGTCTGTGGCTGATTCACTGTGTTATCAGATGTTGTAGTCACGGCTGAAGAGTTCTGAGACACAGACAGATGGATCATGGAGGTGCTCAGCTTAGATCCAGTCTCTGGTTCACTTTGCAGATTTGTACCTCCTACTAGTTGCTGTGACTTTTCC
The DNA here is from genome assembly GCA_027497455.2 of Sardinella longiceps. Classification (NCBI taxonomy): domain Eukaryota; kingdom Metazoa; phylum Chordata; class Actinopteri; order Clupeiformes; family Clupeidae; genus Sardinella; species Sardinella longiceps. The sequence goes on from JAODXP020000011.1 coordinate 1,007,118, forward strand.
TCAGGTTTATTAATAGCATCTGTGGAATTGGTATCCTGTGGTGAGGAGTTGACTGTTGTTGAAGTCAAATCATCTCCGCCACCTTTGGACGCATCACCCAGTTGTGTCTTATTCGCAGAAGGACCATAAGTCTTGATTCCTCCATAAGCAGCATACTCAACAGGAGTCAAACCATAGTAAGTTGACTTCACTCTAGGTTTGTGGAGCTCACTAGTTGATGCATTCAGCCTTTGGTTTCCAAGTAATCGCGATGGAGGTCTTGGTGACCAGTGCACTGGTGTAATGGGTGTTTGATAGGGTGTCATGGGCGCTTGATAGTTCTGAGGGGGAGGTGCAGGGACTGAAGGGCCCAGGCTCACAGATCTTGGTATGTTAAATTCATTTGAGGGTGCTGCTGGTGCAACTGGCTCAGATGTCTGAGCCCTGGCAATCTGATACTCCTGTGGGCCCATTGAAGGCACAGGCTCCACACTTGCTGTAGCAGTGGGCTGTAAGGTCTCTGGCGGTTTTGTTCTCATTACAGAAACATCTGATGTTAACTTGGGTATTGACAGGGCTTCAGCGATAACTTTAGCTGCTTGACTAATTTCTTTTTCAGGCTCCTTTAACTCAATGCCATTTTGAATTTGAGATGCGTTCATTTCCCACGGGACAGCAGGCTTCAGAGCATTAGAGGGTTTAGCAAATGCCTCACTTTTGGTAATGATAGTTGATGTGGGTCCCTGAACCTCTTTCTTAACAGCATTGTGAACATCCCTTGTGGAGGAGAAGGTAGGGGGTGCTGCAAAGAGCAGCGGATTTGCTTTTGATATTTCTAAAACAGGGGTCTTAGCCCTGGAAGCTTGAAAAGCAGGAGTTTTTGGTCGCCCTGATGTGGTTTTTCTTCCAGTTGGATCATGGGATAGAGTCACACTTTTCTTTACATCAGGGCTAAGTGTTTTCTCCCTGTGTATGGTTGACAGAGATGCACCATTGTAAGATGTATTCAGTCCAGTTATATCCTGTAGAGAAGGAGGTTTGGATAGCTCATAAAATGTAGCTTTAGAAGTGTATACTTTCTTAGTGGAAGATAACTCTGCAGAAGCTGTTTGAGGGGCATTTGATGCTCCAAAAGTGGGAGGGATAGCTACAGCACCTTGTGGAGGCATCGTAGGTTCTGCCTTATTGTTTATCATTGATACTGATGACAGGACTGGCATGTGAGGCTGGATTGGGGTTTGGGCAAAGACCGGAGGCTGTGGTGGTGGTGGAAGAGGGGTCACAGAGTTTTGGTGCAGAACAGGAGGCATTTGTTCTTGAGGTGGTCTTGGAGGAGGCACAGTCATAGTTGTTCCAAATGGGCCTTGTGTTGGTTGGTTTGAGTAACTAGGAGGTTGAACCATCACAGACGGCCCATATGGGCCTTGTGTTGGTTGGTTTGAGATACTTGGAGGTTGAGCACTACCAAATGTTTGTATTTGTGGGCCTGAGGGGACCATTGAAGCTAGCTGTTGTCCTGGGGGTGGATTGGGTAGTGGAGCTGGAACATTGGGTCTGTATGTTCCTGGTATGGATACTTGATTTAAAGTACCAGGAGCAGGTTGTGGCACTTGGGGTACAAGAGGTCCAAGTGTCAAAGTTGAAGTTGACAAATGTCTTTGCAGAGGAGCAGAATTCTGCTGACTAGGCACTGCCTTTGGGAAAGATACAGTCTCAGCTGAGCCATAGGGGCCTTGTGTAAAGGGTTGGGATAAGGCCCTAGGGATGGTGGGTTGTGTTTGAAGTGGAGGTGGAGGTGGAGGTTGAGGTGGAGGGGGTGCGGTGTAGGCTTGAGGTGGCACTGTTGAAATTGAAGAGCCTGGCACAGGTGCTTGGATTTGCTGTTGGAAGGTTGGTGGTGCTGGACAAACACCAGCAGGTCTTAGTCCACATGAGCCTGGGGTGACTGTTTGACCAGTGACTGGCTCAGGTGCTTTGGCTGTAGGTTCTGTGATTGACAGCTGGGTGATGGGGGTGGCATCATCAAACAGAAATGAGGAACAGGCGTACAGGGGTGCAATGTGATGCTCAGGCACACGAGGCAGAGTTGAAAATGATTGTGATGTTGCAGTCTCAGATCCATGAAAGGGAGAGTGACGCCGGCTTGAGAAAGACGTGGGTGATGGCTGGTAGTAGGGTCTGGTTGAGTAGCTGTTCAGGTTGAGGGAACTGCCATAGAGCGGGATGTCGGGTGTTCTTGGAGGTGTGGAGGTGTCACTGAGTTCTAAGTCACTTATCTCATTAACTGGTGAGAGATTTGAGCGGAAAGGGATGGGTGTTTGGGAACAGGAGGAGGGCTTTTTCTTTGCAGACTTCTTGATGAGTTTCTGTAGGCGAGCATTATCCTTGGCTGGCTTTGGTAGCAGGGGGGGAGGGTACTGTGAGGGATCCAGGTCAGGGTGGGGTCCATTGCTGAAACTGACCGCCATCACCATTTCATCCCCTGGAAAATGAAATAGAAACACTGGTATTACCATTTTTATCATGTTATTTTAACAGTTGCTGTGAAATGATGCACCAGTAAAATAATGCTTCACTCTTCTGAACAAGTTGAACTGAACAAATAAAATCTCTCCACTTTTCAGGTGAGGACTTATGAGGGACCAGCGGAGAAGCAGATTCAGAGCATTCAAGGACACTGAGAAGATTCTCACTCACATTCACCCAGTCAGGATGTTGGACATTGCCTTTTTTCAACATGTAATGTTTCAATTGTCATTCGTATTATTTCAGTATTTCATGTATACCCTGTGATAATGCCAATTTGTTCTTTAAGTATTTTTTTTAGATTTGTTGTCAATAGGTTTGTTTTGTATTTATGATTATGATGTTGTCTTTTTTTTTTTTTTGCTTTTGACCCAGATTCAATTTTAGTGATCGTACAGGTCACTAAAACATTAATTCACTGAGGAGTTGGCTGTGATTAAGTCAAACAGCTTCAAACAGATAGAGACAAAATTAGAAACAGTAAACAGGGAATAAGCATGGTTTGTTCTTCAGCATGTGCTTCTCTCTGAATGCCTGCAATGTTTTGTTAATGTGAATCGACAGCTAGCTGCTTTTCTAAATTTTACTTTTGCACAGCATGTGGCTTTCAGGAACATAGGCCAAAGATGGTCTATGACAATGATTTAAAAAAAAAAACTTGCTTTGACTGTCTACGCATCTTTAATGTGTTCATACCCAAACCATTTACAACATATACAATACGTATAGTAGTGGTGTTAAATAACAAAATGGGAAAAGTTGCTAGAGCTAATGAAAAAGGTCATTATGAAACCCAGGTGAAGTTAACCCTGTGTATTTTTATTTGGGTAGATAAATGTGTATTTCTATTATTACGTTTCCACAGTCTGGTATTGCGGCACATAATTGCTCTCACATTTCCTTAAATCATTAATCATTGTATAAGAGACAATCATGTCTTATTTTCTGTCATTTCAATAATGTATACTGGTAGTAAATGCTGAAAAAAAGGTTGTGGATTGGGATCAATGATGAAAATAGCTCATAAAAGACTTTTACTACAAAATTCGTTATGACTTTTTGTTTGCTTGGTTTTTTTGTTTGTTTGTTTGTTCCCCTGTGAACGTAACCTCTTCACAAATAGTAGAGCATAAAACATGAGTGGGCAATAACCATCCCTGACCTAATTTTAACTTCATCCTTGGACAGCATCATAAGTCTTTAGTCAAATCACCTAAGAATAGTATTACTGTAAACCTACCAGTTTAGATTTTAATGTTTAAATACATCAAAAATATAGGGAAAATTGTATCCAATCAGTTAGTTTGCTTAATCCACTTCAAAGCTGAAGAACAGCACAACTTTGTGGGCCTAATTCACAGAATCAGGTTGGTTGCATTTGACATTTGGTAGTAACTATTCAACCAGATGTTCCTGACTGCACAATAAAACCACAAGCATTATACCGTACTATAGTTCACAATTGTCTTGATTACTTGAAACATATAACATGCTTAGGTTAGTGTCTTCCAAAGTCCTCCACGGAAGGATTACATTTGAAAATGAGTTTAGCACACAACCAGACACTAGACCCAGACGGACACATGAGTAGGGGTCATCCATTTAAGGCACTGGATATATGGGGCACCACTAGCATACATGCTTGAGAGAGGGCAGTATAATAATAGTGGCTACAAAAAGCAAGCCTTATACAGTTCCTTTGCAAAGAAAAGTAAAATTACAAAATGCAAATAATATCAGGCATTTGTGTGAATGGTATAATCACTTGGGTTCATAACCTTTAAGGTTCACATTCTCATGACTTACCAGGGCTTGATGATAGGTGACCCTTGATCTGTCTGTTGAACAGAGATTGCACTCTTTTAATTGTGGGTGCTCAAGACTCCTATTATTATCATTATCAGAGATACTATCAACAAAAAAGTAATTACTGTACTAGAAATGGGAATTGATAGCAGATAGTGCTCAGAAAATTCTTAACATTCTTCAAGATACAAGTGCAATATAGCCTACTAAGTATAGCGTTCTTTAGCAAACATACACTGCGCATGCCATACAACACTACATGCAAAAAAGTTCTCCAAAGGATATTGCACTTGTTATTAGGGCCCACACTAGTCCCTAGAGGCAAAGCCTCAGGCACCCATAAGATCAACACATTGCACTTCCAATTAACTTTCACTGAAACACAACTATGAATATGTACATGATTCGTGCATTTTTTTTCTATTCGTTTTTACCTGTGTGAGTGCTGCTTTAAGGGGTAACTGACTGCTCCCTGCAAATCCCAGCCCGGAGTGTCAGAGGGGACAACACAGGACCTCACCCTGCCTACCCATGGGAGAGCAACTACTCCAAAAATAAAACCCTTGCCCTAAATTCATGTTCTACTTTGACAACACGCAGGCAGCAGTAACCAGGCAGGCGAGCAGGGGGCTTTCCACTTCACCTGAGATATATGGCGGTGTCGCTGGCCCCTGCGACAACCCCTCACTCCTTGGCCTGCATGGAGCAGCCCCTACAGGCCAGTGGGAGCATGCTAGTGCCTCTGTCTGTCTGTCTGTCTGCCTGTCTGTTTGGCGGGTCCTTACACTGGTTGCTACTACGTCCGGACCCTTACCGCACCCTTTCCCAAACTGAATTAGAAAGGAAGCCCCACTGAGATGTTAGGAGCTTCTTCAGTGGGAGTGTCTTTCAACCAGCGCTCGTGAATCATTTGCCCGGTGGTGTGGATTTTATCTGTTGAGTCGGTAAACGGCAAAACGTCAGAGCCACATAATTCAATGAGCACAGCATAATTATAGGATAACAAGGTCTACATCGGGTCTACAATGTTTGATTAGAGTTGATGCTGTTCTTTTCAAAGATTCCAAGATTTCAATTTCATAATAAGTTCTGTATAGTATAAGTAAGTACTTTAAGATTAAGATTTTAGAACCTTATATATTTGTTGCATATGGACATATTTTACAACAGAAGCTTTACTTAAATTTGCTTACATTTAGTGTAGTTAGTAAAGTATATTTCAGTCAATCATCAAATTATCTTCCTATAGCTAATTAATAAAATCTGATACACTATACAGTGTTGGCTACAACCCTAAAATAACAATCCTTTTCCAAACACCTGTATTGTGGGAGACCATGCTGTATAATACTGAGAAACCATTTATATAAAAGTACTGTTTTGACTTCTATTGAATTTAGTTATATTCAATATTTTGAGTTATATTGAATTTAATTACATTATGTTTTTTTTATTAACTTTAAAGGGTTAAAGCCTTTAAAACTTGGCAGCAGAAAAGCTTAGAATAATTTACCTTGATATACATTTCAGAGGTAGTAAATCATTAGCCTAACAGTCTTGAACTTGACCCCAGAGAATTTGTCCTGTGATTATAGGGTCACCTTTAAGCAGTCTCGCATTCCCATACATTGTATTTTGTACAGATAAATGACATTGACCAAAGTAGACACAACTACTTAATAATTTTCTTCTAGCTTTAGATCACTTTCATGTCAACTGATACAGATGGACATCTTTGGTCATTATAATTACTGCATCATGTTCCTCTGCTTACTGCTCACATGCTGTCAAGTGTAACAAATGTCATGTAGTAACATCTATGGAAAATACTTGGCTATTAATCATTGAGCTATTCTTTCAAGGTTTGGCCAATGAGGACACTGTCACACAGCATGTCAGGTCTTAAACATGAAGAATGATATCGGTTTTGCTTATCTGCCTTCAAATGAATGCATTTGTTTTTTACTTTAGCAGATGTATCCTTCACACATATATGTTTGCTCCTGTCATCAAACATGTCATCCTAGAAAATATACTATGTCTATATAAATAGACTACTTCACTTAAAAGGGCAATTTAATTTAAAGTTTAAAGTTTTAAGTCTTCTTCACAAAAGCTAAACCACAACACTGTATTTTCCATGATCAGTATTTAGGATCAATAAATTTACATCTGGTTTGCTGGAAGTCGTAACAGCCTCTTGGCTAAAATAAACAGTGGCATTATTGAAATGCCAACCACATGCGTAGCAATATATTGCGGCCTGTCTACTTCAAACATTATTTGCTTGAGTACCCCTTGGACTAATTTTTGCTTGCCTTGTATTGCGACAAATATAGCTACTGGCCATCTCGCCTTTCCAAACTTGAGCCTCCTTCCATCCAGTACATTCTATCCATCTCCTTATTCAGTGCCAGAGGAGAAGATGTCTCCTGCCCCCCCTGTGCACACCCTCGCTCACTCACACCCTCAGCCAATAAGGGTCCTCAGCATATCAAGTATCAGTATAACAGAAGGACTTATCCGCTGGGGGAAGTTTGCAGAACCTTACAGCCAGTCTGCGCCACCAGGACGCTCAACTTCTTTTCGGCTTTTCTGAGGTAAGAGGGAGAGAAAGATAAAGACCCGGAATAAGTCGCCAAAGAGAACTTCAGCAGGTCCATGGATAGTGCAATTAACGTACAGTAAATGGTGTTACTGTATCAGATTTTTCTTTTTCTCTATCTCAAAGGAGGTGGGGGGTAGAATCATTTTGCCTCACCTGTTGCCAGGTCTACTGCCCTGGCACGAGTTGACACGTTGCAAAGAGAGTAGAAGGACGCATAAATCTTTTTAAGGGGCAGAATTTATTAGTGCTTGGACAACTATTAGCTGTGATACGTTTGTAGGCAATCTGAGCCCGTTGCCTTGGATGGATTTGAAGAGGATTAAATTCACAATTGGAAATATTTCAGACATGAGTTATTGTACTGTTTGGATAGCTTTCACTGGCAATGTCATCATTGCTGCTTTTTGCTATGAAATATTAAGATACACAAAAATTGAAAGTTTGTCAGTGGGGGCTTGGAATATTCTGATATTAAGGCATAGTTATGAAGGATTCACAGAATGAGCTGGACAAGTATTTTGTGGTTTTGGATCCACTGATGTCATCGACCATAGGCTATTGTTACGACCATTCCTGAAGAGCTGCCACAATGTATTTCAAGCTGTGGATTTACAAACACACACACTTTAAAATCATCACTGCATTGTTGAGTATGACAATAGAGGCTTAGCAAAGGATAGCTGATAATGACAGTAAGCACTATGCATGTATAGTGGAGCCAGGGGATTGAAACAATTGGCAGGTGCCTTTGCCAGTGTCAGCAATGAATCTTTTCTACAATGTCACTCCCTTACCTTACTCCAGAATGGCTTGTATTCGATGGGAAAGGAAAAACCTTGCACTTATGAAAATAAATTTTCAGAGAACTTCATGGAACTTCATGGAGATCCTAAACTGTGTAGACCATTTTTGACGTGGTTACGTCATGTGATGTACTGAACATATGATGTACTGAACAATTTTGCGAAATCTAGAAATTTTGTTTCCATTTATATAATTGTCTTAGGTGCTATGACCACATAAGGCTGCGCAATGGTAATTATGACAGCTATTCTGACAAAAAAAGGGCGTCCGCTGATGCTGAGAAATACGATCCTTAGTTAATCCCCTACAGCTGTGCTGTTGCGCTTATGGCGGGAGTCGTCACCTCACGGTGGCTTTTCCAAAGCAGATATCATCCAAACGCAATGACATGTCGACAAATAATGAATTTTCATTTCACAGTTTATCTCGTTCTTAAAAAGCCTCATAACATGTTATCTTGTCAGGGGTGAGCAACATAGAAGAGGTATCCTAAATCCACATCAGTCTTTACGCAAATTGAAGTTTACAAGCATCTGAAGATTACAGTAAAGGACAGGTGCCGTTGACAACGCGCGCACAGTGACCTTACAGAAATCTTAAAAGGGTCCCCTGTATATTTTGTTTGTTTGTTTTTGTTTAGGTTTTTTTGTGTTGTTTTGTTGTTGTTTTCTACGACCACTTTGAAAATCCACTTTGAAATGGTGGTTGTAGTGGAGAGGTAGCCTATCGCCCTGCGCTCTCAAGGCATTCGGTCACAAAGTAGACTTGGCATAAACTTTGTCACACAGTGATGGCCTGACAATTGGATACTTTTCTCTGCCACACACAGGTGCAAGGTCTACCGTCATCATGTCTGATACGGAAGTGTAAGTATAAAATTGAATGTTGAATCTGTTGTTTTAGTTAATTCGTTTTAGTTTATCTTGTTATTGGTAATATTTCTTTTTTTTGGCAGTGTTTTGTTATAGCCAATTTTTGTCTTTGCTTTTCCCTACAGCGATCAGGTCGAGGGTAAGTTTAATCCAAACAATTTAAAGTTTTGAGAATATTTTCTTACCTTCACAATGGAATATAAAAGGTTAAAAAATGATTGTCCACCAAATGCGTTTCTACATCCAGTCTATTTTGGTCCTGGATATATGGTATTACGTCCCCCTCTACCGACGGATGTGATACACTGCAACTAAATGATATCTGTATGTTATTATTAGTTGTAACGAGTGTTTATGAAAATCTTTTTGACATCACATTTTCGTCGATTTAGTTCGAACAAAAATGTGTGTCTCTTTGCTACCCTCTGTAGCAATGAAGCCATTACACCGTTGGGCTGATATGAGGAATGTATTGATAAAAGTTTTTTTTTTTTCTGATTCATAGTCACAGGACACAGATGTTTATTTTGACAGGCTATTGATAGTTATTCCTGGATGATTATGCTGAATACATGTGTAATAATGATAGGTATTCAACAATACTCAAGGTAACATTAAATGTTGTTGTTATGTTTGAACTGTTGTCCTGCAACTATGTCTATGTTATGCATTGCTATACTGCCCTCCTTAAACTGGATATGTTATGAATTTAACTTGTATGACTCCTGGGGGATATTCCATGAAGGTGGTTAAGTGATAAGCCTGGCTAAGTCAACCTTGAGGAAGTCATAAATCAGCTAATAGAGGAGACTGCAGGCTTTGTTTAGTTAAGAGAACAAGGAGTCGAGGCTCCTCTATTATGAGGTTTACCACTACTTCCAGCTTAACTAACCCAGGTTTATCACTTAACTGCCTTCTTGGAATACCCCCCGGTCTTGAATTAGCCTAAATATACTGATTATTGTACCTTTTATTATACAAGACCAGTTTTGGAGGCCAGCATATGTGTATGCCCAGCATGACAGCATTAATCTGTTGTTTTAAAAATGATATTATTAGTTATTTCATAGCAGTAAGCACCTTTTAACCTTTTGCATTTATTGCTTTCTTTTCGGAAATGAAGATTACGATGGGGAAGGTAAAAATCCACAGATGATTAGATTACATTAATTGTCCATACTAATTGTACCACCATCCCACCCTTAATTTCAGATGTGTTTGACACTGTCCCAAACAGTCTTTGTGCTTTGATGGCACTAATGCTACCTCACTGTATTCACTGTCCTGTCATCAAATTTAATTCATCACGCAAAAATTATGCCATTACAGAGAGAGCTATTATGATTTAGTCTTGTCGTCTGAAAAGACAATAATTATAATAATTGAGCCTTACAAAATAATGCATAGTAAGATTAATATATAGTTGGCACTAGTCAATAGCAAATAGCCTTTGTTGCAGAGATAAGATTATCATCCCAGTGGCTGGGTTAATATCCATGTAAGCTTGTAAATATGTCTCTGGGATGATGAATATTTCTTATCAAGGGCAAAAGGCATTCTTTTGCTTTATTAACAATACATAGAGTTCCACACATTTCATCACTCAGTCACTTTAGCGGCTCTTGAGACTTGCTCACATTAACAGTCAAGAACATATAGCCTCCCCTTTCCCCTATCCCTAGTGTTGGTCATTGTGATTATTTGTTGTCATTGTGCATTGTGCTTGTTCCCAAATGTCATAAATCTGCATGTACTCCAGTTGCCTTGCTTTGCCTGTCAAACACACACTAATTAAGGGTGATACATGCTTGAATGGATGACTGGATGACTTTCTGAAACTCAAACCCTGAGGTCAACTGTAATCAGGCAATAATGAGTTAACCGTGTATAAAACCCCCTCACTAAATCCCAGGTATCTCCGGTACACTGAGTATCACTTGTTCATCTAATCAACATCTCGTTTTTCACCATGTTTGTGCCTGTTTCATTGACTCATCTTTCTTTCTCCCTCTGGTGATGTTACTGCCAGCTGTATTTTTTCAGCAGAGCTGTTTGTGGGCCTTCTCCTCCATGCCTTATTCTCCTTTGCCTCTGCTCCTCCTCCTTTCCCTCCCTCTCGCTCTCCTCCTCTGCTCTTTTTTCTATCGCTCTCTCTCTCTCTCTCTCTCTCTCTCTCTCTCTCTCTCTCTCTCTATCTTTTCTCCTTATCGCTGACAAGTAATCTCTCTTATGCTCTAATAATGCCTCTGCCTTTCCAACAATCCCTAATATAAACCTTCCTCTCCCTGGTTGCTCGCTGCATGCCGCGCGGCTTTAGCCGAAGAGGTAGTGGAGGTAGAAGTAGCTCCCGAGGCGGCTGCTGAGCCAGAGCCTGAGCCTGAGCCCGAACCCGAGGCGGAGCCAGAGCCTGAGCCTGAGCCAGAGCCAGAACCAGAGCCTGAGCCAGAGGTAGAACCAGAGCCAGAACCAGAGCCTGAGCCTGAGCCAGAACCAGAGGTGCAGGAAGGTATGTGGCATGGATATTCATTCATCCTTCCCCAAAATTTTAATTAAGAGGTGAAAAATTCAATTACATTTAAAAAGAAAAAAAAAAGATTAAAAGCAAATATACAAACAAAGAAAAATGAATTAAACCAATTAAAAAATAATAATACTTGAAGACTTGAGTAGTGAACTTTGTTGTGTACCAAACCAACCCCTTACTCAACCTTGTAGCATCAACCCCCCCGCATTGACGTTGCTAACAGTCACTGGAGGTACCTCCTCTTCATAACTGCCCACTATGAAGGAGACTTGGCGATACCTTGTACAGGGAGAATTCATTGTTTGTAATGACATTGCTGTTTACACCTACCATGCTCCCACAATCCGCTTCTAGCAGCTTGTCACCAATTTCTCATTCCATTTGATGATGGTGCTCAGAGAGCCTTTGCGTTCTCTGGAAGGGACATCACTAATACAATTGTTTATTTCCATCTCTAATATTATCATTGAAGCTTAATAATTGTTAGTGTGCTTGTAACCAGGCTAAACTCCTCCCGCTTACCCCCCATAACTTACAAAACAGAACAGTCCTCACACTGTTGTCTGGTGAAGTGCCGCTCTCTTGAGTTGCATTTGAAGAAAGCTGATTACTTGTACCGTACCGACGTGTACAGTAGTGGCATGCGTTGGTGTTAACCCTTTGCTCCGTATCGGAACTGAGGGTTTCAGAGCCTCCTTAGGAAGCTTTGGAAGTATTAGTCATGCACATGGTGCATTATTTGCCATTTCTGGTTTGTTTTCAATTCCCCCTCAAAGGGACAAAAGGAAGGATCTATGCACTCCCCCCCTTTTTTTGGATTTCCTCTTAACCTGTTGAGGAGTACCATCACAAATATGTGATGAGTTGTGGCCGGTCCCCAGGGAGTATCATCATAAATATCTGATTAGAACCAAATAATGGTATGTACAGTATGTACAGTATACATCTATGATTAGATATTTATCAACTTGAGAGTTCTTGCTATGATGTGACATTTAGTTCTATGAAGCTGTTACTGTAAGTCCTATGAAGCTACAGAATGTCTGCATAGAATTCTAGAAGTACGGTGAGAAATAATTCACTCTCCTTGGCACAGCATTTTTAAAAGAACTCCTCAACAGGTTCAAATTGTCTTGACTTGCCTAACATGCAAGATCCATGGTGATCACTGGTCACCCCAGGCCTTTACACAGGATGATGTCTTGTGTTCCTCCATGACCACTCTATACAGCATCGCAGATCTCCGTCTCCTCTCCCATTTCACAGAGTGGAATCTAGGGAGCATCCCTCCCATACGAGATCTCTGTGATAGATGTGCTATGGAGAGAAACCTGGACGTTGTAAAGGCTTCTTTGTCCCTCTTGAAAGTCTCCAAGCGTTAGACCCCAGTCCTCTATCTTGTTTACAAGAAAGAAATATCTTCTTGAGAACCGATGAGTGATATTTGAGAAATCTATGAAGTATGAAATGCACTTTGTAAAATAAATAAATAAATAGAAAATGCTTTTTCCTATTGAGGTGTCTTAGAGTGTGATGGCTTGTTGGTAAAACATAGTATCGGAGAAACAAAGCATTTTTTTTGATAGACACCTCAATCTGGATTATAAAGCCGAGCAGAGCACTTCCAAAAGTGCCCGTCATAGCAGTTGTATGTGAGGTATAGTGGCTGTATTCCATCTGTTTGAATGCTAATGTTTTCTATTCTGCTCTTGCCTTGGACGCTTGCTGCATGCAGAGGCCTATGAAGAGGAAGGTATGTTGACACATTTCTTGTATGTGTAATATCTAATTAGAGGGGCTGTAGATTGCCAGTCGTAGTGTGTTGGGGAGGTCGAAGCCATCCCCGAGCTGGTAGATGCCTGTGTCTTCCACCGAGCAAGGTGCACTGCAAATGAAAAAAAAAAAAAACACATCGACAAAAACAAGCAAATCAATCAATCAATCAATTGGTCAGATGCCATCATCAAAACAATCCAACATGGAAGTCAATTTTGAAGCCTAGTGTCAGATAACGATGTGCCACCATGGAGAAAGGGTGAAAGAATATAAAATGCTCACATTATGCTTTGACTCGCGCAGTGACCCCACTGCTCATGTCTGCTTTGCTTCTCTCTTTGCATGACGTGCCAAACCAGTCGAGGAGGGAGAACAAGATGGTAGATTGTATTTTCTTGCAAAGAACTTTTCTTAAAAAGAAATCACTTGGTGTTGCCTTGCTTGTGTCTCAAGTTTTTCTTCTGTGTTGGTTTCTCTTGTTTTGTGTTGTTATGTTTTGTTGGATCTTGTTTTTGTTTTGTTGTTTGGTGGGTGAGGGATGGGTCAATCCAAATTTATCTTAGTCATCATTGAGATTCTCCAATCACACCCACAGTTTTGATTTCATCCAACCAGGTCATGGTTAACCTTAACATTTACATACCCGAGAACTAGGGACAAATAACTAAAGTATCACACCAATCATGGAATCCCAATTGTTTTTTCCAGTCTCACTTTGTTTTCTATGTACAACCCAAAGGATTTGATGTGATATTTGTGCATTTGTGTACTGATAAGCACTTTGCTCATGTCTGTGTCTCAAATTATGTGCACTTTGAGTTTTTGTATTTACCTTTTCACTGACACTTGTATATTAACAACACCACCCAGTTGAAAGTAATTCTTAAACATGGTTTACTTTCTCAAATAGACACTACTGAAATAGAACATCTCCAGCACCATTAGACACAGTAACCTGAAATAACAGTCTCTTTTTTTTTTGTCATTAACATAACACTCATTGGTTGTTGCCTGAAGGCTGCACATAAATGCCAGCAAAGGTGCACCTCTAACACTGTAACATGTCCTTCTCCCTTTTTTATTTTGTGATTGAACAGATGAGAAGCCAAAGTTCAAGTGAGTATCAAGCAGAAGTGCTTTTGTAAGCTCTAGCTCATTAGATGAAGCTGCTGTAGATATTGGACAGTGAGTGCTTGCATGATGTTCACGCTGTCTGTCTTATTAAGCGATCTGTGAGATGCGTTACTTGAATAGTTGAGTAAAGACTGATTCTTATATTTATGTAGTCCAAGATGATCACTAACGTGTAGCTGATTGGACATTATTTAAATGTTTCTAGGCCCAGTGCTCCCAAAATCCCTGATGGCGACAAAGTGGACTTTGATGTAAGTTAGCATTAGTTCTCCTACTGAGTATGCTGAATGAAGGATGTGGTCACACACACACACACACACACACACACACACACACACACACACACACACACACACACACACACACACACACACACACACACACAATGAATTAGGCTACACCTGTGCGTGAAGTAAATTTGACCATTGAACTTTCTGTGCCCTCACAGGACATCCAGAAGAAACGTCAGAACAAGGACCTCATTGAGCTGCAGGGTCTGATCGATGCTCACTTTGAGCAGAGGAAGAAGGAGGAGGAGGAGCTCATTGCTCTCAAAGAAAGAATCGTAAGCAATGGTTTCTGTTGGACTGAACATGACTTACTGGACCTTGTCTCATCAGATTACTCATTCTTCACTCTTTTATTCAGTATTTGTGTATATAGGCCTACGTTCATGTGTCCATATCTGTGTGTGTGTGTGTGTGTGTGTGTGTGTGTGTGTGTGTGTGTCCAAATCCACAGGAGAAACGTAGGGCTGAGAGGGCCGAGCAGCAGAGGATTCGTGCCGAGAAGGATAAAGAGCGCCAGGCGAGACGTGAGGTGTGTGGGGAGATCTCGCTCTCACAAGATTGCCTATACATGCACGCACACACACACACATACACTCACTCACAGATGTGCAAGTACACACACACACACACACACACACACACACACACACACACACACACACACACACACACACACCCTGATGCACTGCGTCCTGATTGGTATTGCAGGAGGAGAGGCTGAGGAAGGAGGAGATGGATGCCAAGAAGAAGGCTGAAGATGACGCTAAGAAGAAGTCTGCCCTGTCTAACATGGGATCCAGCTACAGCAGCCACCTGCAGAAGGTCAGCCCTCAGAGAGACCTTACTCTCTAATGCACAGATGTCAGTTGTCAGTTTATGTCAGTTGAAAAATCAGCCACAATATACAGTATACAGTACTGTGTCTACCACTCAGGCCTTATTCTCCACCTGCTTAGAATTAGAGTTGGTTTCCCATATACTGTACAGTATACCGTACAGTAAATTCATTCACAGTTCTAACCTGTATGAGAATGCCACTGAAAACCTTTACTTAAAAAAAAAATCTTGTTAGTTGTGGAGTATATACTTATTTTATAGTGCCAGTATTCTGTAAAACCTGGCAATAAAACCAGTCCCACATTTTACACTTTGTTTTGTACCGAGGATCTGGCCATTCAGCAGTGAGAAACAATTTCTTGTTGATAGATGATAGAGGAGCAGAAGTGCACAGGAATGCATAGATAGGCTCATTTTTGTATGTTTCTGTGTGATTTTGACATATGTGGTTATGGATAACACTTGAGTGGCTCTCATTTCCTCCAGGCTGAGGGTAAGAGAGGCAAGAAGCAGACTGAGAGAGAGAAGAAGAAGAAGATCCTTGCTGACAGACGCAAGCCTCTCAACATTGACCATCTGAACGAGGATAAACTGAAGTAAGTTGTTCAGCTCACCCATGACACCTCAGAGTGCTTGTGTTGGGGCAGCTGCTGCAGAATTCTGAGGCTGTTTGTGATACCATAGGCTAATCAAGTTCCAGTGAGATTACAACATACAGTATCTTGTCCCCAACAGCACATTCTCTTGTAACTTTGACAGATACTGTAAGCCAATGCTTCAGGTAGCGGCGTGCTGTTCTAATCATGTTTCCCCTTACTGAGTTTGGCTTGTATTTGACTGAACAGGGAGAAGGCCAAGGAGCTGTGGGACTGGATGCACCAGCTGGAGTCTGAGAAGTTCGACCACACAGAGAAACTGAAGAGGCAGAAGTATGAGGTGGGTTTTTGCCCTGCTCAGCGACGTGAAAATGACGTCTGTAAAGGCCACCAAGTTACTCATACTTATTTCAGTATCAGATATAATTCAATTGCCTCCACAGCATTTTGCTCTCATGACCGATATGAGACAGTTATGGAAATCCGCTAAGTATCGTCCTGTGTCAGCGTTGGTAAATCTTGGTAAACTTGGTAAATATACCGGTAATCAACATGATTAAAAAAAACAGGTTTATGCCACAAAGAATATAATGTAATTTCTCCATAGCAGCAACATATTTGATGGAACATCACACTGGTTAACTGGCTAACAAACTAAGCACCACACCTTTAAATTGCAACTAGCTTCAATTCCATATGGATGTTTATATACACAGATACGTAGCAAAATGTATTCCTGATCACATGTATTGAAGTTCTGGTTGCAAAGGGTTCCACCTCCCTAAGCAGAGCCACCCCCCATGCAGCATTGAATGCAGCTGTGCTTTGATCCCCTTCAGGTTACAACACTACGTAAGAGAGTGGAGGAGCTGAGTAAATTGTAAGTAACAGAGCTCAGATAGCTGAGCGAGTGCAGGCACACGGCGCTCGGTCCAGACAGCATGGTCTGCCTGCATGGGTCACTCAGAAAAAAAGAGAAAGCCTTGGAAATTGGGGGCAACAGGCCATTATTGTCACCATCATCATGACAAAGGGCAGGTTAAATCCTATAGAGGAACAGCTGGAGAAGCTGTATTGTCGCCTCACTTAAATGAAAATTTGCACAGTGTTGGCTCGACACCTGTCACCTTTTGCCCCTACAGGTAGGTGGGTGTGTATAAGTGGGCCTAAGAATGCTTATCTGGGTGGTGCGCACAGGTCTGAGAGTATGGTCACTTCGTTTGTGAACGAACAGCACACACAGGTTTGATGGTTCCTCCAAAGGTCTGCTTTGGCCTTTTGTGAGCTGGAGAAGAAAGCCAAGCATGCACACAGTCTTATCCTGCCGCTGGGTCAAGAATGAAATGCATTGAACATATTTTTATTCGAATTTGATATTTGAAATTCATATTCAAGACCAAAAAAGAATTATTATTATATCGGGTATTATTTAAGGAAAGTTTGACTTGTGTGTATAGCTTGCAATCTCCTCCAGTCTCTCAAAGTTGAGTCAATTGGATTCCACTTCAAAACAGAAAAGGTGAGCGGTTCGCTGCTGTTGCCCCACACAGCCTGTGTTTTTTAAAAACAAAAACTGCACTGTGAATGTGTTGCTTTCAGGTCGTCTCTCTGCGAAACCGCATTGATGAGCTGCAGAAACAGTAAGTAGCGCTTCCCATCAACTCCCACACATATTCCCCAGCCGCATGGTCGACTGATGCATTTCCTCTTCTGAGAAAGGCCCTCTTGTGCCTCTCCCAAGAAATGCATTCATCATCATTCTCTAATAACTTCTGACCAGAAACAGAACTAGTCATTAGTCGTTACTAGTCGTTCTCACGCAATCCACTACCCCCAGACTACCCCTACATGCCTACCTACACACATAAACACACATACAGTATACACACACAAACACTTATGCAACATGTCAGACTAATCCATAGCTCACTTGCTGTGGTGAGTCTGTCATTTGTACTAAGGCCATACAAACAATGTCCTAAGGTAAACACAAGTAAAACGTGGCAAGTGGAGCCGGTGGACTACAGTGGCAGCACGGACAAGGTGTAAGTAATTAGGACATTTTTGTAAAAGGCGTAGAGGATGCGGGTGAGACTAAGCATACTGGCAAACTGTAGGCTATCATTCTTCTGCCTCTGTCTGCTGTACCTGGCTCTCAATGCCAAGGGGAGGAGTGAATAACCCGTTTACTGCACAGCAGTAACAGAAAGGTACTTACAGTACTGTTCTCATCATAACTACCTGTACCTCCTGTAATGTCCAGCTGTCAGTGCCGGACATTACAGTTATCATCATGCTTTTGGTCCATCCCTGCTTTGTTACCTTCCATCTGGTAAGGATCGCTCTAACGGCAAAGAAAATTTGGCTTTTTTTTGCATATATGAAATCATTTATACCCTATAAGACATATACATAAAAACAGGCATAAAAAAGACTTCATGTCTGAGCTTATAATTTTCTTTGCCATGTGATTGTATAATTATGGTGTCTTTTCCATCATGGATATGAGTTTAGTAAAGGTGTCAATCAAGCTAAACTCTACTACATCATCCCCATGACCCTTTCATGCCTCATCTGATTCAATGAGAGATGAAAGTGTTTTGTTTTTGAAACATTTCATGAAATAATAATGGTAAGTTTTGCATGGCATGACTGCATGAATTGTTACTGCACAATATAACTCTGCGTTGTTCCAGGCCCAGGGTGTTTACTAATCAGAGCTTGCATTATGTTTTTCAAAAAACATGTTGTTAATATTAAATAGTGAAATTTGCGCTGTCGTCATTAACTGTGGAAATATGACATAATTTGTGTAAGAAATGCCTTTTAAAAAAAGAGAGAATTCCACAGTAAATAACGCTTGTAGCTTGTAATGTTCTGTCAAGCAATGGAATTAGATGCTTTTAGATCTGTCAAGACAAAATTGTGCACCATTGTATGAGAACATTATTCTTGGCACTTTATTCATCATCAGTGTATCTGTAGATATAGTGTAGATCTGATCGATCATCCAGATAGGTTTCTCTCCTGTCATGTGGAGATTATATGATTCCATGTCGTTGTGTCCTGTCCACTGCATGACACTAGAGGTCAGTATGAGAAGTGAGATGCCCTCAAGGGCTCCCCCTCACTAGGGTGTTTACCACCCGTCCACCCGGCTTCTCTCACGTGTGCGTCTTTGCTCTTGCCGTACTACAGCAGCAAGAAGGGAGCTGCCGCCCGCCGCAGAAAGTAGGCTGCCAGCCCAGAAGGACGTGGTGCCGGCATGTGACCGCCATACCAGCCGGATCGCTTACCCGCCCATCGTAGCTGCCCAGAACACACCTAGACCCATAGCACAGAAACGACAGGCATCGGATGCCCTGGCATCTGTTTTGTGTTGTGTGAAAAACCTCCTACAGGTCCTGATCTGGATAGAAGTAGTCGCCTTTGACCTGCCTCAGCCCCGGACTACTGTTAGGTTCTCAAGATTTTTTGTAAATAACGTTATACTCTTCAGCGTTGTCTTTTGCCCTGCTACTGTTCACAGTACAATAAAATCCATCTTCTTAAACCATGAACTTGACAGTCCTTATGTTCATAATCATCTCAAACTAGTAGCTAATCAAACAATACACAGGATGGGAACATGAGCATTGTCTGAGCCAATTACAACAAGAACACTGTTGATGTATATAATCAATTAATCAAATGTGATTATACAGTATGTATATAGAGTACATGTATACTGTTTAACCAAAGGCTTTACTTAATGTTTTACTACATTTTTATTTACCATTTACTTAATCTGATAAGTGGCCATTAAAAAAATCATATTGCTTCCTCAAAATAATAAAAGGGCCTGTAGCCTAAATGTATATCTATAGATAGGCTATGTCATCATATGTATTTGCATATAGCCTACCATTTTATTTCACATTGATATTGAATTATTGTAGTTGTAAGACTAAGTAATATCATCCATAGACATTTAAGATGGATAAAAACACATAGTAGGCTATATACTGCATACCTGAGAAAGGCGATTGATGCCATTTCTTTTATTTACTTTATCTCAGTGTGGGCTACAGACAATCAGACTAAATGTATATGGCTTTTGTCAACTCGGCTGTTTCCCACAAAAACAGCTGCAGTTTCTGGGTATTAAATTAAGATGTCCATTTGGAATTAATTTTTTGCATGCTCATGTAGAAATGATTTACCCCAAGAAAGCTCCATAGTTATTACAAATACAACATACACTATATACATATAAGAAAATATAAATGCACTAATTTATTATTAACAGCTGTTAGCCCATTAGTTCTTGTGCCAGGGGGTTGGGGGGACCACATGAGGGCAGTAAGGTACACAATATTTTTTTGTATTGTAAATTTTCTCAAATGGTTTATATTTGTATTTGGGGTACACTACCTATTAAAATGGATGTACATTGAAATCAATGCATTTCAATGCAATGTTAATACTATGGGACAGTGTGGAATACATATGCATGTGCATATTAAATCACATCTACAGACTGTAGGCTTATAGAAAATATATAGGTTAGACTGTTAAGCATGCGGTTTACCCTTAGGCCTATGGTGCAGGCCAAATACCGAATGGCAGCATATATTTAAGTGGTACATCAGAAAGAACTGATGATTTGATTTCAGAAAAAAAGCAACACAAAAAATGTATATTCGACTGAGGAAGTTTTATGGAAAAAATATCTATTAATTATTTTTCCCTTTATGTAGACTACCTGCATAGATGGGCTACCTGTAATCAAACCCTTCATAGGCTTGTAATCGACAGAAGGACAGGACACGAAGAGGGTCATAAAACACTACCCTGAATGCAATGCTATCACATATTTTCTCACTGTAGGGTGGCATTAGTGGTTCGATTTTGAATTTGCTCTCTGGAAATTTCTAGCAAGCCTATGTTTTATTTTGTTTAATAAGCAGCCTCTCTCACATTGTAAATATCCAGTGCTTCTGTCTTCTGATTATGCCATTGATAAGATACAAAGAAATTGTTTAATAGCCGGTTGACTCAATTACGTCAGATTTAGGTACAACAAAAGTGGCTTGCGATCTTGTACACTCCAGAATTTATCGTAGGTCTGCAGAGGATGTCTTTATTTCTAAACGTCCCCGTGCAGCACCCTGTCTAAAACGGATGACTTGGCTTGACAAAGATTTTCACCAGGTTATAGGCCTAAAGTTCTAACTTAATATGAGCTTGTGGTAGCATGGCCATGTGTCCACAAATAATCTTCGACTTAAACTGATGTAACACACCATGCATCATGGACATTAGAATGCAATGACACAGGCCTATCCATAACAAATAACAAAAAAGTGAATTAATTTGTATAAATATTTATTTTGTAAAATGTTGACATACACTCATACATTTCTTATAAATATAAAGTTTAACATTTGCCACAACAATGCAAGCGTCTTCCAACAAGCAACATTAAATAAGTAAAGATTTTGTTTTCTGCAGTGCTCTTATTTACAAATATACAAAAATGGTCCTCATGTTCCATTCATTAGCATGTGAAATTGTCAAACGGAGGAATCGAAAGATATTGTTGAAAAATGGTTGGCCTACTCAGCGGTGTTAGAAAAAAAAAAAGTTAAAATCCTCAGGTAGGCCACATTTTTTTCTGTCAAAATGCAGGGTAGCCTAACTGTCAAACACATACAGTAGCATACTTCAACCTAGTCGATTTAGTGCCTATTACTTTTCAGTCTTTTTCAGTTATTCACTGACACTAACTCTAGTGCATTCACACATTGACAAAGACTGCTAATTTGCTAAAGATTACACAGGAATAGTGTTCATTTAAGATATTGGAAACCGTAGACTTGCTAGGCCGATGTGAAACAGGACACAATCATTCACTTAGCTGAAGCCACTTCACAAGCAAGTCTATGAACTATTGTGTGTAAGGAATAAATTCGTTCTGAAGAATGTTAAGTCTGTTTGTCCACTAGCTTCTCCAACGCCAATATCCTCACAGCACTTGATAAATCGGGTTGGGATCTTGTGAAGCCGGGATACAGCTAGTCGGTGACGGGACGGGCGCAACTGGTTCACTCAGCACAGATCCCTCCTGAGGAGAGCATGGACTACCCTCAGAGCCCTCCTGAACAGCCGGACAAGGGGAAGTATCTGTGGTGATCCTCTCCACTATGCTCGATAGACAGTCCAGACTGGAAATAACGGAGTTTTTGTTGTTTCTGGAATCTGAAAGGTGACAGGAAATGTATGTTAAAATTATATCCAAAATATAAAAAGTCATAAGATCAATAAATTATCTCTTTTCAATAGCCTGTCTCAGTTCTCTGTCCAAATGAAATGTGTCAGCTGTGACTTCACACTTACCATTTGGTGTTTCGTTGAAGTAAGCGCTGTCATAATTGTTTCTTCTCCTTGAAGTGCAAGCTGGCCCACTGAAGTCAGCCTAAACGGGATAAAGACCATTTGTCAGACAAAAATATAGGTAGGCTAATAATATAATGCAATGTGAAGTAATGTGATGTAAGGTAACGCATAAACACACATGTATTGTGTGAATAACATACCATGCCATCAGAACAGTTGGACCTCGGACTTGATGCATCGGAGTCGCCGCTGTAGTGGTCGAGCACCGGATAATAGTTTTCCTCCTGTCCTGCCCTCAGCAAGGCCTGTAAAGATTCGATGTAGCTGATGGCATTTCTGAGAATCTCCACCTTGGGCAACCTCTGATTCGGGTTTGTAGACGTGCATCTCTTCAGGGTCTCAAACGCATCATTGACTTTCGACAGTCGTCTCCTCTCACGCATAGTTGCGGCTTTCCTGCGATCTGCATTGGTTGTTTTCCTTTTGCAGGCTTTGCATGCCCACAAAAGGCATCTGCCAGCCTGGTGATGCCCACTCGGTGCGCGGATGTGCTCGTCTTCATTCTGTTGATGTTCGTCTGGCTTTAGGAGACTAACGTGTACCAGCCTGGGATCCAAATCCTCAAAGAACTGCATGTCACTGGTGTTGAAACAGGGGTCATCATAAAAGTCATCTGCAGAGGTGATTGGAAATGAGATATCCAACTCCATGGTCCTTGTCTGCTTATTTCCAAAGAAGTTTAAGGATTTCCGTTGATGTGTCTTACTGCCTCTGGCGGCACAGGAAATATTTATCCACACTAGACCGATGTATGCACGAATCAGGGGAATGAGCGTACATCAGCTGAGAAACCCTCAACTTTCGTTCTTAGACAGAAGTTTGGCTCAAATTTATACTGACCTGTGGATCCCAGGGCGTGTCCTGCAGCGGACAAACCTCAAGACTAACCAATGGCTGCGCGCTATCTTAGAGGGGCGTCATTGACATAATGAGGGAATGCTTGATGTTGATATTGGCTAGACTAATAGTGATAATATCGGTTGGACATGTAGCCTAATGTAAAAAAAATGTATAAATTTATTTTAAATACATATACAAAATAAATGCAAAATAATGTGCGATATAATGTCATTGAAGGGTCATTGGTCATTTAAGTTTGGGGTTAAAAAGGAAACTGAAAAGGAAATAATTCGAAGTATACGAAAAATGTTTTTCATTATTATAAAACTTAAGTTTGAATGCTCAGTACGATTAATTAGACAAGGCACAACTGCATTGAAATAATGATATAGCCAAAAGATTAAGTGAAACACTGTTTTTACAAATAAAACGTGGGCTGTATATGTTTCATTGAGAAAATAACATTGCATGATACCAATTCAAAGGAAATCAACTGGCTATTCATTGAAGTTGAAAACTTATCTGACGGATTGTCTTGTTCCTGCTAATGTTATAGGTCCCTAGGAAGGCATATCTGCCTTATTTTCCAGGTCTTAAAGTTGACCCATTTCCAAACTCCCAGAACAAGTCTTATCAACTGAAGTGAAAAAAGTCCATCATAACCTAGTTTGCTATATCTATTGGTCACAACAGGTGACGCTGTAGAGCCAAACCTCATGTAGGCTAGAGGCTCACTGAGTCATAGGTATATCAGTTTGCACACGGAGTGCGTATATACAGTCATGGTGTTCATTATCATGAGGTCCTTAGTCATGCGTAATCGGAGGACATTTTTTACAAAGCGGATTTTTTTTACAAGGAAAACAAATGGATGTAAATGAAAAATAAAATAAATTGTGAAGAAAATGGCAGGCTATTCATACATAACCTATTATTTCATATCTCATGGCAAATAATTATCTCAATTCAAGTTAAGAAACTAGTAATCTATTTAATTTGTTTCTTGAAACAATTCAAATACATTGACGCAGCATGGGTGGATTGACTGACTCCAAATTCCAGACCATCAGCCAAATAAAATGCCATAACCACTCACAATTAACATTTTTAGTATAAATATGTTTAGTATTTTCCTTACACAGGTACACATTATAATTGTCTCATATAATTGCCTTTTTGACTTAAATGCAGAAAAGTTCATTCTATCTGATCTCCGCGGTTGTCCGGATTTAGATGTAATGTACACCGGGCACCGGCGTAAAACCCTCAGGCCGACTTAAGCCAGAGGTTTACTACATTCATCTCTTTCCCCATCTCAACTCGCAATCTGGACGTGAGCTTTCGTGTTTTTATTTTAGGGGGAGTAGAGTCGCCTGCTAATATTTATAACGAACTCCTCTCGTTTTTTTGTCATATGTTGGCACTGGCAAATAGCTTCTCAGAAAATAAGAAAATTAAGAAGTGAACTCACAAAACAATGCACTTAATTAATAAAGGATGAAATACCAAAAATGAACATTTGTTTGTTTTGAAGATATGACAAAAACATGACAATTGGATAGGCCTAATTTACATTGGAGGAATTTTCTTTTTTTTAGCCTACTGAAATAAAGATGAAATTTCCTCCTTTTTCTAGTTTATAATTGTTGTGCATCCATCCACAAATCAAATGGACTTCAGTGTTGTGTGAGGTGATTCAACAACACCAAAACCATTATTAAAATGCAGCCTATGCATAAAGCCCTTTTCAGGGCACAATCAATATTCATTCAAATAACATGAAAATAGTCTTTTATGATCAATTCTGTTTTTAATCTGTAATTGTAAACACAGCACACACACACACAACAGATTTTTTCATTTAATATCTGATATGTTTTATTTCTATAATCTTACTGTATATGTGTTTACATTAATAAAATAACAATAATAATAAAATCACAGCATTTCCACAGTCTGCTTTTTGCATGAAAAGAGGGAGTGGGGGGAGGGCTTAAAGCAATGGGCAGTCAGCAATCAGCGACAGCCCAAGAGTTTCTCTTCACACCTGCTGTAGTGCATAACCAGCGTGGGCCACCCGCCCCCCAACTCAGTGAACACAGGCATTGTGACGGGCCGCAGATTGCATTACAGCCGTCCTACAGCTGGGCTTTCTCCACACTCATGTGCAGCATACTGGGGGATTGTGGCCGCAGGCACGAGATGGCCAACAGGTCTTGTGCCACTGGAGCTAAAGGATTAAGACCAAATCCGTGTTGGCATACATACACCCTACAGACATACTGTAGCCATGACCAGCTCCAAAACACAAGAAGAATTTTGTGTCATGCACTACTCTGATGGGCCAGCAAAGTCTTGATTCTTCACAAACATACAAGGATATTCTTTGAAATATGTTCAACAGACATTATTTGCATTTGTAAATGGAATGCATTCCTTTCATGGTTATTTTGAATCCAAGAACAGAATGCTGTAATTTGACATCACATTACACATGAGGAATTGTATTATTTTACCACATATGTATTTAGAGAATTATAATGGCCTGTTGTTAAGGATACTATGTTGTCAGTCCATATATCACAAGGTAAACATGAGTGGAGGGATTATATGGTTGCAGACAGACATTTGTAACAAATCCCAGGTTGTGCAAGTGATGAGATGCTCTTGTGTCATGTTGTGGGCATCTGAAGGAGATGATCATCTTTCTGGAGGGTGTACTCTGCACATGCCTGAGAATGAAGTGTCAGCAAGCTCACACCACGGCCACAGATACAATTTCAGGCCTCTCCTACATTCACTGAAACGAGGATGAGCCACCTTCGGAAAATGAGCAAGAGAAACTTCTGGAACATGATGACCAGGTACTGACTCTGAAAAATAATCCATTGCATCTGTAAACATCGCTGACAAGTGGCTCAGGGACTTTTCTTGAAAGCGATGCACAACTTCACTTTTGGAAACTAGTGTCGATCCAAGACAAGTTTTTGGTATCACCTTTAATGACTTTGGATGGCCTACAGTGATATGAAGGCTTGATAAACACAAGTGTTATTCACACCAGGCATTCAGAATAGGCCTATGCACAGTGCAGTTCTGGGTGCCAGATAAGAAACCTTTAAAGAATATCTTTACAGAAAGACATTGCTGAATGTTTTGCTATCACGCGCCAATTAGCTTGTTAATATAATGTGATTAAGCATCTGCAAAGTATTTTTTGTGCCTTTTTGGTAACCAATCCACAAGGTTTACACCAAACTACTACTGTATTGCTTTTGCATGAAGAGTGAATTTAAAGAAGACATGAGATTTTCTTTTTAAAATGTGAATTGTACTGTATGTTTTTCTATACTACCATGGGTATTGTGTTACGGCAATATAAGAATAGGGTTCAAATACTTAGCCTACCCAAATAAAATGTCTTAGAATTAATGATGGCAGTAAATTCAGACTGCTGAGATGAGACTATTCCACGGGACCGAAAACCAGGCGGAGGATGCCCATGGAGCCCCTCTGTCACCCTCCCAAACCTCCAGTTTACAAGTCTTTTACAAGTCAACACAAACATGACAAGAGTGAACACTCACGTTGGGCCACCCATGAACCAGTGGTGGCAAGCATCACACAGCCCATGTTTATTTTTTGTCTACAAATGTTTGCTCTTTGCCTCTCCTCGTGTAGCTGGAAGAGGGACTAACAAATCAAATGAGATTAATGAAAAAAAACTTTTCAAAAAAAGAGGGATAGATAGAGGGATAGACAAGAACATGACAAAAGAAAAAATATATATGTTTAAAAAAATAGAAAAAAAGACCATTTAATTTTGTTATGAATTACTGGATCCAAGATATTATTTTCACGCTGTAGAACACTGCAAGGTAATGCCTATGGCCAAGGGGAAGTGTCAGTGCCCTTTCAATTCCCCAGCTCTGGTAGATGGTACTGAGAAGACAGTCAGAAATGAGGATAGATAGGCCTTAAATATATTTAATTAAGTAGGTCAAACAGGCATGCAGAGTTTACATACATTAATGACTACAGTTCTATGTGTGTTTCAGTATAACCCCACTGAGTCTGGGGTCTAGTCTTTAGTAGAGCTCTGGTCACACTGTTTTCCTCTCCTGTGTGGTCTCCATCCTCACACCCCATCTCCGCACCGCAAGCTCTCTTGGGTGGTGGCGGTGAATCAGCCCAAATGGAATAATGACGGAAGCAAGAGGTGCTCTCATCACTTTCAACTCTTTAATTGGTTAATGTGAGGGACCCCCTCGAGCTGCTACAGTTTTTACTGAGTTTGATCAGTTCAGCTGTGAGTTAACCCTGCCTTGTCTGTTATCCATCTTTCTCTGTTTTCGGCAACGTTGTTGGTCTTTTAGCACTATTACCTTCTACTACCAACTGCCATTACTGTTTCTGCTTTTAGCGTTCCTAATAAGCTTTAGTGAGAGATTTAATGCAAACAACTGCAAAACACTCTTGGCAACAACATAATATAACATGTCATGTGATGCAATGCATGATTCATTCCATTTCATTGCATTCAGCTAGAGGAAATATATTGGTGGAGCAATCGTTATCTTTGAATAATTTGCAACATCTCTCACTGTTGTGTCTTTTTTGATGAAACCATATCAGGTTAATTCCTGCTCGAGTCTGAGTTATGCTGGTTTTTACCAAGGATAAGAGGGTCCAACAGCACTCTGCTCTGTTCTCTACTTTATTGTTTATGTAAAGTGAGTCGAGCGCCCAGAAACAGTCCTAGCCTACTGTATGCTGGCTCCATGGGGATGCTCTTTTGTTGTCTGAGCATCCCAACCAGCCACCCAGGACTGCGGAGACCGTCCCCGGCCTAAGACAGCCTCGCAGCAGGTGTGAACACAGCACTGGGGCCTCTGTGGCTGTGCCAAATTTAGCTCAGGTGCCTAATGGTAGGGGCTTTGGCAGGTACTTACCA
This sequence comes from Sardinella longiceps, assembly GCA_027497455.2. Taxonomy (NCBI): domain Eukaryota; kingdom Metazoa; phylum Chordata; class Actinopteri; order Clupeiformes; family Clupeidae; genus Sardinella; species Sardinella longiceps. The sequence goes on from JAODXP020000011.1 coordinate 1,035,102, forward strand.
CATCTCAGCTCTGGGTGGTATAGGCTCCGCTCCTCACCCCCAGGGTGGTCTAGTTTGCAACATTTTTGGCATGTGCAAATGGCTTAAATAATCAGGGATCATTGTTTTGGATGGTGACACTCTAAAGGAATGCCATTTGAAGCTCAGAGTTGGAACAACAATCCGGGTGAGAATGCCACCACTAAGACAATAACAATGCTTGCTGTCTCTTTTAAGGAGCTGACAGAGCACGCGGATGCAGGGATGATGCTCTGTGAGGTTGATGTGGAACTGCATGAAACAGCATACAATATGATTCACACTGACTTTAGTGTTCATACAAAGTACAATAATTTGTTCATTTGTTTGTTTATTTGTTTTATTTGACACCACCAAGGCTAGAAAATAACTAAAATGCTCTGTCAGTCATCCTTGAACACAAAAAAACTGTTTATTATTTGTTTCATAAATACAGTATACCATAATTTATTACTGGCTGCTACATGTGGGGTTAAAATTAGTATGGAGAGATAAGGCGTACATGTAGATCATTACTAAAAAATAGTTGTGAGAAGGCGAGGGATCTTTTGAGGCACATGATGTAATGTGACTCTTGGTGCTGAAGAGTGTGTAATAGTGGATGTGAAGGTCGTTCTGAAGGAGCTGTTTTCTGCCTTTTCATCTTCATACTGATTGGACTCGCTGCTCTCGGCCTGTTGAGTGCAGACCATGACAATCCCCAGAGTCATGTCCGAGACATTTGGCCCGGGTAATTAGAGCATACCTTTCACTTTTCCCCACATTAGAGGATGAGAAAGCTATTTTAAAGTTTTTCACCGGGTAAAATAGAGATCTCGCAAGTGTGTGGCACTATGTGGCCGATTCCTGCGTCATCATCATCTATTTTTGATAGCCTGACCACTCGTAGTTAATGCTATCGAGGCATCAAAGACATGCCATTAGATGCCTCACAGCTATAAACAGTTCAGTGATGCCCACCTTTAAAATGCTGGCATAGTTGTCCATGTGTTGCTTCTCATGCTAAAACACGTACATTGTTGCCTTGGCATAAGAAACGAATACTAGTCTTTGCTGGGAATTACAGCAGCCCAAGCAAATGATCCGTTGGCACACTGTGATGTAAAACATTAAATATTGTTTTAAGTATGGTAGGCGCCATCCAGCCTGCGTGGTCCTTACATCGGGCAGCGCTCCAGGCTCTTTATTGGCACGGCCGCTCGTAAAACAGAGCATGTCCACTCCGAGGGAACAAAGCATCAGCGGGCCAATCAGTCTCCTCTGTTGAGAGACATGGAGAGGCTGGGACAGGCCGGCCATCTGGGGGCCCTCAGCTCTCAGTGACCTGCTGAAGACCAGACACTCACTCTCCTAGGCCCAGCAAAACAACCATATGTATGCTCCAGCAGCCTATTACAGAGATGGAAATGCACAGGCAAGCATACAGTACATTATATTCATGGGCATTTGAAGAGTTCAGATGCAAAACCCCCTAACTCCACTTGACCACTTTTTGAGAAAAAGGCCATTTTTTATCAGGCGTTTACAGTGTTTTGATTCTAAACAGATATTTTAGACACGGCGGGGAGCAGGTTTTATTTCATTTTTTCACAAAAACATTCACACAATATCATTAACTCAGTTTTCACAAAAATGGTGTTTAGGGGGTTTTGCATCTGAACTCTTCATTTATTCATTACACATGGTAGTCTTTTAGTATATTTGTTAATATCTGTTAAGCCACACACATATATTGTAAGGTCCTATGCCATCTGAGGAAATATTGGTGTTACAGAAAGATCTAGTATTCATAATTCATTAGTATAGGACTATACTTTTTATTTGATTGTGAATCTTGTATCTGTGTATCTGCAAGCAATCATTGTCACTTATTGAATTTATTATGTAAAAAAATAATGGTTCATAACTTCAATCCATTATCTCATTATTTTAATACATACTGTAATTCATTATTATGTTTGATGTAATGTAATGCATGTAACATTCAAAACCTATATGTCTGGACAATCAAACTTAAGTATACAATACAATTTAACCAATAGCACATTGCTTTGCTACTGAATGTGCTGATTCTACTTAGCAACCCTTCAGCTTTGATAGCCTCATTTCTGATTGGCTAAAAGCCTGTCACTGCTCAAACCCATTTGTTCCTGACTTTCACACTCGTGACCAATCCTTAGTAATCCTGTCACCTCGTATAGGTTCAGAGGTGTCTTCCAGCTTCCTGAATAAAGTAGCCCTACACCTTTTTGGAGATTACTGAGGTGTTACTGCAATACCCTCACCTACAGATATGACACTACTGGTCCCATAAAGCCTCTTTTATACATGCGACTCAGGGATGGCAATTGTTATAAAGCAAAACACAAGGAAAAGCTTTCTCACAGAAGAGACACATCATAAAAAAATCTAAAATAACTGCCCTCTAAAGTATCATTTGTTATTCATTTATGATTTCTTAGCCAAAACATATTATTAGGCATTCATAGTCAATATTTTGCAATATTGATTATGGAAAAGTATATATTTCCCACCTCTAAATAGGCATTGTTTCATCCATGACACTAAAATATATCAATGTCCACCAGCTTAACATTATACTGTTACAATAATAGGACCCCTCATAACATTTGTGATTGAAAACACACACTCCTGTGAATGTAAACTGCAGACATGGATTAAGTCTGGTCTGATTCTGGATGCAGCAGCACGTACATGGGCCTAGTTCAGGTATCAGATTTAATGTTGTTGAGCAGGACCATCCCCTCTCTTGGCCTCCAGAGTCAGGGCATTCTGCTGAGGCTCCAGGCCTGGCGGAACCTGAGAGACTGTGAATAATTGCCCCAAGAGCTCAGGTACATTTTTCCGGGGCGGTAGACGCCACCGAGCGAAGAAGCCATGCCTCCCTCCATCCTGGCACCTATAAGTCTTAAACACCTCCGGCATAGAGCCTAATACAGAGTTATTACACAGGGCCCAGATGGCCAACCTATCGTGCACACACACACACACACAGACACACAGTCTCACACATATGTACACACTCACACACAGCAGCCATGCACACACACATATACACACACACACACACACACACACACACACACACACACACACATACACCCACACACTTTCCCTCACCTCCCATCATAAACAGCAATGGCGAGAAGTGAGAGACAGTTGTGAAATACTGAGCATCTAGTAAGAAGACCCCTACAACAGTAAGTCTCAGGGGCAGCTCTCCGCTTGCTTTCCCAATCCTCACCAAAAATTTCTTTCAATTTCTTTGCCTTGTCCAGTTTTATCAATAGCTTAGACATTAAAAAAAAAAAACCCTAATCGGATGCTTATTTTCCTTTCTGTGTGATAATGTGAGTTGGTCTATCTCCAGTTTCACTCTGCTAAGAAACTTTTCACATTAGAGTTTTATGGAGTCTCAATATGGACCGGATAGAATTTCTGACATCTCCCTTGTATATTTTTATTAGCCCTTTCATGGATTAGATTCACAGTCATTCTCTTTTGGGGTTTTTAAGAATTACATCTAATACGCATTGTATCATCTGTGTGAGTCTTTTGTGTGATTTGGTAACCTTTTTCATGTTTCTTGATTACTGAAACTGGGTAGCATTAAAAACTTTTTTTTCTGCATGGATGTTTCTTTCCATTACAGTGAACACATTCAATGACAATGGAATGATTTTTAAAATGCTTGATGAAAATATTTACTTAAGATGTCATAATTGTCTTCCTGGCGAATCAATTTGGCCATTATTGCCAGCTAGATGGATCTGAGAAACTCTGCCGGTAGCTGTTTACGTCCTCCCTGTCTTGATCTGGGCTCATCTGTAGCAGTGGTCCTGCTGAGAGCAGCGTTATCTGTGTTTTGATTCCCACACGTACAAAAGCAAACAAACAAACAGGAGCGGCAGGAGTCCTCCCCTGTTCTCCAGCTCAGGCAAACTCAGATGACTAAACCATCATGTCCATGAGCCAGGATTGGCTATAGGGCATCCCATAATATGCCGAATCAAGCCGTTCCATGCCAAAATGTGCTGATCTCCATTACGAGTGTGCTGTGTAGTAGCCTATTGATGATGTTCAATTCGGGATTTCTCCTAACCAGGTCCAAACTGCATTGGGCTGTTCAGAGTAAGGAGACTCAGAGAGGGTCCCAGAATGGACCAGAGGACCTCGGCGGGCATGTAGGGACATGCTGTTCCCGCTACACATCCCTTTCCGTCCCCAACGGACTTGCTCCCAGCAGGGGATACTCGATGTGGATTCCAGATGGAGCACTGTGCTCTCTGGGAGTAGGCCCAGGCCCAGGCCCCCTGCTGAGACCCATGCAGTTTAATTACCCCTAGTTAGTTAGGAACACAGTAGCAGTCCAACACTACTGCTGGCCAAACCACTTGATAAGACTCATAGATTGTGTCACATTCTTTATCAGTCTATTAAGTATAGGGCCTACATACTGTACAGGGCCTAAACGCTGAATTAGCACAATAAACACAAAAAAACAACAAAAAATGCACTCTCAATTGGTTTATCAAGTGGACATGTGATTCTAAAATGTATGAGATCTCCAGTACAAAAATAAAAATGATCTAACCCAAAAAACATCTAGTCATATATGAACTGTCTTAAAAGTCACATTTTATCCATCGAAGGGCCACTCAGTTTAGGTCTTTGTTAACAAAAATACATACAGTAACTAGCTGTATTGTGTGAAAATATAAACAAGTATGCTCTATGTTTTTGATACGTTCATTCTGACTGGAAGAATGGAGGGAGGACAGCATAGTCAATCAGGAGTTAAGGGAGTGAGATAAGTGATGAATGAATCACACAGAGGCGGATTATTAATACTTTCCTACAGTAGCCTACACGCAGAAACAATGTTACACTCGTCATTCGTCATTTATTTCACTTGATATGCCTGCCTTAGTAAAAAAAAAAAAAGCAATCACCGCTCATCTGTTGAGGTGTAGGATAAACTTGAAAAAGTTGAAAATTGGAGAAAATAATCCACACACTCACGTCTGTGCAAAAAAGATTCTACTCTATGTGCAAGCTACAGGCAGAGTAAATAATCTGCCCTCCCATGTGTAGGCCTACTAAATCTCCAGGCAGAATCTAAACACTAAACATTTTGGTGCTTGTATTCATCTATACGTATTTTTCTCCAGAAAATTCAAAGACAGATCTGCAACAAGCTCTTTCCTTCCAAAAAACCCACTTGGCAACACATAGGCTACCTACTGAACCTAGTAATCATAAAGCATTATAAATGTGTTCATAAAGGATTATAAATGCATTCATGATGGTTTGTAAGTGATGACATTGGTATAATTTTTTATACATAATCATGACTGTACTCGTAAGGCATAGGTTCTCAAAGTGCGGCCCGGGGGCCAATGGTGGTCCGCGGAAGCATTTTTGGTGGCCCGCACCATCATCTGATGATATCTGTGAAAGTGTTAAAACTGTGCATTGCATTGAGAGAATGAATCTCCATTTGGTGGTGTTTAGTGGTATTTATAGGCATAGAGATATGTATGATGTATGACAACCCCTGTCATAAGGTATTTTAATGTAATATAATACAACTTTACTACTTGAAGTGTCACAAAGTCATATGAGCTTCTTTGGCCTTTTGATACTAGGAAAATACTTTGCTTAATGTCTGTACAGGCTTATGATAACATTATAATGCCTTCGGTCATTAGAATTGCTAACCAATTATGAACACTAATGTCATTAGCTATTAGGCTTTATAAGTCTTTATAAATATGTTATAATGCTCTATGAATATTATTACAAAAAATACTTTGGTACATGATTCAAACCCAACACCTATTTTTTTTTAAAAAAACAGCATCTCTTTGGGTTTTTTCCCCCCAAAAAATGGGTCTTTATTTTGAATCTTTGGTGTTTTCATACGATTAAATATATCAGTTTAGATCAGACCACATCAAAAAGACAGCATTCCTTCAGAACTGAAATAAAGTAGCCTACTCTATATTGTCAGTCTGTAGATTCTCCACTATCTTAAAACATATAGATTGCTTAGAAATTGCTGAGTCTGCTTCCAAAATTTTTGTAAACTTTGTAATGATGAAATCATGTCACCCATCCTTATTTATGAATCAGTTCTTACTGTCATTCACCCTGTCCCTATGCTTCCAGCAGCGCTATACTTAGCTGGCATGTGGCAGTGCACTGCTTTGCTGGTAATACACACGCAGAGCTGAGATTTTCATAGTGGACTTACTGGATTACTGTTACCCAGAGTTATTTTCTGCTGGTCCAAAGTCATGCCCTGTGCATTCTTGCCAACTCTGATGGCCCCCTCCCATCCTTTGCTCTGCATGACCCCAACTCTTCTTCTGACCATAGAGCCCTTATATCTGTGCAATAATACCATAGTGTGGCCTGGGTTTCATAGATTCCTTTGGAGATAATAAAAATAAAAAATATATAATGATGCATGCTATTGCTCTAGTTATCTGAAGAGCCCAGGACAGGACTCTCAGAATATGAGAAGTGTGATTGAGTGAAGCCTGCTCCAAAACCTGCAACATCTGATAGGACTGAATAAATGTGTGAGGTAACATATAATCAGTACAACCAAAACTGTTGCTCTGCTACTTGTTCACAATATTGATGGAATCTGTTGTCACATTAAACAAGGACGGGTGTCATGGGAATGGCATTTATGCAAAGATAACTTATCCCCCACTTCAATGACCTAAGCCTTATTGCAACACACCTTTTGAATAGCTTCTCTTAAATGACACCACAACATTCTCTGTCTCAGCACTTTTACCACTGTGAATGAATCTCCCTTACATACAGAGATGTTTACAAGATTTTCTCAAAATATTTATGAAGGACCTAGCAACTGAAGGTTACCATTTAAAAGACCTCTGTGTGTGTTCCTTTGGGTAAATCATGTATTATTATACCGTACTTACGAACCTTGTGATGATATGAGATGTCATCATTATGTGTTTACACCGGTTGTAAAGAGCAGAGTTGTTTAGATAGCAGTTCTGTTGCTCTATGCTGGTTCAGAACAATATAATGAGCTATTAGCCACTCAGTTTATGTTGTGAGATTTGGTGCGCTGGGGTATCAAGTTCCTTTGTTTAGCTATTCAATGGCATTAAACATCATCGGTGCAGATGTGTGCAAGAATGCAAAGAGAGAACCTCCCAATGCTGCCTTGTCTCTAATTCACTGACTGACCGACTCACTCATTCAGGTCAGATGCCTTTTAAAGGAAAACGCAAGCATTTCGGACAATTCACTCATTTTCAACCTTCCCTGAGTTAAACAATTGAGTTTTCTCAGCCATAGCATCTTGCTTAAAAGTGTCCATAAAACTGCAGTATTTTTCCTATTTAAAGCCTGATTCTTCTGTAAGGTGTACCAAGAACAACAGAAATGAAATGTGTACATTTTCTAAACCAAACTGGCATGGAACTATACTGTTGTTCTGCATAATAATCAAGTAGTCCAAGCTGGTTCAAGCTATGGATCAATTAGTTCAAGCCACTGTTCCTTGATGATTATGCCAGAATGAGGCAATAATTCCAAATATAAAATATCATTCTTTTCCCTACTGACAGTGCTTAGAGAAACAACAGTGGATTGATTTACACTGAATTTCACCTCAAAGAAAATGACATTCTTCTCCTGTTTAGTGAGTTGCCATTATTAGGAGGATTCAGCAAACACACAAAACAGCCCCTCTGGACATGATGAGTAAATAAGGTTTCTATCCAAAAGGCTTGATCTTTCATTTCCTTTATGCGTCTGTGTCAAAGGCCTAGTCAGTGTAAAAACAATTACACTTAAAAGCAATGAGGAGATAATGTGTTCCCAATACCACTCACATGCTAATTAGTTTTACGCCTCAATGACTATCTGCTAACTTTACGAGATTTCTCATGTTTCCAAGTCATATTAATTAATCAATTTTCCATTAACTCGTTGTATAGGTGTTAAAACTGAATCAGAGTTTGTAATGTGTATTATACATGTTAATGAATCTTAAGGGCCTTGTGAATAGATTAATAGGTAGCCCTGTCCACACTTGGGAACATTTAAGTCCCCCTGCTAGCAAGGTCAGAGGTTAAGTCAATGACAACGGTTAAAACAAAGAGTCCTACTCTTGTGTCTGTGCTCCTATGTAAAAGAGGGTCACCGGCCACTTCCTGAAAGGTGGGTGCGGGGGACAAATGTCATGGACTCTCCCACTGATGTCAGATGGCCAATCAATTGTCCTCCCCCGTCAAACTCCTCCTTGTCCCCCCTCCACCCTCCTCTCTATGCTGTCCTATAGAGGCTCTGTGAGCTGCACATACGTATCTGGCCTTGTCGTTGTCACGACAGACGCCACTCCATTCGTATGATTCTGACATCAGGATGTTTTCTCAAACCGCCCCCCACATAAATTACCCGTCCCGGTTCCCCGTATGCACTGCTGTCCCTATCTTTGAAAGTGGCTCTTGACAACGGCCCAGCCGATTGAAGTCACCTCAGCGCTGACAGCTTTTATGAACACGGTGACCTGCACAGGAAGCCAGCGCGTCGTAAACGAGTCAAAAGCACAAACTGACATCAGCAAGATTATTTCAACATGTGAACAACAACTGTCATTCACCATTACCAGGCTACACTCTACCACACTACTTCTAAGAACTCGAATTTACGCCACAGTTTCTATGGCTACCATAGTACATATCAGCCCTACTATCCCAAGTGATTAATCATGAAGGTGTTTTTATGTAAGTCCGTAAGCACGTAAGTATCTCTGGCTATGCTCTTTCCAACTGCTCGGTGGTGTACACGGACAGGTGGATATGAGATTTATGACCCTGTGTTTGTGTTGAGCACCCCCGCTGCCAGCTGCCGCCTTCCCATGTGAACAGGGGACAGGACTGAGAGACGCGGCCTCTCTGGCCCACACTACACCACAGCTCTCCTCTCCAGACAGAGCAGGTGACCCTGAACTTACCCAGGACAGAACACAATACACAACATAAGATTCATATAACACAATTCTCCAAGAGGCCTGATATGTTGTATGAATTGAATAGAGGAAATTGGTGGTCTGGGTCAGTTTCATTTGTGTCAGTGCCAGTACCAAATCCTAGGTTACCATATATGCCATTTCCCTAAGGAGTTCTGACCAAAAAGTAAAAATTAATTTCTGAAATGCCTTGCAAAACATTACAAACATCAACAAAAGTTCAGGTGTTGAAAAAAGACTTGCTATTTTACAGGATAGTTCTATCTAGAGGAACCAAAGCTGTGTCAATGAGTGATGTTGGTTCTGTTTCAGCACGTCCATGCTCTTGTCATTTGGAGATATAAAAAACTACAGATTAGTCCTCCATGAAACACCATCTCACAGACATGGATTTCAGTAATAATACTAGTTTCAATAACAATACTAGTTTTTTCTTAAAAAAAGGGGAACTGGAGTGATTCAATCCATACCTCTGTTATTTGAAGTCAAAAAGTAGCTGAAAGTGAGTTTCTGTTCCTCATTCATTTCATCCTATATTCCATCTATATTTCCATTTATTTTTTGCCTATAGCAACAGCAGTTGGTGACCTAAAACAACAGGGCTATGATTTTATTTACATCAGATTTTTCCTTTACAGGTAATAGCCACTTCAAAAAGTTTTACACATATATTTACTACCTCTTTAAGCCTTACATAATGGTCTTGTGAGTGACACACAGAAACACCGCGTCAAAGTAACTCAAGCCACTTCCACAGTGTTGTTTATCTTGTCTCCTATCTCAAAGGTCTTAAAGTAGCAGAAAATGCATGTATCCACAGTGAAGGATTTCTCAGCCCAAAGCATTCTCTTTCTGTTTCTGCATTGGTGCCATTCCTCTGTGCTTCCAGAAATGCCAGTCACTTTCACTGCTGTCATCTTTTCATAGCCAGTGACTTGGTGTGAAGTCCAGTTGGTCTCGCTCTCTCTCAATCATCTTCCTAGTATACTTTCAGAACACCTGCTGTTGGCCCTTCAAGGTCAGTGACAATGGAGTCTTCATAGCCGAGACCTACAGTGACACCACACTACCCATAGTGCTTTGTAACAAGTAAATTTACAAGAGTTTTGTTCACTTCAAAAAGTCCAACTAATGCTTGTTGAAAAGAGGTCCTCTTGACACTAAGAATTAAAGGAAATGTATCTGGCTTTAAAATCATCTGACTATGACAATGAAATATCCTATTTACATGGAACATTTGAAGTTTGCGCACTTCTTGACTAAGGTAGGCTACAATATTTTCTGTATGTTAATATATGTCAAATACACGATTGTCCACTGAATTCAGTGCTGTTTATGTACCTCAATTCAATTTCAGAACATGACACTTTGTGTCTCTGTAAGAGATACTACAGTACAGCTTGATATCAACACTGTCCGTAAAGATGATGGCGTCCAAGTTATGTGTACTTATGCTGTTAAATGAAGACTGTGTGTCCCTGTGTATGTGTTGGACTGTCCAGGTCTACCAGTAATTCTATCCTGGTCAGCCAAGTTGAGATTCAGAGCCAGCCTCGCAGCTCTGGCTCCTCTCCCTATTGGCCAGAGCAGTCACGCAGACAGCAGCTGTCTCTAGGATGAAGCAGTGACTACACGGGTGCCAGTCAGTCTGCCCTGCTGCAACAGAAGCCTCCCAGCATCCCTAGTGGCTATCGGAACAAAACAGACTCAATGACCAGCAGACATTGTGTGGACGGTGCTGGAAGAGCCTGAATTAGCTGCTGTTATACTAAAGATCTCACATTCTTTTAAATACTGCTTATAGTTATGCAATAAAGACAATTTGATATAAAACTGTTTTCAGTTTCCATACAATGGGTCTACACAATGCAACACCTTAAAAACACTTAAAAGTTGCAGAACGCAAAGGTAGTTAGGCCTCAGGTCATACAGCACAACTCCTAGTAGAAGAGAACTCTCTAGAAAGTCTCTACTACACTCCCCATGCCACTGAGGCAACCATTGCAGGTTCCCCTCGTTTGACAGACAATAACGGCTTGACCAGGAGAGGAGAGGAGAGGAGAGGGGTGTCCCAGCCCCAGCCTGGCCCATGTTGGTTTGCTGTGTCACTTCAGTACCCCAACGCACCTGCTGTTGCACAGTTGCAGAGCAGATGGACACGAGGATCTTTTTAAAGGCCAACAACACGGTGACCATGCCACTCAGACAGTGCAGTAACCTGGGATGGCTCGATCGGCTGCGGCGAGGGGCTCTCTTTCCGTCCGGAGGAGCTCCCAAACGTGCAAGTCAAAATGGAGGTGCTACCTGACGTGCATTTTGTATCTGGAAGGAGCAAACATGCGTACAGAGGTGCGAACACCAGCTCTGGCAACGTGAGAGTTGACCTGTCATCGCCGTTGGCTTTGAGCGGAAACTGTGTTTGTTGGGTGCGTGCAGGAAGGGCACGGGTAAGGGACTCTGACCTGCACGTGGTTAAGGTCTGACTGCAGCAGGATGGCTACTGCCTCTGTGGGACTCAGAGAAGGGGGTCTGGCTCAGTGCTTTATAAGAGTGATGTGATCCAGTGTAGCTGCTTGGCTGCACTTGTTTATTGTTGTTTGGGCTATCATTTATTTTTCACTTACATGTATATATTTTTTTATTATTAGCGTTTTTGTTATGGGTATGTGTTTATATGATTGAATGAGTTGTTTTCCTTAAGTTTCTTTGAGATTACAGTAAACAACAAATTTAAAGGTTAAAAATGTAATATGGGTATTTTAAATATTTATACAGAAGTCTTCGCATAGACTGGACCCTCTCAGTAGGCTGTTGGTGGACAGTGGTGAACTGTACAGTATGAGTGTGTTGGTGCTGTTGGTCTTGTAAAAAACAGGATAAGTTGAGCTCATGTCAAAGCTATCTTTTATGCCTGGCAAGTTTCTTGCATCTGTCACACGCAACAGCTGGCCTTTAAAACCCTCCCGTGTTAAAGGGGCAAAAATTTCATACAGCCACCACTCAATATAAAACCTATCCAACCTGCTGCTGCTGCACACACACAGCCATAAATGCATGTGAATAGTCATGCATGCAAAACACACATGCACACACGACACATGTGCGCGCACACACACACACACACGTACACGTTCATGACACGTGTGCAGAAACACACACACAGACACACACACGCACAGGCACACAGCACTTAAACCTCTCTAAGTCATGCACAGCATTCCAGCTGGAAAGGCACCATTTAAGTGGCTGATCAAAACATAGGCATAAAGAGCACTGTCTACATGCTGTGTGTGTGTGTGTGTGTGTGTGTGTGTGTGTGCCTGAGTTGCAGTTGTTTGGGGACTGCTGGCCTTGCCTCCCTGGCTGTGCATTAGGGCTCCAGACGCTCTTTCAGTGCCTCGTCCTTAAACAGCAGCCAGGTGGGAATTAATTACGCTTATCGGCAAGAGCACCCCGACCAAGGGCTGGATCAGAGGGGGAACACGCCAACCCCAGCTACTGTGGGCTGCCTGTAACGTTACACTGACACATACAGGTCTGGAGTTCCCATAAACAAAGTAAATAAATCAGGCTTGTGTTGGTGTGAGTAAGAGATAGGGTAAGGATAGTGTTTAGGTTCATAACGCTGGCAGGGTATGGAGCTCGGAAACATTATCTATGACACACTATCTGAAGTCGTAGCTGTATGCATGCAAACAATTATGGATAACTTGGTTTCGCTTGAAGTGTGTATCTTGAATTGAATTGAATTGAATTGCTTTCTTTCATTCTTATCACGTCATAGCTCCTTATTACTACTTATGCTGCAAAACTGACAGCGAATGAAATGAATGAACTGGTGTTTCAATGGCACATTACGAGTAATATTCTGAATATGGAATATTTGTATTGCTATTGATGCAGATTGTATACAGGAAAAGTACCATTCTAATGACCATACAGAACACCATATAGAATAACAAATTTTTACATCAATCTGCAGGAATTTGTTTTCAACAACTGGTGTAAAAACATCAGACTGAACAATGAGTTTATAAAAGCCTTTTCTCAATCCCATAAAAACAGCATTAAAACTTTGTTAAGTTGCAATGTGAATGGTATGCTGGACTGTGAGGTTTCTGTTTGCAAGCAAAAGTGAAACAGTGACTAAGTCCTCCGTGCCTCACAGGAACAGCTGCAGGGATTGAGGGGCCTTTCTTCTAAAATAACCACTAAGCCTCCCTGTCTCAAAAAACTCTAGAGGGAAAGAGAGTCGCAGGAAATCTAATTTCTACTCAACATGAACAGATAACCCTCTCTAATATTCTCACTTGATAGCACTTACAAAACAACCTCTGCCTCTTTGCCAAGGAGAAATGTCAGGGGATGACACCTCGGCAAACTTCAGTGGCAAGTGAGGGGGTGTCATACTTGTCCCCTACAGACAAGCTGTATAATTTGTCGGTTTGTAGTCAAGGGAGGAAGAACGTGTTTGCGGCACTTCGGAGTTGTAAGGGCCGCAAGTAAGGGTCCCTACCGCGTTGCCTCCATTGGGTTTTGGGTGACATTTAAAACCATTCCGTGTGAGGCACACACAGTCCCTAAACACTGTGCCCAGGCCAAAAATAGTCTCGGCATCAGCTTTCATGGCATCCAAAAGGGTGGAACGGCCCATCCATCAATCCCAGAACTCTTGTTTCAAAACTGGACAGAACATGTGATCTGTGTAGCAGGATCCAGCTTTATATGTATTATATATGTGCCGTATATCCTTGTGGTGTTCATATATCATTAAACATGAGGAGCAGCCACATGGAAAAGTGGACACTGAATGGGATAGTATGGGGAGTCTAGGGAGCTCCAGTGCCTACTAGGCTATTAAGTCCAGAGGGGCAGAGTGAGTGACAGCAGGGACAGGTGGAGAGGAGCATGGGGTTGTGCTCAGAAGCCCCCTAAACTGTCCACCTGTTGGTGGCTCGCTCCCATTCGTCTTTGACCTGTTGACCAACTTCCTGTCCCTCCCAGGCTCGGCAGGCCCCTCCGCCGCTCTCATCCTACTCCGGGCAACTGCTGTCATTCATAAATAACGCCATCACTGCCAGTCCTTACCTGACCCTGGCCCCAGCCAGGCCAAAGGGGACAGAGCCGCCACACCCCCACCCAGGTTACCCCCCCACCCCAACCCCCACATCGTGCACCTTTCTGGGCAGGAGGGTCAGGGGGCAGACATGCCGTGGTATATGTGACCCCCAACAAAGCGCCCGCTTGGGCCCCTTGGTGTCACCCCATCCTCTGGCCACGTCAGCTTACTGCGCTTGTTTAAAGGTTAGCCAGCAAAGCTGACAAATGAGCCAGTCATAGCTAAGAGAAATGGCAAGATGGTGTTACATCATAATGACAGTTTTATATTAAGGGACATTTACAAGTATATGTTTATCAACTCTAATCATAGCGTTATGTGCATGTATCAGAAATAGATCTGAGTTTGAATTCAGCCGATGGTTTAACATGCTGTCAAAGTACATCTGTCCTGACAACATATAACGTATATGTAAGAGTTCAGATACAGCGCATTTTCAGAATTATGCAGAAAGGTTGTTTTTGTTGTACAATAATTTCCAAGTAATCTCTATTACTGTGAAAAGCTGTTTGAATGTTACCAAGTAAAAACAAATCAAGCCAAACCAATCCAATGATAAAAAATATGTCTGTATTTTCATCGCAAAAATGAACTTAGAGCTTAGCATGTGAACTTTTCATACAGTGTATAACACTAGTGGTGTTTTGTGTCAAACTACATGAGTGAATTATGATAGCTTAATAGCTGTGTGGGGCCAATTGGCTGTTGTGTGGGTATTTAGCTGTAATGTTCTTGGCAGGGATTCAACTTTGCACCCCAGTTTTATTTTCTGACTGAAATGTTATCTGTAAGTGAGAATGAAGTTGGAGCTTAGGTTCCCTATTTCTCTAATTACTGCACTGTGTGCTAGTATGGTTACTGTGTGTGTGTGTGTGTGTGTGTGTGTGTGTGTGTGTGTGTGTGTGTGTGTGTGTGTGTGTGAGTGCTTTTTCTGGGGTCTCTGCGTGAAAGTGTATGTGTGGGTGATCTGCACAGTCAGATCTTTGCATTCATGCCCACTTAGTTATTTAGTTTGTGTGTGTGTGTGTGTGTGTGTGTGTGTGTGTGTGTGTGTGTGTGTGTGTGTGTGTGTGTGTGTGTGTGTGTGTGTGTGTGTGTGTGTGTGTGTTGCTGTTCTATACCTCCATATCAATTTTATTCT
Source organism: Sardinella longiceps (assembly GCA_027497455.2). Taxonomy (NCBI): domain Eukaryota; kingdom Metazoa; phylum Chordata; class Actinopteri; order Clupeiformes; family Clupeidae; genus Sardinella; species Sardinella longiceps. The sequence continues at coordinate 1,050,423 of JAODXP020000011.1, forward strand.
CAAGCCAAATCAGATTCCCCAGAGAATAATGTGAGTGTAAATCACCACCGTTTCCTGAGAAACTCTGTGAAAAGAAATTCCATCACATTATTCCTCATCTCAACTAACATACAGTACTGAATGTGAGGGGAAAATATGGCTATATCGTCACCTCTCTTGATGTCATTCTCACAATAAGTCTTAAGGCAACACTATGTAACATTCTGACATATTTGTTTGAGTATCTTTTTTCCATGATACTATTTGTTTTGGTATATCTAGATAGCATACTGTCAGGGATAAACACAGTTGTTACTTACAGTATACCAGCCATCCAGGACATGCATCGTGCAGTTCTGGGTAAAGTGTAGAAAACTACCGCAAAATAAAAGAATACCTTTCCTGCATGACAGGTAATGCATAGCAAACCACGACTATCATATTTTAGCAGCGCCAATAAGATACTGGGAAACTGGAAGTCCACCAGTTTTACACCTTAGTGCTTAAACAAAAGCTCTGTAGACAGAGTTCAGGCTGCCGAGTATCAAAAAGTGCCACTAAGCTCTGCTAAATCACTGGACCATCTGGTGACCATCACAGGGAGCAGGTTTTTTTTTTTTTTGACTTTCTTTCCTCTTTCAACTTTCTCAAAACTCCCCAGTTCAGCCTCAGTAGCTTGCCTTTCAAAAGCATCCAGCATCAGATCGTTTGGAAGAGCGTGCAGTTCATTATGATACAGCTGGCTCTAAGGACATGACTTTGAAATCAGAGATGACCACAAAGTTATTTAGGCTCATTTTTTTTTCTTTTTCTTTGTGAGCAGCAATGGTTAAAAAAAAGAAAAAAATCGAGTCAAGAGGTGATGAACCACTTTCAACTTTCAATACCAGTTGTTCACACACCGTTTATGATTGCATTCCCCAATTTTAAGAGAAAATATCATCCAAAAAATGCAAATGATTAAGCCCAGCTGCTATCTCCTCTATCATGTGTCTCTATGTCGAATATGCCCTCAACCATGTTTGTTCTACTGTACCTCAGCACACCACTGTGCATCAATGACTTTGAGTGTGGGCACGTCACACTTGCACGCAGATATAACATGTGCTGAATCTTTGGTATTCCACTGTTGTCCTGTCCGGGGAGGTTTACGCTTCCTCGAGTTCCCCACTAGGACTGTCACCCTGATTTGTCACTTCGGCCTAGTAAGTGACGGGAGGGCAGGGGCGGCCGAGCGAAACAGCTGTGCTGACCGCAGGGGCCGGGCGGTGATTGTGTCAGAGCGCTACGCTAAGGTCAGACGTATTCTCACTTCAGAGGCCAGCCTTAAAATATACATGTGTGTGTGTGTGTGTGTGTGTGTGTGTGTGTGTGTGTGTGTGTGTGTTGTGTGTGTGTATGTGAAAAAGAGATAATGACCTGGGTCGAGTCAGAGAGTCTGCACATGCAAGGTATTTGTCTTATTTTGAGTTTGTTCCCAGGGAATGCTGACCTGCAGACCCAAAAGGTTCTGCCCCTGCCTCTTATTTTAAAAGCTTAAAGGTTTTTTTTTATATGTGTGTGTGTGTGTGTGTGTGTGTGTGTGTGTGTGTGTGTGTGTGTGTGTGTGTGTGTGTGAGAATGTTTATATGTATGTCTCATGCACTAGAGAATGCACAACATAAAATGGCTGAAACAGCTAAAAAAAAAATTCTCATTGCCCTAGCATCCCCTCTCTGCCTTATTATCCTGGACAGATGTTCACCATGGGTCTCCCTTTCTGGTGGTCTTGGACAGAAGTGATATCATAACTAGTGCAGGACAGCTTTAATCCATCCCCACACTCTCCGGTTACATTAAACAAACGATGGTAATGCGATCCCTAATAATGCACAGACATAAGCACAGTCTGGATATACCAGTGTGTGATGTGGCCATAGGTCACTTACAGCAACCCCCCCCCTCCCCCAGTCAGATTGTTTAATGTCATTATCTTCACAGATAAGACATATTCAGAAAATACAGAAAGGTATGTCATAGAAAGGTACCGGTAATTTATACAGATCTTCTATTGGTCATTATTGGTGTGGCAATGCAGTTTTAGTGCTAATGAATATGCGGGTTGAAATGTTCTGACATTTGAAATGGATCCTGACAGGGAATTATGGTGGGGATTGGGGGAAGATTGGTGGGAGATTAGGAGAATAGACAAGGGTGTGAGGATGATGAAAAGGACAGAGTGTCAACAGGGGGTACGTATGTGTGGCAGATAACTCATTTTAATTTGACAGTTATTTCTCTGAAAAAGTATACATCTCATCTTGATGTTTAATTACTAAGAGACTTATTTTCAGAATTTCAGTAAGCAGGCAGACTCTTGCTTAAACATTGACACGGTTAGAGAGCATTTGAATACTTATAACACAAGACATATCACACATACTGTATATGTGCCTACTGTATATTTTATAAATAGTATACAGTAATATTTGCACCCCTTGTATTTTCTGGTAGGCCTAATTGGTTTCTAAGTATGATCTGATCTTCCTGTAATTGACCAGTATGACTAAACACAATGTGCTAAAGTTATTACAAGAAATCAATTTACGTTGTTAATTAAATCATCCACAAAATGTCAAAAGTTCTGTAGGAAAAAGTAATTTGATGTCTCGGGTATTGGACAATTTGTCCTTACTGGTGAGTGACAGGAAGATAAGATCACATTTAGTGACTAATTAATTCAAAACTGAAAATACAAAGGGGTGCAAATACTTAGGGGTGCACTCTTTAGGCCTACATATACATTTATATATTGTATATACTGTATAGAAATATATTATATAGTATATATATGTGTGTGTGTGTGTGTGTGTGTGTACAGTAAAGATGTGTGCCAAAAATGAATTTTTCTACTGTGAATACATGCCTGGTTATGTTCCATAAACATGTTCATGGATAGGCCCATGGATTTGTGTGTATTTGTTCCAGTGGGTTGTCATTGGTTTGTCTGGGTCCACCACCTTCACCTACATTTGCTGACACTTTACTATGTAGGGCGTCTCTAGCTCCCTGCATCCCCGTGAGGACAGACGGACGTATCTGAGCCGCCATAGTTATGCGACCTTTCCCTCGCAGTGTCTTCGATGCAGAGTAGGGGGGGGGAGCAACGGGGTCACATTTAAACCGTCAGCCAAAGTGCCAAGTGACGTAGCCTGGAAAAACACTCAATCATGGACGAAACTATGACGCAGTTGGACGGAGAAGTATGTCATGATTCATAGTGCTCCCCTTAGCGGATGATACTGAGCGGTAGAAATGTACGCAATGCAACTGCTACCCCGTTGCACTTTAATGAACTCTGATCAATCCTCTCTGAGCTTCTATAGGATGGTACAGAAGATGAGTTTTTGAATTGGAAGGGGGGGGGGTGAATTGCACTCAAACTATTGTAATATTTCATATCTGTTGTTGGCATGGAGCTGGAGACACTGACTGCAGCAGATAAGAGGACACTAAGCAGAACGCTGTCTATTACGGACAATGACCATCACCCCCCACAGACAGACTAAAAAAGTCTTTTGTACCAAGGGCCATTCAAATACACAGCACAACGCCACAGACAAGTATAGGTGGAAGATTGACCTGTGTGCTTGAGCCTGTACTAACACCAGAGGTTCAAGCATACAAGGTGAACTGGTTATTCCTGGCTATTTGCAAGGGAGGGAATCCTTAGCAGATAAAGCATCTTATCATTTAATGATAGCAGACTAGAATCTTTCTTTTGCATGAATGCATTCATGCAATAGGAAGACATTCTTTAAAGTTTATGAGCTTTATCGCTCAATTTGTCTGGTAAGGGGGATTGACCTTTCTTGAGCCTGTACTAAACTATCGTGCCTTGACACCTCTGGTTGCTGGACTCTCTGATATAAGCTCAGGCATCCCACCATCCATCAAGTATTGTGCCTTTTTAGAGCTACCCTCTTGTGTTGTGTATTGTATTGACCTTACTGTGTACTCATTGTGTTATTCTACAATACTGTGTAACCACTTTACCCTGAATTTGTTATAGTCTGCAATGGCAAATTACTTGCACTGCTACTGACAATGTCACCCTTTTGCACTATGGCACCCTAATCATTTCTATGTTACGGAATGCTTGTTTTACTTGCTACCTCTTGTGTTCTGCCTGTGCCTGTTGAGATGTCCAGACGGCAACCTTGACAGGAAAGTGCTTGTTTGTGTTTTTGATAATGTGTTTGAGTATGTTGCTATAGATGCTACGGGATGCTTGTATTTCCTTAGGGAGGAATAAGGTACTATCTTATCCTATTTTAGATAACCTAAGCCAGAATAACAGATTGACCACTAGATGGTGCTGGTATAAATGTCTCACCATGACTGACCAAAAGCTCAACAAGCTTTTAACTATTCTAATGCATACCATGTCAACTATTCTTCTCATTGTATGCTGTTCATATGTTTAAGTATTGTCACCTAAAAATAAGCTAGTAAGCTAAAAATATATTGTTTGTTTAAAAAAAAAACATAGTATGATTTACAACACAAACTACAGTAGACAGTTCTTTCTAAAGCTCACAGCGGTGGCCATGGCAGCAGGTTTATTATGGGGTGGCGTGACACAGAGGCCAAAATCTGGCTGCCTGTATCAACATACTGAGACCCACCCACCCCCTCCCCCCACCCAAGCCAAAGCCCTGTGCACCTGTAGGACTGGGCTGCAGTGGCCATGGCGGCTAACGGCCGTGTAATCTGGCGTGCTCGGGAGCGCACAATGGGGTACAGTATTGACGATAAGTCAGCGCACATCTATCAGAAGCCTGTGCCCCGCGTGCGAGCCACAGCTCTGACACGCTCCGCACACTTGGCGCTTATCCATCATCGGCATGCCCTGAGCACGCCAGCTTACTCCTCCTCCACCTCCTCCTCCTGTTCCACTTACTTCTCTGCCCACACCACCCTTCTATTCCTCCCACCTCTTGTCCTCCCCCTCAACCACCTATTACTACTACTTTTTAACCTCTCTGTCACCTCCACCTTCATTATCACCCCCCACCTCCTCCACCTCCTGCTTCTCCCACTATCACCTCCTTCTGCTGCTCCTCAGTAGCATGGCCAGCAATGGCATCTTTAGCTGAGTTACCAGCTCCTCCACAAGTGGATGAGTGGCCTTTATTTTACTGATGTCTCCTCCACAGAGAGAGGGGAGTCTGTCCAGTCAAACAGCCCTGGTTTGGTTTGGTGGACATCTTGTTTTCTCATCTGCCTTTGGGGACATTTGTTTCGTGGCCTGACATGTGCAGGACAATTTCTCAGTGTTTCAGGGGAGGACAGCTGCGGCCCAAATTACGCTGAATCCGTGGCAGAGAGAGCAGAGAGGGGGGATTTAGTTTGTGTGGCACAGTGAGGAGTGTCTACATCCAGTGTGTGTGTGTGTGTGTGTGTGTGTGTGTTTTGTGTGTGTAGGCTCATATATGCATGTGTCATGAGCATGTGTCATATGTGTATGTGTGTGTGTGTGTGTGTGTGTGTGTGTGTGTGTGTGTGTGTGTGTGTAGCTTTAGGGACCCCGTAAAGTCTCAGTGGGCCTTGTGGCTACCGTGGGGAGCTGTTAGTGTGTTAGAGCACTGGTGACTAAAACACGTTCCGAGGATCGAAGGGAATCAACAGGTGGCATGTGGAGTGTCCCGCACGCTCAAGACTCTTCCATCATTCAACCCCTATCACTGAACCCAGTCAAACAAGGCCTCTGAAGCCGCTATAGCTTGACTGAAGAACCCGTATGCACAAAAGAATGAATGAATCGGATCAGAGCCATTAGCTAATTACACGGAGAATACGATTTCTGGGAAACCATTTGGACCACAGAGCATGACCCGGTAATAATCTCTTGGAAGAAAAATAATTGTGAATTGTTCTGCTAGTACGCCGTGGATTTGATCCCGCCAGCAGTCTCGTCTACTGTTACATGTGACGTGTTGAAATGTGATTTTTCAAGTGTGGATCTCCAGGGAGCTTTCCTCACTCTCTCTCCACCTTGACATCTGTCCTATTAGTGGTGGGCCACAGAGTCCCTTTCAAAGGTGGATGCAGCAGAGCGACAGGGGAGCCCAAATATTTCATAACAAGGAGGAGAGGGAGAGCCGAGCCAGGGCAGCCCTGGAGACAGCTGCAGACTGAGGGCAAATATGAACACTGCCAGGACTTTGAAATGCTCAAACGTGTACATGTAAGGTATCTACTGTATTAGTGGAAGCCCCTTTGCAGCCAAGAAAGATTAACTTTTTTTTGTGAGTGTGTGTGAATATATATACACAGTATACACACACAACTGCGCCCCTCGCCCACCCACCCCTACACACACACACACACACACACACACACACACACACACACACACACACACACACACACACACACACAAACATTGTTTGTGTTATGGCAATTGAGAGCTGATGTTAAGTATTTGTGAAGAAACTTACAATAGCATATTCAAGAATTGGTATTTTCTAAGGAAATATTTATTGAAATGCAAATATACATGTAATATGATACACATATTTTGCTTTGGGTGCTGCTTTTGAATTCAAATTTTGAATCAAAATGTGTGATAGTTATCAAATTCAATGCACATAGATATACACATACACTGACAAACATACACACAAACACACACAGTGAATGATCATTACACGCTTGCATGGTGTATAGTATGGGAAAGAAATACTGTAATTTTAATTTTTTTCATGTATTGTGATAAATATATTTGTGTCAGCAACATGTATTTTAAAATCTTTGACCTTTACTTAAACTTAAAAGCTGTGAAATTGAAATGCACAAGCCCAATATAAATGTGTGCAGGGTCTGTTTTGTAGTTTGAGAATTATTGCTCTATGTTGCCTGGAAATAAATAAATAAAGTGCTCAAAATACAGCTTGATTTGAATTTAACAAAATCTTCTTACTAATTTGGTTATAAAGCCTCTTAAATCATTAATATACAGTGCATTGCAATATTATTGTTATTAGCTAAGGTTAAAAACAAATGTAGCTCGTAATATGTAGAAATCAATTGAATGGGAACAAAATCCAGCACATTAGTTTATGTACATTTTAAAAACAACTGAAGTGTGTCACTGTGCTGGATGATATTAATATGCTATGATCCTATAAAGCTTCTCCGTCAACCCAGCTGAATGAAATGGTGGTGTTCTGTCTTTTGTTAAAATCAATAATGCCACAGAGTTCGCTGTCCTTTGTCACAATTAGGAAACACAATACCTGCACCCACCCAAGCTGTCAGTATTTTATTTTCTTTTGTCAAAATATATCTGGATATGCCTAGATCCTTTATTTAACAGTGCTGTTTCTATGGTCAAAACTCCGGATAAGTGCTCTTAGGCTAGTCTTGTTAAAGTGGTAATGGTGTCACTATAATGTTACAGTTTGTCTTTAATGATGCCATAATATTACAGTAGTTATTCTTTAGACGCACATACTCCTTACAGTATTATATGCGCTGTACTTTCAAAAATGTATAAAATGCATTACAATGCAAAGCACCTTCTTTTTCGACCTCTGTAACAGATGAGTTATAGAAAAAAATGTACGGATTCGACCCAAGCAGACCCAAGCTTTTTTTGTGAAGTAGAGATTTAAACAGGGCTTGCTTTGAATGAGGTGAATCAATGTGCCTCTCACAGGTCTGTTCCTGTCCCAGTGTGACATTTTTAATCTGAATATGCCCCTTATCAGAGAACCTGTGATGTCATACACCTGCCTCCAGTCTTGCTACCTGTGCATTACAGTTTTAAAATTTCTGTCAAATAAATACTTGAACGAAAATATCCTGCCACCATTTCAGAAATGTGTTAATGTGCCACCGAAAGCAGCCAGTGATGTTCAGACAGGCATCCATACAGAATATCCTGCAGTACCTCAGCTGGACCTGGCACTACCTGTATCAGCCTCCCCTGTGGTGCCAGCTCTGGGTTGGGATGGCATGACATGAGACAGGTGGCCCCTGGCACTGAAGGACCTGCTGAGTAGTAGTAGTAGTGGTGGTGGTGGTGGTGATGGTGGTGGCATACCTATGACCACTGGCAGGAGCAGTCGGTGGGCTCCTGGATGGAGTAGTTGACCCAGGTGGAGTTGCCGCTGCAGTAGAGCTGGACGGTCCGTCGCTGAAGTCCCATCTCCCGGCAGCACTTACAGAAACGGGCGTAGGTGTTGATGTTGTAGTTGTATATGCTAGCTGAGGGACACTTCCCATCACATGACACTATGTTCACCTGTGAAATGAGATCAGGAGAGAGCAATAAGGTTACTGAAAGATTGTTTTGTTTTTAAGTATGAAGGTTTGAAAAATATGTAAAAGGGTCACATACTGGTCTGTTGCTTCGACAGTCATTTTTTCTGATAGTCATCCTCACAGTAACTTTCTGGCACGACTTGCCATCTTCTTTACCTGAAATGTTGTTAATGGACAGGAACGTCATTTAATGGAATCATCATCTACATACCGTAAGAGGACAAGTAGGCTAAACTGTGCATGCCTTTTAAATAAAATAAAAACAAAACTTCTCTTAGGGACATAACCTTTCATGCTCAAAATATCTGTCATGACACATCAAATCCCACAGCACACATTTGGTTCACTGAATAGTGATACTAAACAAATCTTTCCCCACTTGGCTACAAAGCATTTCATAAAATCATGACAATGTTCTAGTAAATAACAGACATTCAAAAACACTTCAGAATAGAGGGCACTGTTGAAGTGGGTGCTTTCCATAGTTTATTTACAAAATAACAATAAAGATAACTAATAAGGTACCCTCTGTTCAAAAGTGTGGTTTATAAATGGGAAAATTGATATCTACTTAAAGAGAAAGAAAATATATCCTACTGGATTTAATATACTAGCTAGTATTTGTATAATAATTGTACAGAAAAGTATAGTTGTTTGGATAACATGGCACGTGAAGTATACATAGTTTCTTTTTATAAAACATCAAAGTTGACTGAGTAAGTTTCAGTCCATTTTTTCAATCAAAATTTCTGGTGTTGTTTGTGCCATCTTGTCCAATGCATTACAAGAGAACCCCAAACCAGTGTCTATAAAACTAAATGATTGGCTAGTATAGTTTCAATCGCACGCTTCAATAAAGACATGCAAGAGCTACACAGATACTCACTACGTGGCCACTACCAACAGTACATTGTTGGCAATCAACAATGCACTGCCCGTACAGAGCAAAATGGGGAAAGACTGAGCCGTGTCACAAGAATCGCTAGCAGAGGCAAACTAATAAATATATTTTTGTCTCTTTTTGAAAACATAACACGTGTCCTATTTTGTTTTCCAATGGTTGGAGTGAGATGAGGGGGGAGTACATTGTTGGGAATCAACAATGGTGCTGGCGAGCCTTGTTGTCTCCTATCTGTCTGGTACCTCTTTCACAGTTTGTGCTAATTGTAGGTTTCAAAGTGCTAACGGGAAATGGGAACAGGGAATATCCAGTACCTGGTGGGGTTGGTAACAGTGCAGTATAAGGTTGTCAGTGCCACACACAAGACTAACATGGCTCTGCATTGCTACAGTTAACATTATACAAAACACAATAGAACACAATAACATTACGGATGTGTTTGCTTACTGTATATACTGTAACAACCTGACAAATACTGGTATATGTTAAGATCTCTGTATTGATCTGTTTAAAATTACCAGTATGGAAAGCATGACTGAATTAAAGGAATTGAATTAACATTAAGTCAGGAGTAATACATTGTGAATAAGTTTAAACATTTTGTAGATGTTTTATAAAATACTACTCAACAAACCAATTTCAAAGCCCATTACTTACATGTCCTACAGCATCCATCCATGTAACTTACTATGGTACCACCAATCTAGAGCAAGAAAGCAAATACGTATGTGTTCTCAAAATATAAATGACAGACAATCATTTAAAAATTACACAGGTCTTACACAAGTCTCCAAATGATCAATTTATTATGATCAATGATCATAGGAAACACTATCCCACTTAATATGAATTAGTAGCAGTTAAGTATGAGATTATAGCTTTATGTCTGTATGAATCTGTATTTTTTATTTGTATTTGCACCCTCTTTG
>JAODXP020000011.1:1065541-1073041 GCA_027497455.2 Sardinella longiceps
GTTGAGCTGTGAACATTGTCATTCATATCAATAATTGGAGCGATATTTCTTTTATAGCTATCGTTCTTGGTGTGAACGGCCCTATACACAGTAAAATCAGAATGGACAGACATCAGACAGCACAGATGGGTGCTAGGGCGTGGGGGTGCTCCATACCACACTTGCTGGGCGGGATGCAGAGAGAGGAGTAGGGCCGATGGAGGAGGGTTCCCTCGGGACACACACAGCCCTCGGTCAGGCCCGAGCACTGCTCAGGGTCGTACTCAAACTCATGGTTGGGACACGACTGTGCCGTGCACGTGGTCAGACACGCCTGGTAGCGAAGACCCTCAGGACAGAGGAAGGCTGAGAAGTAAAAAAAAATATGAATCTTTTAGGAAATATTGTTCCACTACCCCACTTGAGAATAGATCTAAATCAGAGTATTTAAGTTTGACATAAGAGTCATATAGTCAAAGTGTGATGTATGTGTACCATTTTGAAGTAAAGAGATAGACATCAGAGCCAAGAGAGTGAGGGTATCTGTGGACTTAAATCAGATATCTGTGGACTTGCTATTATTAGTCAGAACTTACGGCAGTAGTCTGGACTCCTCCACTCGATGCAGACATTGAACTTGTGACAAGAGGCAACATATGCAGCCAGTGCCACGCACGGATTGTTCACATACTCGGCATCTCGCACCCACAGTTCACAGAATGTTTCAGGTGGAACCTAAAACCACACAAGGTGAACTTGACTGACACTTTTTTATATGGAAAAATATCAACAAGTGTATTATATAACATATACAAGCATATATAATCCATTATATTTATATATATATATATATATATATATATATATATATATATATATATATAGATATATCCCCAAATTACTGGATATCTTTTGAATGTCTGAACATGGAATACTGTCAACAAAAGATGCAGCATCCCTCTGTCTTATGGCCCACTCGGCTTCTAGCGCACTCACACACACACACACACACACACACACACACACACACACACACACACACACACACACACACACACACACACACACACACACACACACACACACGCTTTCTCACTTGATTGTCCTCAACCCTCTCAGCTTAATGTATCGCTGTATGGCAGTACACCTGGGACACGTACATAGTCATGACAGGGAATGAAGCTGTTGTTGTGCAGCATGGCCAGGCATTCGGAGCAGTCACTGGTAGAGCAGTTGACCTCACGTCTGCGGCTCTGACTGACGTAGCTGGTGGTGTTGGGGATCTGCCAGCTGTCGATGAAGACAGCGGGGTCCTCGCTCTCCCCCACCGTCGTGCCATTGGACAGGGTCAGGTCATTAGCCGGATTACCATCACAGCAACCTTCCACGGGGGGATGAAAAAAGGAAGGAAGAAAAGAAAGACAGAGGGAAGAAAGAAAGAAGGGAAGCAAGAAAGAAAGAAAGAAAGAAGAAAGGTATTTGCATTCAAATGTAACAAAAGGTAAGTTTAGAGCCATAAGGGTAAAATAAAATAAAGGTATGAATATGCAGTATACTGTATGGGCAATTCCACTGAAAATTGACTTTTTGTGACATCCATAACATTACAGTATATATAGGCTATATACTTTTTGTATAATTTATATATAATTTTAGACAGCAGCTCTCAACTCTTGGATGTCTACTCCTCTATAAAGTGCTTACCACACAGGCCCATGGTGGGCAGTTTTTTGTTGTATGTGTCTGTCTCAAGCACCATCATCCCAGTGCTGTGAAACCACTGAATCTTCAGTCCTGTAGGAGTCCTGATTAGATACATGTTGCCCGTGTCCAGGATCTCAAATCCATATTTCTTAAAGCGGGGCTTGGCATACCTGGAGTTCACATATAACTGCAGAATACATTCCCAATAAAAAGAGTAAGAACTTTGAATTGTGGAAATGAATAAATCAATTACTTCCCTTATTCTTACTGTTACTTTTAATGAGAGAGAGGACTCACCCTTCTCTGCAACCTGTTGATGAGGACGTTGTGTGATTTGTGGGTTATGTTCAGAGCCACCAGACAGAGGTTTGTGAAATTCCACAGCAGCTGCAAGAGATAAGGCATAATATTCATGATAAGAACATCGTGGGAAAATAAGATGACAATAAAGATGAAGATATTACATTCATACCGAACACTGACGTGTCTGGCACCCCTACATACCGTGTCTGAAACTGGACACTCTTGAACCAGGATGCTGACTGTCTCATTGGGAAGCTGGGAGACCACATAGGAGGCTGCTTTGAAGATGGCCACACTGTTGCCGTCAAATGTGATGACATTGAGGTCAGGAAACACAGAACACCGACCTGTTGGTGAGACAAAAGAGTCAGATAAAAGGCATGGACTATCAACATCAATATTTACAGAACTGATTTTGGTGTGTGTGTGTGTGTGTGTGTGTGTGTGTGTGTGTGTGTGTGTGTGTGTGTGTGTGTGTGTGTGTGTGTGTGTGTCTGTCTGTCTGTAGGAGTCACTTTGCAAAGTACTTACATGGGCAGTCCCATTTAGGACAGCACTTGTCTCCATTCACAAGAATGGCAAAGCCCAGAAGGCCACAGTTAGGAGGAGTGGAGTTGTAGGGACAATTCTGAGACTTGTTGAACAAGACCAGTTGTCCGCCCACACATATATACTTGGTACACTCATCAATAATTTCTGAATATGGTGGCTGAAAGAAATAGTGAAAATAAAGAAATGAGTATTCATGTTAAAAAAAAAAACTATGAAGTATGATCTGGTAATGTAATCTTCTATTGTCATGTTTTGCTCAAAATTGTACTCGGATTGTAAATAATTTCAGCATGTTAGTTTTAAAGGAAATGAACAAAGAGTGTTGATAAAGAGAGCGAACTTACTGTGCACATTCTGGTAGAAGGGGCGGTCATGGTAGTGGGTACACCAGAAACAGAAGGGGACTCTGTCACCTCAGATGACTCTTCTGAAGTGGACTGTGTAGGTGTAACGGGTGACAGTGATGTCTCCGTCCTCCTCACAGGCTCTGTTGCTCTGGTGACGAGCGATGTGGAAAGAGCAGGGGTCACTGGTGCTGTGGAGGCAGTTGTCTTCACCTCCTCTGGCCCCAGAGTGGACTTTTCAGTAGCCTCTGGAGTGGGGTGAAGAGCCGATGACGTGGGAACGGTGGCAGATGTAGTTCCTTCAGATGTAGTTCCTTCAGATGTAGTTCCTTCAGTGGTGGATACCCTTACTGCAGTGGTGGTGGTGGTGGAGGTCGGGGTGACGGGGGAGTAGGTGGTGGTCATTTCAGGTGGCGCTACTGTTGATGTTAGAGTGACCACTGGCCTTGAGGAAACAGTCGTGGTCTGTGTAGGAAGCGGCTCCTCAATTTTAGTTGTGAGTTCCGTGGTTCCAGATCTAACAGTAGTACGAGAAACATCGGCTGGTGACACAGACTCTGTTGACGCTGTTGGGGAACCGGGTGGTGTCCTCACTGTGGATGTGGAACTCAGAGGTGTTGTTGTGGCTGTTTCTGTTCTTGCTGTTGTTCTTGTAGTTGTTGTGGTTGATTCGATAACTCTGGAAGTTGTGGTCCCTGTACTGGAAGTTACTGGGGGTGCTGCTGTAGACGGAGTAACTCTGGATGTCGTTTGAGGTGTTGTCGTGGTCCGTGCGGTTTGAGTAGAAGTAGGGGTCACTCTAGTTGTGACCCTCTCGGTGGGAGTGCTTGGTCTTGAAGTTGTTGATGTGGATGTCGTGTAGACTACGGGCGACCATGGCGAGGGCCGGGACGTTGTAGCTGCTGTTGTCGACACCTCGGCCCTCTCAGTTACTGGAGGAACTCTGGTGGTGTCCGTGTGTGGACGTAAGGTCACTGGCCTCACAGCAGTGGTTTGGGGACTGGGCTGAAGTGGCCTAGAGGTTGTGGAAAGCGTGCTGAGTCTGTCTTTTGTGGTTACCTCTGGAACTGGGGTTGTGGTTGTTGGAACTCTGCTGGTTACTCTTTCAGTGGGTGTTGTAGATTCTGCTGTTGTTGACGTTGTTGTTGTTGTTGTTGTTGTTGTTATTCTTTTTGTCGTTGATGGAGAGGGAGTTGATTCTGTGATTGATGTGGAAACCCTTGTCGTAGCCCTGGGGCTAAGGGGAGCTGTGCTGGTCTTTGTAGACGTGATCTCACCTGGACTAACAGATAATGTAACAGCCTTGGTGGTTGAAGTCCCTGTCACTCTCTCTGTGACAGGGATAGGGGTGGTAGAAGTTTCTGGATAAGGAGGACGTGTCTCCCAGTCTGTTGTCCTTCGTGTGCTGGGCTGTGACGTAGTGCTAGTCACCTCCACATGTGGTCTGTATGTAGTGGTCTCTGTGGAGGGTGCCTGAGACGCAACAGAAGTTAGGAGCGATGATGTGGCCTCTGATGTCTGTGTTGTCATAGGAACAGTTGTCGAAACTGTATACATGGGCTCTGTTGTGGTAGATCTTTCTGGAAGTCTTGTGGTTGTGATTTCAGTAGGTACAGGCTCGACAGGAGTAGTGTGGGAAGTGGTTGCTTGTCTGGTTGTAGTCTGCCACCAGTCAACAGTAACATATTCAGAGGTTTCCGTGGTCTTTTCAGTGGTCGAAACCCCTGGTGACCAAGATGTTCTTGAGGTATATGTAGTAGGTGATGGTGTTTCTCTCGTAGTTGGTGTTTCTCTCGTAGTTGTTAGCTTAGTTGTCATGGCTACCTCAGGTGGTTGTGTTGGATGAGTGATACGAGTGCTCAGAGGAGAAGGCCTCTCCGAGGCAGGGACAACTGTGGTAGCTTCTGTCGTCGTCGTTGTAGCTGTTTGCTCTGAAGTAGGTGAGGCAGGCACAGCTGTGGTGGCTGTCCTTGTTGGAGACGTGTGAGCCAAAGTGCTGGAGGATGGCTCAGGAATTGTGGTTGTTGACGTCCGAGATTCTGTGGGGTACGTTCGCACTGTCCGCTCTGTGGAGCTGAGAGGCTGGGTTGTTTGAGGGGCTCTGGATGGTGTTGTCCTCACCGTGATGAAACCAGCACTGGGTGTAGTCGACTCTGTGGAGTATTCTGGAATGCTCTTGACAGTAGTGGTGGCAACAGTGTGTGTGGGAGAAGTTGTTGGTGAGTATGTAGTTGATGTGAAAGACACGGTAGTCCTAGCCTCAGCTACAGAGGGTGTTGTTTTGACAGTTGGTGTAGGATATTCAGTAGTAGTAGTAGTAGTAGTAGTCTCTGGAACTCTACTTGGAGCTGCAGTAGAGGAAGATGTAGTGGAAATGGCTGTCCTGTCAGTTACCACAGAGGGCTCGGACACTGTGGTTGGCCTAGTGCTGGTAGAAGTGGTAGTGGTGGTGGTGGTGGTGGTGGTAGTGGTGGCGATGAGATGGGGAGAGGGCCTGGAAGGGCTGGATGTAGCTCCAGTGGAGACCCTGGTGGTGGAGACTGGGATTGCAGGCAGAGTGCTGGTCCTGGTGGGTTCAGCCACAGTAGGGGATGCAGGTGAGGGGGCACTGGTGGTGGTGCTGGCTGTGGTGGGGGCTTGTGGTGGGGAGGTCACGCCTGTCCTGGCTGTGGAGGACGTCAGCCAGAACTGTGAGGTTGGGGAGACTGGAGTCGTCCTCTCAGTGCTGAGAGAAGCAGAGGCAGGAGTGGCTGACGTGCTGGGGGTTCTGCTTGTTGTTGTCTCTGTAATACGCACCACAGACTCAGTAGGTGAGGCTGCAGATGTCCTTGCAGTTGTCCTCATAGTATCCACCACCTCTGGCTTGACCGTCACAGATGAGGATTCAGACACGGCAGTTGAAGCCACAGACGGCCTGGTGGTTGAGCTTTGAGTTGAGCCTGTTGCCACTACCGTGGTTATGGTAGCAGCTGAAGTGATCAATTTGTCAGTGGTGGTGGTTGGGGCTCGTGCTGTGGTGCTGGAGGTCTCCATACCAGGGCTGGTGGTGGTGGTTGAGGGGGCTTGAGTGGGGATGATGGTGGTGGTGGTGGTGGAGGAGGGGGCAGTGGCACGTGTGGTGGAGGGGCCCAAAGTAGTTGTGGTGGTGGCAGAAGTGACAGCTGCAGGTGTTGCCGTGGTGCTGGACGGCGTAATGGGCTGAACAGCAACTGGGGGCTTAGTGCCTGCAGACAAACAATAAGGCGACTGTTAGATAAGAGCGGCCATTTAAGAGTGGAAAAGACATGGGGGTGAAGGGGGGTTGCTGAGAGCTAATGCTTCGCCTATGGCAAGACTGAAACCCCATCACCAGGAGTTTGGAGAGCCAGATTAGAGCATCAAGCTTAATTAAACAGATGTTAGGCTGAGTATTTCAACATTCAGGTAACACGATATGGCACTGCAATGACATTATGAAGTGTGGTAAACAGAGCTTGTTCCTGGAACCCAGGAACACATGCTGGTAAATTCTAAAAAGGCTGGATTCATGTTCAACATTTTACATACTATAACATTTAAATTACTAATGAGAACACCCCTATCTTACATAGTGATGATAAAGTTACAGGAGTGCAGACTAGACACTATTATCTGTCAGTATCTTACAGTCTTCCAGATGAACGCATCTCTGAGTGACCTCATCAAGGACCATGTGGAGAGGACAGAGGGGCAGACATCCCTCCACCCTGCACAGAAAACCAAACAAAACTCAATCAACAACCAGAAGGTATCAATACATCTTCAAGTGTTAATAAGTATAACTTTTTTACTTTTAAAGGATAACTTTTTTTACATTTTACTTTACTTGTCATTTTTTGACATCAAGGGCTTTATAACAATAATACTGAACGACAAAATAAATATATCTAACTTAGTATTATTTTATATGTATGACGTTTGAATTAACAGCTATCTCATGGCATTCTCACTTCATCAAAAATAGTCCAGTGAGTTTATCGGTACAAAATGCACAGGCCAAAAACAGTATATGAGAAGCACAAGGAACTTTCACTGGGCTCGTATTACAAAGCTCCACATTTGCCTTGTGTTACTCATTTGATGCAGCCATGTCCCCAAACACTCTGTGAATGCGTCACATTCAGCCGCCGGCCATGGCTACTGAGCCCCATGGGCGTGTGTTGTGCGCCTGAATGGGTCGCCATGGGAGGCTCGTCTAAGGCTCCTACTTTAGAATGGTGACGCAGCTCTGGCCCAGCGGGTCGCTGCAGGTCCTGAAGCAGGGGCTGACGCACGACTCATACCGCCACTGGCACCGCGGACGGATCTGGCTCTCTTGAGAAGGTGCTGAGGAGAGAGAGGTCAACAGCATTATAGGCCATATATACTGCATCAGATGTCTTATATAGCTTATATGGCTGAAAGAGATTTTCTATTAAAATACTGATAGAACCACATCCTGAGGATAACATAGCAGATGACCTTCCTTAAGCTGTGTCATTGCTGTGGTTGGTGTGTCTTTGACGTCGCAGTTAGTAATTGGCATGCTTTGCAAAGACACTATGACAGATCAGTAACATCAGTAAACTGTTAAGAATCTGTTTGTGAGAGTTGTCAGGTA
>JAODXP020000011.1:1078041-1105541 GCA_027497455.2 Sardinella longiceps
GTATTATCTTATCTTATCTTATCTTATCTAATCTAATATAATCTTATTTTATTTTATCTTATCTTATCTATCTAGACTGATGGAGGAATGGTTCTGCAATACTCTGTGGGAGGAGGCTGTATGCCTTATAAAGAAAAATGAGAAATGTTCCATGTGAGTAACAGGTCCCTTGTCCCTGAATCACACTATCAAGTTCCAGCAATATACAGGCTGACTGTCAAATGACTCTGAGTGTATTTACTCCCCTGCATTTACACACACACACACACACACACACACACACACACACACACACACACTCCTGTGTGTCTGAAGTCTGTCTCATCTATGCACCATTCTATCAGTGATATATTATTACATCAGTAAAATCATTGCACAATAACACCAGGGTTATTTTCTGGGCACACAATCATGTTATGGCAGTTCACATGCGATGTGAAGGTGTCATTTTCTAACTCACCACTGGGTGGCAGACATGGAAGACCTCACTGAGCAGGATGCCACACTGCCTCTTAGCAAACGGCTCACGCAGGGGACTCAGGCTGCATGGGTGTCTGATATCAGGGCTGTTAACACACTGGACACACAGAGGAAACCACAAAGGCAGGGAGTGAAGCGCTTGCATACACACAGCACACACAGAAACAAACAAACAAACAAACAAACAAACACACACACACACGCACACACACACACACAGTATGCATACAGAACAAGATCACATATCTTTAAAGTTTTCAACAGAGTAAGTTTTCAAGAATGTAAGGACAGATCTCTAACCTCAGCGGCAGTCCAGCTGTTTCCAAACTCTTGTGGTGTTGCAGAATCAATGTTCTCTGGCGTCCTCATCTCATTCACTGTCCTCAGGTCAAAGTTTCCACAGAGCCCCGAGAGTTTACCCTGAACACAACACCCCATTGAAGACTATTACTGTAACATAATTGCCTTTGCCTATAAAAACTGCTTTCTGTGACAGGTCTAAATTACAGCTAGTCTGGCTTGAGTTAACTTCAGTTGTCATTTCACAATACTCTAGAGAATACAATACACATATTGCACATCCAACATTTCAATAACAGAATCCTGGAGATGTTTTTTTGCCAGGACGCAGTAATTTACAGGCGATATGACAAAACAGGCAGGAGAAACCCAGAGTGTTGGTGGCTGGTTACTAGAGAACAATTCATGTCTGCACTACATGTAATGATATGAGCTGTCACAGGTCATTGGCCAGCTGTCAGCTCACCTGCCAGCGAGGTCCAGCCTGGATGTGGACGGTGGTCTTCCTATCCCAGAGCACAGTGACATCTACCTCGGGGATGTGAACAATGGTGAAGTAGCCTGCCTGCCAGATGTACATGCCTTGCCTACTGTCCACCACGCTCGACGAACTCTGCAGAATGGGGGAGGTCAGAGGTCAACTGGAGGCAGTTATGTGCAACACTAGACTCCCCTTTCACTCCTGAATTGGCTGCAGGAGTGAAACAGAGGGACACCTGGACTGCATGGGCTGAGGCGAGTTTGGTAAGCCTTTTAACACGGCCTTTCACAAGGCATGTTAATGAAAATCATTTGGAATACCATAAATTAATTACCATTTTTTTAATTTGGTGATTTGAGAAATGTTTTCATTACTTTTTTGGAATATACTGTATGTTGTATAATATGCTGTAGAAGTGTTATTTTTGGTATTTTTCGGCAACAAAATTACTGAAATATAAGAGTGGTCCAGTAATCCTCCGTATAGAGCACTTACAGTACAAACAGCACACTTACAGGTTTGCCACTGTCATCGTCAAAGGCAATGACAGATCGGCCGACGGTGATCAACAATGACTTCCGGCAGATCACACCACTTTCAAAACAATCCACATTTTCAGCTGATACACTCAGCATTGACTCCATGCTACTCTGTATGACAAACAACAAACACACAAGACATGACCAAACACATCAACAAATATTTTATGAGACATTTTAGTGATGATTTTTTCTTTCTTTGGAATACATTTTTCCTTTTTAATTTGTCATATGCTTTTAACTCAATGTCAATATGGTAAAACACCATGGTATTTGTCTTGTGTGAAATGATCATATAAAACCATGGAAATGAATTTATGTTATGGACGTCAACATTCATTTCATGGAACTGCCCAAACATTTATCTAGACTTTTGAGCAATGTAAAAGACAAGAAAAACACAACATATTATAAACATTTAGATTTTTGTTCAGTTTATTATAACACAATTACCCAGCATTGCCCTCACCTTCACCAAATACACCTTGCACACCCCAACATAATCAAACAGCAGGCCATCAAATGTGCGGTAGTGGCGGTCTCCATAGGCAGTACACATCGAAGGGCATGGTTGGAACACACACTGGAACGTCCCATGCTGGCAAACGCTGAAAGACAGATTCACCATCACTGAACGCTGAACCCCCCAATCCAACCCCACCCGCCACCACCACCACCACCACCACAAATCTCTGTAAAAGTGCTGGTCCACTTTTAACCAATTAATGCAAGTGACTCTGCCAGTTTTAATGGGCTCTTTTGTTAACGAGTTGCAATTATCTCCAGAAGGAGAGCGGGCGAGTCAACTGCCAAAGGTTGAATCAGCGCTCTATGGATCATTCATCTGTCTTCCTTATCTCTGATCGTCATCATCATCTGAGGAGAAGTGCCTTGGGAAGAGTGAGCGCTAGTTTAAAAGCCTGTCCCCTCACTGCTGGGAGACAGTTATGAAAAGCCTTCATCTGAGCAGCCAAAACCAGTCCAAAAGTCCAAAAGAAATGAAAGAGAATCACACAACGACCGGCTCTGTCGGCCAGGTTGAGCAAACCTCCCCACCACCACCACCCCTCCGCCCCCCCGTCCTCCTGACAGACAATGCTTGCACAGGCCTATCAGATGACTGGTTTCACTGAGGAGGCAATCCCAGGACTCAACGCCTCAAGCAAAAGATGATTTTCAAAATTAGCTGTGCTGTAAGAGATTTGTCTAAAATCAGACTCTTATTTGTTTGCTTGGTGTTGAGTGTGCCAATTTGTCTTACCCTAGCCTTGGTTGCATGAGCGTCCTCAAAGATGAGAGACAAGATTATTTCTTCGGACTATGGAAATGAATGTTGAAGGTGGCAAAACACAATTTATATTCTCAAACTGAATAAAGAGGAGACAAGAGAAATTATGCATGCATAAAAAAAGAGTTTTCCCAAACACTTTTAGCTTTTAGTCTGTCTGCTTACCATTGGTGACATGGGGATGTGACTCGGTCGCCAGGGAAGTATTCCTTCCCTTTCCAGATGCAGGGGCAGGCAGCAGGCAGGAAGCACTCATCTCCATGTTTTAGGAAACTGGGAAGCACAAAAGAAAAGAAAACAAACAAAACAAATCATGATAAAGTACCGTCCATGGTTTACATGTGACTATAACTGTAAATTATGTTTGAGTTTCTCCACCTGTTACTCATGACATGCATGTGAAAGGTAAATAAAGTAAGCAAAAAGTAATTCAAAATATAGGCTATAGTGCACTAAGTTCATGAGGAGGGAATAGGCCAACTATTTCTCCGCAATACCAGGGTGGGCTTCAGCAGCCGACAGATCCAGGGCAGTGATCAGTTGCACGGGAATCGCACCAGTTACATGAGAAAAGCAGACAATTCCCATTCTCAGAGATACACAATGAGACTGCCTTTGTGTCTGCTGCCCGGCACTGTTTCCACACTGTCACACGCAGCCGATAAGCATCTTGTAATATTGAGAGAGAGAGTTATTTCCTCTGCCCGCCTGATGGCAGACAATGAAGCGACACACTGAATGGTCTATGCCCAAACCTTGAATCCATCTGTGTAAAGTGACACCCAGATAAAGTGGTGTTAACAGCTTTCTTTATCCCACAGCCAAGACACTGTATCAATTACTCTGATCAAAGAATCTCTAATAATCCTCCCCCTATCTGCCTGAGCTCTGGTATAAATAGAGCCAAATTAATGTCAATTGTATTGTCTTTGTCTTATCGGAGTTCTTGGGTGCATGTCTACACATGTCCCCTCAGGTTATCTCCAGCAATGAGCTTCTATGATCTATGTGCTTCTTTTTATGCAATAAATACATTTAAGTCAAATAAAACCTAAAACTGATATAATGATATATAACATTATTTACAAAATAATGCAATTTAATTAAACATTATATGTAACAAAAAAAAGAAGTTAAATTTTTTTTAAAAAAAGGGGGCAAGATGGCTTAATTGGGATGGACATCATTCCCTCCCATCATTCCCAGGGAGCCTCCTAAAACCACCATTCCAGGATCCACCTGCAGCGCAACATTATTCCTGTATTTTTTACTGGGGAACTGTGCCATGGTTATGAAGGATTTCCCACAAGCTTTAGACACTTAATTTCATGCCTGAGGAGTTTGAAAATGATGGGTGAAGGTTAACTCCACCGCTTTCTGGCTTGAATCCTTTGTTTTTGTTGGTTCATATTTCAATCAGGAATGTGACAATGCAAAGGTGAGGAGAACAATCCATTTTTTCCCCCTGATAGAATTCTGGCACAGAAACACTAAATATTCAAGAATGTTCTGAAAAAAATGGCCCCACATCAAAAAGGCAGCATCAAAAATCACAAAATAATTCAGGCTTAAAATCTATTCACAAAAAAAGTGCAAAATAGTAGCAGTCCTTAATGTGAAATAGGAGTCCATCCCAGTGAAATAGGAGTAGAAAATGAGAAAGTGACAAATTCAGAAAACTAAGACTCTGAAAACGAATCTTCTTGGCAGTCACTTGATACAAACTTTTTACTAGTTTATTGCATAAATTTAAAAAGTAGTCATTCATACAACTGGGAGCGGAAGAAAAGGCACAGGTAATTACCCACTATGAATGACATTCATTAACACAGGAATGCCTCCTCCGTCCAAGCACAGTGAGAGAAAGTCCCCAAGGAGCTGTGAGCCACAGCAGGGCTGTGCAGGTAACGGGAGAGGAGGGCGAACCCAGTGGCAGATAATGACACAGACTGCCTTCAGTGCTATGCATGGCCACCCAAGTGTCCACTATTCAACAACAGCTCGACAGGCACAAACGTCCATTACAACACACACAAACAGTTCGCCAAAACCACAACATGATCACTGCAACATTTACAAACAACATCTAAACTTGCTTGGATGGGGGTGAGGGAGGGAGAGGGGTGGGGTAGGAGGGGTTGCATTCACCTTAATACACGACTGAACGCTCTGGCTCATGCCAAATAAAGAGGGCTACCGAAGTCACTGCCTTGTGCTCAACACTCCCCTTACCTAATCTGTGAGTCCAAACTGACATTTGCAGGAGACTTACTACCTTATCCCTGGAGCTCTGCCTTGCCAAGGAACAAAAGGATTCTGTAAAGGGGACACAATACTGCTGTATAAGGATGTGGATGTAACGTTAGCATAATGGCCTCTCCTCAGAGCAATGAATAATGCAGAGCTGCGCTGTGTGGACTACATGGAATTTAGTTTTGGTCTTTTTTGGAAAATGGATAAGTACAATATGGGTCTTCTAATTTTCAAATCACCATGGCGTTTTAAATGTTGTTAAATGTTTCAAATTTCAACACAAACTTTACAGATTTCCAAATGTGACATGAATACATGATTTCTTAATATAAATCCATATGCTAAACCATTGATTTACATTATACACAAAAATAAACTTAAATACACTTCATAATTATACTGAAAGTTGAGGTAATAAAGCAAGTTGCGTCCTGCATAACAGTAAGAGACCTTGGTTTCAATAGAGTTTAAAGTCTCAAAGGAATCAATGGACAGGTTTGGGTGAAGCTAAAGCAAATAGCTTAATCAAATAAACATGTAAATTAACAAATATTTATATCAAAGACACAAGTCAACATGTCAGTGGAGCTTTGCATGATGCCCATCACCTTAAACGACCCACTTCATTCACTGCTTTCCACTCAAAGCATAACAGCCCTTTGTTACCACAGTCAATGCATAAACTAGGACTTCTTGAGTTACAGCTTTTTATGAAACATTTGTGACAGGATGCCATAGCTCTGAGGCTATGTTACCATGGTGCAGGTGTGTGATTCATAAAACTCACTGGCTCAGGAGTTAAAGTGCAATGGCCTCTACCTTCACCTGTGCTCCTTCTATGCTTGCTCACGTATCAGCTAACATATCTAGCAGTCTAGACATTTATGACTCACAATCATTTTTCACCACAATCCATCCTTTCATGAAGTAGATAAGATGTATGAATATTTATCACAGCCTCTGAATTAACAAAGGAAATACTATACCACCAAACTGAATCCGTAACTCTACAATCGTATCCAACAGAAAATGCTTAGGGAGGTGAGTCTACTCATTGCAGTGCAGCATAGCACTCTACAGCAATTGCATTTGAAGAAAGTTGGCAATGACCAAAACACTATTGTGACTTCTTTGTATCTGATATTGACCTCAGAGAATTGGACTTAACTCACTTCTAATAATATACTCACTTAACCTTGACAACGCCACTCTTGTAAGAGTTTGACATTAAACAGATCAGGTGGCGTTAATCTGCTGAGATGTGGAGGTATTCTGTGTCAGTGATTCACAAGAATACCCCGTCTCTGTGAGACCTGACTGGTCTGAAGGCAAGCAATTATCCAACGTCACAACAAAAATCTCTTAATACGAATCCCCTCTCAGCAATGCTAGCTGGATTAGTTGCCCTTGCTTAAAGGAATAACACAAGTTTTTATGAAAATTGATTATTCTCCCCCTTACCTGGAGTTACATATGAGGGTAAAGCATTTTGATCTCAGCACATGCATTTTCTAGTCTGGTAACCCCATGGTAACCTTTTTCTAAGCTTCAGCCTAGCATAGGCACTGGAATGTAAAGCAGCCAGATAGCGACTCATTGGCAACATTACATTCCAGTGTCTATGCTAAGCTAAAGCTAACATTGGGGTTGCCATAGAAAAATCCATGCACTGAGACCAAAATGATACAACCCACGTTACTTTAGGTAAGACTGTGAGTAAGCCATCTTAAAAAAGAAATTTTCCTTTAAAACTATAGCTGTCAAATGAAACAGAAAAAAATATCTGATTAGTCTCAAAATTTAACCATGATTAACTTATTTCTGTAAGAATTTAAATGCTATGGTAGGTTTCAGCCTTATTTTTCCTTGGTAAAACCTTGTTGCTAATTAGCTGGCTTTGTTCTTCTCACATGGGGAAATGCTGCGTATCTGAATACTATTATTGTTATTGCTGTTTTATTCTTTCTGATTGGCTGGCATTCAAAATGTTGATTGTCATTGTGTAAACAAACCAAAGGAGCCTTTGGTGACAGACACTTTTGCACCTGTTAGCTAGACAGCTAGCAATCGGACAAAGTTTTGAAAAGAAAAAGATCTGACGAGCAGTCTATCTCATCTGACCAAACATCTGACCTGATGTGATTGGAAAACTCAGAAGATCTAGAAGTTATGTTAATATGAAACAGCATAAAGTAGCCTATGGGTTTTCAAGCACAAAAATTGAGCACCCCAATTGTGCTCAATTTCTGTCACAGTAGTCTATTCGAGGCCTTATCACAAAAAAGTTGGCGAACACCTGTCCCAATAACTGTTTTTAATTAATTATTTTTGACGGCACTAATTAAATGGCTCAACAACAGTTCTAGATGCAACATAATAGCATGTCCTTTTGCACATGAATCACAGTCAACACTTTTATTCTGAGAACTTCACACACTAATGGTAAAGCGTTTTGGATCAACTGAGTTGTGTTAAAATACGCTATATAAAGACACTTATCTGGACTTGACTAATTGAAGAAGAAATGACTCATTTGTTAAATGACTCATAAATAAATAGGACCACAGATAGAGCCTCTGACTTCAGTGACATTAGAGAGGACTTTCAACTGAGGAGAATCTAGCATGGGGGCCGACCTTCACCTCAATGAAGTCTGCACGGATCAACAGCCCTCAGATGGCCAACCTTTTCATTCAGACCAAATATCACTGCCCTCACAAAGCTGCACATGCTAGGCCCACTCTGAGACAACACTCAGGCTGCTATGACACACACATGCCAGAAGTTTTACTCTTTTCGTAACGCTGTTATCACAAAGCTATTTCTGTCATAAAAGAGATATTCAAAGCAAAGGATGAAATATGAAACCAGCTGAATCACACCAGAAACCAGACGAACAATAAATGGACCCTTCAGCTCAGTTTCTACACGTCACTTTGTGTGAAATAGAATTTAGTGCGGACCACAAAGATACTTTGATCAGTGATCCACGACATGCACATACTGTACATATTATTTTTATCCAGGTGATAGAGCTTAGAAACTTGCCGTATAATAAATTGATCAAACAAAAGTATTGAACAACAGACCAAGTAGTTCCTACTCTCTCCATAGTCAGCTGACCAATGAATTGTGATTGATCCATGAGACGTTTGGTTACAGTACCACAGTATGTTATTTTTTGCTCTCAATCTGTTCTGGTGAGTTTTGAAAGTGAGATCCAGTGATTCTATGGGAGACTCACCCCTCTGGGCAGAGGCAGCCTGGGATGCAGGGCTCGTGTGCTGAACAGGTGAGATTCAACAGGTGGGACTCGCAGGTCTCTTCACAGGTCACGCCTTTGCTCCGGGCCGAGCTTCCCATCACCTCGTCGCATTCGTGATAACGCTGGCCAGGGGGACATGTCTTATCTGAGGAGCAATTTTATGACAAAAGAGTAAATAATTAAAGACAGTTCCACTTAACCTGCACAGGTAAAGATGAGGAATGGCAACTGAAGCAGTGATCATAAATGATCAAAAATTAGACTTACTGACAAAGGAAATTTGAGACACTATCTTTCCATCTTGACAAACCCTAATGGAGAAAACAGATGGGAAATCAATAGTAAACAATTACAGAGGTATCAATAACAGACCATAATGACAGACAGAGTAGCACTGTGGGTTATAGAGGTAATTGCCATGGAGGGAAACAATACATTTATAGCAATCTGGATATTGTGTGAAAGAAAACCAATGCATAGATCTTACTGTACACCTGATGAGGTCATGATCACATCCCCAGGTGCATAGTCTGCCCCTAAAAAGGTGCAATGGCACTCACTCCTGTTGATCACACACACACACACACACACACACACACACACACACACACACACACACACACACACACACACACACACACACACACACACACACACACACACACACACACACACACACACACTTCCATGAATGGAGATCTAATTTTTGACACCGAAATGAGTGTGATTTTGTTATCTGTCGT
The DNA here is from genome assembly GCA_027497455.2 of Sardinella longiceps. Taxonomy (NCBI): domain Eukaryota; kingdom Metazoa; phylum Chordata; class Actinopteri; order Clupeiformes; family Clupeidae; genus Sardinella; species Sardinella longiceps. The sequence continues at coordinate 1,087,391 of JAODXP020000011.1, forward strand.
TGTGGAATTGGAATTCCACATGGATTCTGCTTAACATAACTTACTCAATGAAAACAAATGAACAATGAACAAATCAGATAAAACACCTAGGATGAAAAAAACTATTCTAAACGTTTCTGAGCAAAGGTAAAAAAAAAAAAAAAAAAGCCTTTGTAACGTATAGGTCTTAACAACACATCAGCCTCTGTATTACAAATTCTTTCTCACTGGTTATCAGATATCTGTGTCGTCCACAGCCTCCGTGGCAATGAATGGCTGGTTTCAGCACAGATTCTTGGTGGTAACTCTAGCGCAGGGTAAGTATGGCCCAGAGCCGGGCTGGGATGCAAAGACCAGAGGACATTTAAGGAAAATTAAGCAGCTTGTCTTCTGGGGTTGCGAAGGCTCAAGAGTGCAGGCAAAGTGCACATCTACAGACCCATAATGGGGTATAAAGTGTTTGGGAATTACATTATCACATAACTTGACCTGGACTTGAACTTAAAGACTTCATTTTCACTACAAATGCATTCCACTGCCCTTTGGTGAACTTAGGAATCTAAAAACAGAAATAGCACTAGTTTTACAATCTTAAGTTGTTATTTAAGAATTGTTTTAAAACAAAACTGCAAGGCTATCGGAAGCAGAATCAACTGTGTTAGTAAACACATGGACTATTTAGTGTGTGTGTGTGTGTGTGTGTGTGTGTTTGTGTGTGTGTGTGTGTGTGTGTGTGTGTGTGTGTGTGTGTGTGTGTGTGTGTGTGTGTGTGTGTGTGTGTGTTTGTGTGTGTGTGTCTGCATTTGCCTATCAAAAGCACCTTCTCACACAGCTGCGGGTGCGTGTGTTGTAGAAGGTTCCGAGAGGACACACACAGCCCTCCTCACACTCCTCTCCACAGAGCTGAGGCATGGAGAGAAACTGGCAGCGCCGCTGGCATCCTGACACACACGTGCCATACTCCATGGTGTCTGGGCATGTGATTGCTACAAAGGGACAGGATGAGCAAAATGAGCAAATCATCTGCGAACAGCAAAATATGCACATGATCACTGTCACTATCATATCATATGGAGCTGTGTTGCCAGGTACACTAAAAAATAAAACTAAGTTCCCTTACTACTCTATGATCTTGTATAAAAAAGTCTGAATTAAAAGATTATAGGAAGAGGGAAAAAGAAAATATTTCTTGTACAATACAATACATTTAATTATTTCTTAAAGTAAAAAAATGCTTCCTCTTCACAGTCATCTCCAATTACACACTGTCTGTAAGACACTCACCACAGTCAGCCACTTGAGACCTGAAGTCGATGATGATAGAGTAGCGTCTGCAGTGGCGGGCGTAGTGTGCCAGGGCTGAGCAGAGGCAGGGCTGTCCGCACTTACAGGTGTCTGCCCGGCACTGCTGGTGAAAGGGCACCGGGCTCAGGTAGGCATGGCAGGGCGCAAACAGCGCCTGGTTTAGGACGTCACACATCTGATACGCATAGGAGGCTATGGAGGACAAGGAGGTGGTTAATCATATGTACAGTACCACAGATTACAGACGTCTACTGCAAGATATCACAACTCAACAGCATGGGGGCCAATCTATCTGAGCTAACTGCGCATGATTGAACTTCCTCTTGCAAACTAGTTTCTGATGATATTACTGACACAAAGCTCTTTGACTCCTTTAGATTACAACTTCTTACAATCCTTTTTCTGGTAAGGGGACTCAGGCTCAAACCCTCTTACAGGATACAAGTATTTACTGAGATCCAGATGGACTATACAGCTAGTAAGGATGCCACTGGTTCTGACAGATGAGGCGAGTCTCACCTATCTGCTGGTGGGTATCACAGGGGTCCAACTGAGGCAGACTGAGACTGGGCATGCAAGCAGAGGGCACACGCCAGGCATTCCCAAACAGCTGTGGAGTACTCTCAATCATTCCAGAGGGAGCTCTGGAAACACACACACACACACACACACACACACACACACACACACACACACACACACACACACACACCAATGTGACACCAAGAAAAAAAAAATTTGAATAAGAAACAGCAGTGAAAAAATGCAGTGAAGAAATACTGAACTTGCAACTTGCCAAATGACTTCAGACTCATTAAGTGAAACTGCAGTATATGGAAAATCATTAGTATTCCACATGTGTGGGCTAGCAAATGAGAGCTTTGTAGGGGACGCCTGCTGACAGTGTTCATTACATAGTGGTCTGTCTCTCTCTCATTCTCTCTTACTCTCTTTTTCAGTCGCACTCTCTCTCTCTCTATCTCTCTCTCTCTCTCTCTCTCTCTCTCCCCCTCCCCCATCCTCTCTCTTTCTCCCACTGGAGTGAAACGTAGTATCCTTTCAGCCTAAAGTGGTCTTGCAGGGTGCCAGGAAGAGACTGCAGTTACAGGGGGTTTGCCGTGGCGCTCGGGGGGTCAGCGAGGCAGACTTACAGGAAGTCATCCTGAATGTTCCCATTGAAGGTCCCGCACAGGCCCACCGTGTCCTCCTTCCAGAACTCCGACACTTGCAGGTAGAGGCGGAACTCCCGCCAGTTGTACTGTAGCCTCAGGCCTTGCGAGGTTTTTACCTGCAGGAACATGGTGGACAGCTCCTGGATATGGAACACATCTAGGGACAACACAGAGTGCAAAGCACAAACAGTTCTTATGTTATTTTTTATGTCTGGAATCAGGCACAATGTGGTATAATGCAGTATATTAAAAAAAATAACTTAATGTATAAAACAACGTAAAATAATGCATTGATCATACAGAAATGATCATGATACTCATGTTTTGAACAAATTCTAAACTCAACACACTGTCTCTATGTTCAAAATTGACATTTTACAGGGTGGACAGAGGGACATTTGCACACAGTGAAGGGGAGCTTGAAAAGAAGGGGGGTTTTGTGTGGGCTAGCATAATACAGCATTGGAGCATTCAGTCTAGAGCATTGTCCTTTCGCTCAAGTGCTGAGCAGCTGTCATTCAATCCACATCAGGCCTCCCTGGACTCCCCTTCGGCGTGGGCCTGAGCATACAATGTTTAAGCTTCCCACTGAACGTGTAGTTACCGTCTGAATAGGGCAGCGAGATTCGGTACTGGCTAGACACGAAGACCTCGCCAATGTGGCTCATTGTGATCTCCGTCCTTGGATCCTCGTCAACAACCAGGTTAACTGATTGGATGCAGGCCCCGTCCAGATTCTGCAATTGAGAAAAAAGATAGTTTCGATAAAGAAGTCCGAAAGAATAGCATTTTGTATGATCACAGGCTTTTCATAAAGGTAGACAATGGAGATAGGCTGGGTGAATGAAAACACTGAGGCTGGTCTCAGCATCCTAGATTTCATACTGTGTTAAACAAACACACAGACACATCTTTCACTGTGTGCCTTTCATTTAAAAATAATAAGGTTGTTGCATCTCTTTTCATTTGTGTGTGTGTGTGTGTGTGTGTGTGTGTGTGTGTGTGTGTGTGTGTGTGTGTGTGTGTGTATGTGTGTGTGCATGTGTGTGTGTTTCTATCTGTCTGAGTCTGTGTCTGTATGTGTGATTTTCTGGGTGCAGGTGTGTTTCAGCATGCTCATTCATCCATGAACATACATAAGTGTATGCCCTTGACATAAGTGTATGCCCTTGTGAATACATGTGTATATGTGTGTGTGAGTGTGTGTGTGTATGTTTGAGCATGTCTGTCTGTGTGCATTTAGGCACGCCTCTGTCTGCTCTTAAAGCAGAGGCGAAAATCTTTGCCTGACAGAAACCGATCCGGCCGTATGAATCGTCTCATTCATGGGAGTCAGGAGGCCAGGGCGCACAGGTGCCCCTGTCTCTCTGCATCGGGCCCTGGGCCCCTTTCAGCAGACGCTTTGCAGAGCCCCCGCCTTTGTCCCCCAGCACCCTCTTCATCTCTCCCAACTACAAAGACGCTCGCTTGCCCGTCACTCAGGATTCAGATAAGGTAATCCAGGGGAATTGCCCGAGGCAATACAGCCGGCCTGACATCTTATACGGGGGCCGCTTGCTGCACGATGAGTTGTGGCATCAGCGCCTCCCAGACGATGGGAAACGGTGGGCTGCCTTTGAGGATGAAGAGGGTCTCAGGGCTTTTGTCGCCTCTCATGTTTTTTTTTGGTCTTTTTTTTTTTTTAATCTGTCACAGCACTAGAGAGTTTGATCACAACACAAACCAAACCTTGGCAGGCTTTTCATCGAGTAGCCCAACCCAACAGCTTTGAGTGAGAAATTCAGTACGTACATAAGGTTCAATCAGTGCCCACAATGTTCAATCACTGGCCACGATGTTCCACGATTGTTATGGAACATGAGTTTGTGTTAAATGTACATGCTTCTTTCTGTACACTTACATCTTTCAAGTGAAGGCTACCATTTTGCCAACCTCTATTGCACAAAAAAAACTTTCCCAATGAACTTGGAAAAACACTAAACTTCCCCAACATCCCCTCGCTTGCAAAACTTCCCCAACCGCCCCCTGTCTGACTGGGACATCCATACTGTTCCGTACTTACTGGTCCACAAGGTGTGTTCTGTATGGTGACTGTGAATTTCCCCGAATTGCGACTCTTTGCCAGAACATATTGGCACGTGGCCGGGAAAGTGTAAACACGCCCATCAAAGGACTGGAAGAACATATCACCGGTGACGGAGCACTCTCCTATATGCCACAACACACCCAAACAAACAAACAAGCAAAAAACAAAAACAACAACAAAACAATCAGAATGAGATGTAGTGTTATATATTGTGTCAAGAGCCATTTATACAGTAAATGAAGATATTTTTCTAGATTTTTCCAAACGTCATGCTGTGTACGGGACACTCAGACCTGGACAGGTGTAATCAGTGCAGTTCCACACTCCCCCCAGGCAGGTGCTGAAAGGCAATGAAACACAAGCGGTCACAGGTGGGCTTTACACACATAAGCGCCTGTGTCAAAGTTTGCAGATAGGCGACCAGTGGGCCTCTCTCGTCTGTGGCCGGACTGTCCGCAAAAGTCAATTAGGATCGGACAATCAGCCGCTTTGGCGGCACGGAAGGAATGCTCACCATGCTATTAACCCAGCGGAGATGTGCTGGGCGATGTTAAAAGCATGTTGACAGAACACACGTCAATCATCTCAAAGTCAAAGTGAAAGTCATCTCCAGTGGACTCAAGTGAAAGTGAAAGTCATCTCCAGTGGACTCAACGAGAGAGAGAGAGAGAGAGAGAGAGAGAGAGAGAGAGAGAGAGAGAGAGAGAGAGAGAGAGAGAGAGAGAGAGAGAGAGAGAGAGAGAGAGAGTGTAAGCTTTTTTCATAATGTGTAAGCTTTTTTGGGGGTACTGACCAGTTGTTGCACTCTTCCTGGACCACTTGACCAGAGGGGTAGAGCATGCCATGGAACTCACAGGGGCAGTCGGTGGCCTTAACACAGCTCCCGTCCTCGAAGATCAGATCTGCAACGCAAGGGACACATGGGAGAGTCAGTGACCAGAGCAGGACAAAGGGCTCTGTTCAAAAGAAACCCTTGACTCAGCTCAGCAGCAGCCCAAAGAGGCCTTGGAGAGGCTGGTGTTTTCTTAATATGGATTGAGACCATGCACAGGTCAAATGAGATAAGTAGGAATAACAAAAAAAAACAGTGACAATAAAACAGAGCTTGCCTCTGAAACTGGAACTGGAACTTTGCTATTTTTGATACTGGCTCTTTAATGTTTATGAATGTCACCCTTGTCTACGTGATGGAAGAGTCCACTTTTGATTCAGCCACCAATCAACATCAATCCCTGGTGCATTCATAGTATGAGAAAGGTTCTCCCTCTGGGAAGTAATTAGGCCATTCTGTTTACCTGTGGGCTGCTGCTCTCAGCCCTTTCCTAAGCTCTCTAGGGGTTAGAGCAGAATTTTAGCCAGAGCTCCCACTAAAAAGAAGCACATTACACAACAGCCTCCTACCATCAGGGCAGTAACATCCGTCTAGACACTGGAGCTTGCTGTCGATGCACATTCTCTCCACATTACAGGAGACTGGGCAGCAGGTGATGCATTCGTTGTACACAAGTTCCGTAGGGCAGGTGACCGCTAAGACAACAACAAAGACAATTCCAAACATTTCCATACATCAAACTTGAATAAATCCAAATATGCCAGAACCATATAATACAGTATAAAACAAATAGAGATAAATTTAAATAAAATTGTAATTGATATATTCATTGATACATGAAATTGAAAGAGATGAAATGATGGGTGAGGGCACATACCACACGCTTGTATGTGAGACCTCCAGTCCTGCAGAGTGTGGCCTGCGTGGGCACAGGCCCTGGCATACTCAGTAAATACTTGGCATACTACATCACCACTGGGACCAGACCTGTAACCACAGAATCAAGACAAACAACACCCCTTATTGAAAATACCCTTAGGGCCTGGCTGAGTTACCAAGTACAGTCTTTGTCATGTAATTGCTACATCCCCCATCCCTCTTAAAAAGATTTAAAAAATATCAGTAAAAGAAAAAAAAACATGGGTTAACATGGATATATTATATTTAGATGTAAGCATACAACATGCAATTCAGTGTATCATCAATGATTTAAAAGTGCGATTGGTTTGGTTACTCACAGGCAGAGGTCATTTGAGCAACTGGCCATATAAGAATAAGGGCTGACAAATTCATGGCAAGACTGAAAAGGGCTTTTCAGCAGTGTTGCACAAACTTCTTCAACTTTCTGAAAAGGAAAAACAAAGGGAACGTTTTTTTTTTATCCACTAAAAATACCATAGAGACAATCTTAACAAAAATGCCAACAATGGCAATAAAAAATCTGCCAAATTATTTTCAAACCATGGCCAGCTTCAATACATAAGCTTCACATAATCACTCCAAAACACAGAAAGCTGAACAAATAGTGAGTCTGTTTGTGTGTGTGTGTGTGTGTGTGTGTGTGTGTGTGTGTGTGTGTGTGTGTGTGTGTGTGTGTGTGTGTGTGTGTGGGTACCAGGAGTGTGTGGGCATCCTGTGTGGCACACGGTGAGGGGTAGAGAGAGGGCACCATGGGACACCTGGCCTGGTGGGGCTCCTCCTCTGTCCAACTGTTCCCAAACATGGACACATCTTCAGTGATAACACCTGTGGAATACACACATGGCAGGACATCTAAAATAACCTTTCATTTATAATAATTGGGTATAAAAATTTAATATATCAATTTAGATGATCTAACATGCTGTATTGTCGAACTCAAAACTCTTGTGAAGTCCTATAACAATTTCAGTAATAATTTCAAAAATAATACACAGTCATGGTACAGTTCAATCAACCCTACATACCGTAGCTGGTCTTCAGATCATCTTGAACGTCTGCATTAAAGTTCCCACACAGCCCACACATCCTGCCAACGTACTCTGGACTCATCTTGATGTAGACGGAGCCATTGTTGCCCTCCCACGCCAGAGTGAAGCCATGGTGTTGAGTGATGAGGATGTACTGGGATATCCTCTCCATTTCAATGTCATGAATGTTGTATGGGAGCTCAACACTGCACAACAACAACAAAGGGTTCACCAAATCACACTCTAATCTCACAGGTACTTATGTTCAGCTTACATCAGTGTTCCCTTTTCAAGCAACACGATAGTCGATACATGTGTATCTTGCGTCTTGAACAGACTGGGGGCCCAGAATACAATGTTCTCCCAGTTAAACTTCACTTAAAGATGACAATAGACTTGCAGTGCACGTGCTGTACAGAGGGAATATTCAGTACCTTTGGCCTTTAAAGGTAACCATGTAGTTTTGCAACCTGATCTCCCCTTCCCATGGCAGGAAGAGGCTGATGGAGCGGGTGCAGGTGTATGGAGAGGGACCACAGTCTGGGTCATTGTGGATCTATGTAGGAGAATAACATCAGGAGAGAGGAGCAACTCAGGGCAGTTAGATTTACACAGAAAACTACACTCTGGTATTTCACAATGCAATATGTAGTCTTACATAAGAAGAGTTTTGCCTGAGACCAGAGACCATTAGACCAATTGGCTATAACATGCTTTCATGAAGAATTAATTTCATGAGGTATTAGAAGCATCTTGGCTTAATAATAATTTTCTTCTGTGAAGAATTCATTTCAGCTCTGGATAAGTTATTTGGTTCACAGACGTTTGCTTGTGTGAGAAAAAAAAGTCTATTTTTATTAACAAATGTTTTGGTAATGTTTTAGTAAAGAATGTTCTCAATGGCAGAGCCGTGCCAAGTCTCAAAGCTGGCACCGCCCGCTTAATACACTGCCCTGAGCCATCTCTTTGATTCATTGACAAATAATATTAGCACTTAGGCTAATAACAGCAATAAACTGCTCACTTAAGCAGTTCCTCCTCTTGTTTCCCAAGGAGCAAGTCTCTGGGAACAAATACAATCTGTCTTGGATGACAGAAGATGTGGACCCTACAGGTAATTGCTGTATTAAACTGTAATTGACATAAATGACTGTAATGATGAGATCACTTTCCGTAATCTTCACAAAAAAAAAAATTGAAGATGGAGAGCGAACACTACAAAGACACAAACTGTTGAAACAATACCAAGAAATTAAGAAAACTAGCCAATTAAAAAACAAGTTTCAATTATAAAGTTATCAATTATAAAGTTATAATTATCTTCCATGATTAAATATATGACTATCAACACACATATACCTGTACGAGAACACTGGATTGTGTGGTATCCTCACAGTCCCTAAGCAAAGTGTAAGTGCATTTGCCCGGGTAGTAAAAGTATAACCCATCAAAGGTCTCAAAGTTGTACTGCCCCCACGATCGGCACGTCATCTCTCTCTCAAAACCTGTGTTGGGAACTGAACAGAGAGCAGTTATTACAACAACATGGAACCACATTACCAAGTGTTGAGATATTATAGCAAATTACAACAAAGACAACATATGTAAATGTCCAATCATTTTATCATAATCAAGATTATAGATGATTATCGTTTGTACCTTTCTGACATCGTCGTCCAGTGCCTTGATATAAACTGCAGTTGCAGGAGTCTGAATGAATACAATGGCCTCCATTTAGACATGGAAAAGTGCAGGGACCTGCCAAAAGTCATATGGTGAGCATTATTAAAGAAATGACAGAAGGACAGAAAACATTATAGTCACTATAGCACATTCATACCGCATTGCACCTGCAATCTAAATTGCAGATCTATTGTTCCAGACTCTACCCTGTGCCCCTTAAATGTTAGGGGATATTCTTGATCTGGCACCTGGAATGGCTGCTTGTGGAGAGAGGGAAGTGGTGGGTGGCGAACTTACTATGCTGACATTTGAACACCAGTGTGGGTGCTCAGCAAAACAAATGGCATTTTCTATAAGGGGAAACCCCTTTTCCCCTTTCCCTTAGCAGTCACCTCCTTATTGAACATGTGTTATAGGTCTGGAATATTAAAGGCAAACATTGAACACACACTTAACATATGTTCAGCAATGACTGGGCTATACTTTCTCCCCTCAACCCTGCTTCCAGTCTCCTCCACTCTTGTGTGGCTGGTTGCCCTGTTCCACCTGGCCTTTGAGGCAGCGATACGCCTGGCTGCAGGCAGGGCACTGGACCCCAGCTGTAGGGGAGCTGAGGGGCTAACCGTGGCCCCTTATCTTAGGGGGGTTTACAACATATGGCGAGTAGAGGGGGTGGGCCAGCCAAGCAGCTAGTGTCTCAGATCGCCAAGCTGCCAAGGCAGGTATAGATGACGACATCAGACAACAGTGCGCGGCTTAAGGGATCAAGAGCTGCACTTCGTCCCACTCATATCTCGCCCGGCCATGCCGAACACACACAGAAGGGTCAATTGTTCTGCTACTGGAAAATGCACAGTCAAGGGGGTAAGAGAGGTCCCATACGCACCAAGGATGGATTAACTTGGGTATAAATATTTTTAGGTGCACTGCAGATTCAATTCAACACTCACCTATATAGATCTATTTGATTTAATGTAAACAATGGTTAAATATACCTGTGACTCTTCGTATTGATGGCTTCAGTGCTTCCTGTACATTTGTAGATATATTAGATGTAAGTGCTTTCTGAATCAGGAAAGACAACATAATTAGTTAGTTCATGCAACAGTGTGAAGTCAAGAAAGCATAATAATCTAACTTTTCCAATTTCTCTGTTATTAATTACAAGCAAATGACTATAAGCAAATTAATTAAAATACAAGAAGAGTTTCTGACAATAGAAAAAAATGATCATTCCAGATAGCCAAAATTAAGCACTTCAAAGCTGGCTTAAGGCTTGAGCTTTTTTTTTTTTTTTTTTAGGTCAAAGCCATTCTCAATGTAATTTGCCTCTGAATCTGACTTTGCCTCTGACTTGGAGTTTTTAATCTGAGCTCTCCAATGACATCTTTATTAAAAAGAAAAGAAAAGATTAAAGCAAGAAACTGAAGCGTATATCGAAATTGGTCCTTAGATTCATTTCAAACAAAATCGTTGTGTGGAATATTGCATTCAAAACTGATATGACCGTCCATGATGATATCAGACAAGTAGATAGGAGTAAGTCTGTGGCACATTAAAAAAGGCCATTCATAACACACATAATCCCCTGGTTTTACCCACATCCAAGGGTCTTGCCAGATCAGCCAGACAGCATATTTTGTTGCCTTTTACGGCTGATAACCAGTAAGATGTATTAATCTACTACATTCTGCTGAAATAATGATCCCTTCACCAGAGTCGTGCAAATGAGAACAGCTTGTACTCAGTGCCTTCAACCCTCCGGTGGCAATCCAGCAAACTTCATGTAGCCCACTGTAGGCTACTGTATGTGGGGACTGGACACCTGAGACCTGGCTGGGACTGAGCCGAATTGACCACTTTCATCCCAAAGAACCAGAGCAACAGCTAAAAGATGGGAGGTGGCATTTCAACTATTAACTGTGCCTGACTATTGGAAGTTAATGGCATGAGAATGAGAGCCTGACCTGCAGCTTAATTGTTGAGGGATGACTGATGAAAAATGCCTCCTAGTTTACCATTGTGTCTTTTGAGGCTCTAGGGAAGGATTAATAATAGGAACTCCCCAATGTGTCCAGACTGAGGGAGACTAGGCTATAACATTATAGAAAGCACATGACAGAATAGGTCTACAACTATGCTTGACCTGATGGCATACTTGATAGTAAGGAAGACAGCTTGTTGTGTTGCTTTTCCTGTCCTTAGAGAGGAAAATGGGGTCCAGCTCTTTGCCAAATAGTGCCATGCCAAGGTTTCCATGAATGGCAGGAGAAAATTGACAAAAGTCAGGGAAGCTCTTACAAATCTCCACATCAGTAACACACTTTGAAGCAGACTTGTGAAAGGGCCACAGCCTATTTTTTTGTTTTTAACTTCACACTAAAGAGATATATAGTCAATATTTTCGGTGTCTGCGGATAGATGTAGGAAATTTGCCTCATGGATTTACCGAGTCTGAACCGAAAGTTCTACTCTATGGATTTAACCTATGAGATTTCAAACGCCTTATTGACCATTTCGTTTATTAAAGGGGGTTCTCAAAGCAGGACTTCAAATCAGCTACAAGGCTCTCCTACCTGCTCTCCTTGGGAACCCGTATCCCATTTCGGCAGTATTATACTGCTGCTTTCGCTGTTGTAAGAAAGAGAGAACAAGGCGCGGTTTGTTTCTCACAGGTAATCGGCATTTGTGTTAGTCTAGAGAGCAGTGCTGCGCAGCAGATAAAGCCTTTTTTCCCAAACATCAACAAAGTTACAGAAGAAAGGCTGTCACAGTCAGTAACGTGAATATTTACTGATACATTGTCTATGACATTCGTTAGTTTCAGCGACATTTATCTTATTTTACAAATAAAATTATACAACTTCAACTGAAATGATGCGGGAAATGACTTACTTTTCATTATCATGTTGTCTAGTAAAATTCACTCTGTCAGTTCCCCAGGAAATATGTACTAAAATAAAAGATTCGATTCTGATTATTTAAGTCAGTGTCACTGGCTAATATAAGGCAAAAACATAAATGAAGTCAAAAGTTAAAAATATATACTACCAAAGTGTTACATGCCTGTCCAAAAAAAAGAAAAACATTGCTTCCACATAAAATCCGTATATTATGTAAATGCATAATAATTAGTTATATTTACCTTGATATGAAGAAAATATACACAGTAATGAAAAACGCAATATTATTTTCTTGCCGAGCCTTAACGTAGGATCCATTCGTGACTCATAGGAACCACGATAAGTGGAATCAATTTCTCCCCTGATATTTAGGTTAAGTGTTTATGGAGCTGTACTACCGACACATTTTCACATCGGATAACTCTACTCTCCACGCAGGAACCCTCTCCGTTACTTCAGTGCTGCTTACAGCATCCATCCCCTTTGGTTAAAGTCTGAACTGGTCCTCCGGATTAGCATAATATATGCAGACAGGTAGGCTATCCGCACAGATGCAAATGAGACGTCGTGCGCTTGGATATGCGAGTTGTGCGCAGTGCCTTTACGCAGGTACTGATTAGCGTTACATTTGTGTTAGCAACTAAATTGTGACTAAGTGGTTATTTCTGTTTACTTTTTTTGTTTCAACAAAGTGTGAAAATGTAACACCTGTAGACGTCTAATCTACAAATAATTTTGGCGCCCTCCATCGGAACGTCATTGCCTTAACCACACTCCAGAAACCAGTCGGCAAAAGTTACTACTAAAACTACTTAAGTTAAAAACGGATTGGCTAACTTTAGGGTTTCAGTGGTCGTAGCAAAATGACTGATGAAGTCAATTGCCACCAATACACTGAAAATAAGTAGAAAAGACCTAACGTTGTGACAGTTGTGTAATTAGAGGTATGACATTTAACAGAGAGAGCCTACAGTATTATAAAGTATTGCTAACTATCAAGCTGAAAATAGTGTCTATTCGGAAAACTATTTGGGTATCTTCATGTAAAGTGGTCTTTTCTGTCACACCAATTAAGGTAGGCCTGGTAGGCTATTTGTATGATATGAGGACTTGAGGATTTGCTGTTTAAAGAGACAAATATTTAAATAATACTATACTTGCTTGTGAGAGCTTTACTATCCTTAATGTAGAATTTCCCATTTACTGTTCATTAATGTGTGTGTAATATGGTAGGCTACCCTTACTCCAATACAAATAACTCTTTGGGTTTCAATTAAGAGCAACCTAAAGTTACAGAGAGGCACTAGATTTACTGAGGGACTACAAAATGATTTAAAAAGGCTTCTCAATGGATTCATAGATTTAAATACTCTGATAGCATGAACTCTGACAAGGTAGGAAATGAACATATTCAAAGTTTCCACCAGAGCATACATAAACCTACTGAGATAAAGAAGAGTAAAACAATATTGAACTTCTTGGTTCATTACAAGGTGGTTAGGATAGTGCTTCCGCCTTTTTTTTTACTTGCTACAGCACAGTCAGGGATCTCTCTGTGAGGTTTCCTAACAACATTTTTTTTTTTTTTTCGCCTGGGCAATTAGTTCTTAAAAGGAGTCCAGCACACTGGCCATTACGCAAGCAATTATTCATTATGAAAATACAATGTTTCGGTCTTAGATCTTCATCAGGTACATTTTCCTGATGAATTTACCAGAGTGGAGCAGATTCTGATGGACCAGATTCTGATGAAGGTCTAGGACCGAAAACTGATCAAATGTTCCCCATTTCTCCAGACCCCAGCTACATGGAACGGCACAGAGATTGCAAAACCACACCATCTTCTCTCTTGTGGTAGCTAGTGGGTGACATCCAAAGCACCTCTGGCACAATTAGAATCTGAATGAAGATGTTTGACATGGCTCAAATTTCACAGAGGAAGTGACCCTATGTCCATGCAACACATGAAGCACAGCTTGCACAGAGAGGGCTTTGATTAAAAAAATCCACCGAGACGCAGGGGTGCTCCTGTGTCCCACATCGCCTTTTGTGCATCGCCGCATTGTGCGTCCACTTTTTTTTTTCATAATGGCGTAACACGACCTGGGCTCAGGACAGACGGTGGAAGGACCCTGTGGAGAGCGAGGGAAGCCGTAGAGGCGCATAGAGAGGCTTTGTGATGGCCCTAGTGAGAGTGGAGGGAGGACCCCCCCCCCCCCCCCCGATCCCTCCCCAAAACCTCCCCTACCAGCACCAACATCTTCCGCCCTCATCCCCATCCCCAACGCCCTCTCTATTAAACACCCAGCCCCCTGCCTCATAAAAGCTGCTCAATGTCAATGTGGGGTGCGACGGTGAGCCGCACTCGGAAACCCGGTGTTTCACAGTCTGTCGCGGGTCGACGCTGGCGCCTCTGTCTGGGTCGCCTTTGTGTGCCCGGGGCCACAGTGATGGCTGATGTTGGGCACTTAAACTGTGAGAGGGAGCCATAGCAGATGGTACAAGTGATAGGTGAACTGTTTAGATACACATTGGTGGATACTCATTGTTTCCCAGAAACACTGTGTGTAATGGTATCCTTTACATTCGCAACAATAGACCATGTCCACAAAGTGACCGTAGATGTCTGGAATGCCTGATGTCACTGTACCGTTAGTATGGAGAAGAGAGTTTATACAAGAGATGTCAGGGTGCATTTTATATAACAGTATACATTCATTCATTACTTATGAAAGCATGATTTGAAAGTAGGTACCTTCACATCTGATTTACTGATAGCCTATTATTAAACCAATGTGTTTCAGAATTCCCTGAAGATTGCTTATTAATGGATGACGGAAAGACATGATAATTATTTATCTAATAAATTTATACGTGGACAAAAAAGTTAGTTAGGGTCAATAGGGTCATTTTAACACTGATCTTAATCGCCCATATCAACCAAGAGGGGGCAGTATAGCACGGTTTCCAGTATGAACATTACTGTATATGTAGGCTCGCTTCGTTTTGCAATTGCCTTTTGCTAATAGAAATTCATTTAAGACAATTATTTACATCATACATTCTTATTACTGTGTTAGTTTCTAAGCATAAAAAATAAATAAAACATTAGTAGCCTACCATGCCCAACAAAGTATTCTGTAGCCTAATGGTGGCCAATTATCATCACCACCTCAAAATCTGTTACAAAATGTGCACATAATCATAACATAAGCAGATAGGCTACACTGGAATCAGACTTCATTCATTTCTATTTCGCACTTGTTTGATAAAGACTTTGGAGGATTTGTCTTGGCAAGAATACCACGTGTTCAATCATAGGTCGGCTTAATAATGTGCCCGTCAGAGAGGAAACCCTCCAAGCAAAGCATATCAGGATTTGAAATCCAGGCACAGACCTTGCGCTCCTTTTCAGCATCACACAGCTTGTCGTTTCAGGGAGGGCTCCATTCCAGCTTCTCTGGTCCACCCTGCACTCTGGACTTCTCACACGGAAAATCAACAACTTAGCATCCCTTCACTTATGGCACTAATTTGTCGTCAACCGGATTGCCAGAGTCGCCGATAACGCACAGACGGAATGCCGTGAATTTTTCAGTCGTTGTGACATTAGTTTATTTGCTACATTATTTGGATTTCATCTCAAAAGCTGACTACTTTCATTGTTCGAGAGTTCATGTCGGATGTCACTTACATAGGTCAAGATGTTCCGATATCAACCGGTGAGTAACAATTTTGTGGATGTGAGTCTAGATTACTTCGCCTATTCTATTGGAGAAATCTGGTCAAGTTTCAGCATTCAAGTGTGATGTCCGCAACAAAATAGTGATTACAGTATCTGACTGCATGTGCTCTTTATATTATAGAATAGAGGGGTATATTTCAAAAGAATCTTATCATCTCGCATTCTTTTATATTCTCGAAATATGTTCGTTTGTCTGCAACAGTATTCAATTTGACAGATGAAATATGAATTGGCATGTTACAGACATAGCAATAGAATTGGATTCAGACAAGCACATTTGTCAGTGTGATGTACAATAACTATAACAATATTTGCATGATGTATGTACTTTGTAGACCAGACCTTTATAGCTAGAGGGTGGATAGTATCAAAGCCATTCATTACTTATTAATTTACAAGAAACTGTCCATCAATGTTTGTTACACAGGCTTTAATTGTCCCTGAATAATGTATGAATACTACTCTGCTTTTGATTGTTTGTGTGTGTGTGTGTGTGTGTGTGTGTGTGTGTGTGTGTGTGTGTGTGTGTGCAAGAGGGAGAGAGAGAGAGAGAGAGAGAGAGAGAGAGAGAGAGAGAGAGTGTGTGTGTGTGTGTGTGTGGATTAGAGAGAAAATTCTCTTAGTCTCTTTGTGTGTATGTGTATGCCTGTGTTTGAATGCACATGTGTGTTTTGGTCCACGTCTTAACAGTCTGTAGTAGCTGAGGGGCATCTTGTGGGCAGTTAAGCGTGTGTCCTGTTGTCCCCTACCATCATCCCATCCCAGCAGCGTCTGTCATCCTTATAGTAAAGAACTTGTTTACAGGCGTGGCGTAGTCACATGGCTCTGACCAGGGATCTGATACTCCAGTCTCAGTTAGTGTTTGCGTGCAGCCATTCTTATCTCAGTGTATAAAAGCAGCAGTCTAGACGCGCAGATGT
The DNA here is from genome assembly GCA_027497455.2 of Sardinella longiceps. Lineage (NCBI taxonomy): Eukaryota > Metazoa > Chordata > Actinopteri > Clupeiformes > Clupeidae > Sardinella > Sardinella longiceps. The sequence continues at coordinate 1,103,965 of JAODXP020000011.1, forward strand.
GCGGGACTTCCTTTCACCTTAGTCACTTTAGGTTTGAACCCGCAGGATTACCAGTCAATGTGTCAGACATCATCATGACATGTGGACTTAAAGAAAAGTCATGTGAATGAGCATATGGAAAGATTGGACTCGTACTGTAATCCATAAATAGATTGGACTGTTGCTTTTGATCTTTTAAAAAAAACTTTTTTCATTTTTGTGACTTTAAGCTGTTCTATGTGAATAGAGATTTTTGTTGTGCTGTTTCCACTTTTTAACCAAATCAGAAGTACTCTGTAGAATAATACAGGAAGATATTTTGTGCGAAAAATGAAATATTGGTTTGATATTTACATGTATCGTCATCATTTTCTTTTGTTTGCGTAATCTTTACTTCCATCTTGAGTTAAACACTCAGTCAGAAGTAAATTTGACATATGACTAAACACAGCAGATTAAGACATTCTGATGACGAGAGAGAGAGAGGTCTGAAATGACCTCTCAGTAATGCAATAATCCAGAGATTACGTGCAGAGTATCCCACATTAGTAAGTAGCGCCAGAGAACCATATCCACAGAGGTCTGAAAACCGTCTTTACTGAAGTCATTTTTTTTTCTATTCTTGTTTGTTTTTTCATAAGACCACTGCCTTTTATGTAATGGTTAATGCTTAACATAACGTCCCTAAATCCTGAAAAAAAGTTACTAACATTTCTCAGTTATCTTTGTTTTTGCTTGCTTGTGTAATATAAGATGGCTTACTTGTGCTTCAGTCTAAGTTGTAATTCGTTAGACTGCATGTCCTTGCATTATGCAGATTCTATCTATATAATTCTTGACTATATAATGTGTAATACATATTCTGTATGTTTGATGATGAATCATTCCCATTGAAGTCCTACATATGTAGCTATAGGATAAAGTGATGTGTAATGTGCTATAGTATTATCCTATGTGTCCTGTATTTTATCTAGGCCATGAACTTGAGGTCAATGATCCCACATACGCTGCATGTTCATATTCAGAAATCCCCTGCCATCTGCATTGAGCATCCCTACTCTGACTTGAACTCATTGTCCCAGATTATCATTCTTATTCTAAAATGCTAATATACATCTGATTCATAGCATCTGTGACAACAAACAACAAGGCACTGCATGTCGTGTGTCTGTGTGTGTGTGGGTTTGTGTGTCTGTGTGTGTCGTGATGTGAGAGGGACAAAAACAAAAGCGGCGAGGGAGAGAGGGATGTGGTGGGAGATATATAAAGAGAAAGTAAGAAAAACATCAGGCTGTTAGATCAGACTGATGAGTCTGTTTTCTACCTAAGCGATTTCCTTCCCTGAATGTGTTGTTCAGTTTATGAGCGATCTGAAGCTGGAGAAGAGTTCTGTCATCAAGGGATACCTAGGAGGAACAACATTACACCAAGACTGACTGACCGTTAACTCAAAGAACAGAAACACTGCCTTCTTTTCAAAAGCATTAAACCTGAGGCTGTTGGCTGGTGTTGGTTTAAGTTAGGTTGCCTCTTTCACTAGATAAAGTGCTATATAATTCTAATCTCTTGTTGTTGTTGCTGACTGTTAAGTAGAGGAG